>LR812533.1:53409620-53795743 GCA_903798195.1 Danio kyathit
GGCAGCAAACAGACGTGCACTGGTGAATACATGTTATATATGTATTATTATAGCCCCCCTGAATTATTAGCCCCCTGTTTATTTTTTCCCCCAATTTCTGTTTAAAGGAGAGAAGATTTCTTCAACACATTTCTAATCATAATAGTTTTAATAACTCATTTCTAATAACTGATTTATTTTATCTTTGCCATGATGACAGTAAATAATATTTTACTAGATATTTTTCAAGACACTTCTATACAGCTTAAAGTGACATTTAAAGGCTTAACTAGGTTAATTAGGTTTACTAGGCATGTTAGGGTAATTAGGCAAGTTATTGTATAATGATGGTTTGTTCTGTAGACTATTGAAAAAATATATAGCTTAAAGAGGCTAATAATTTTGACCTTAAAATGGGTTTTAAAAAATTAAAAACTGCTTTTATGCTAGCCGAAATAAAACTTTCTCCAGAAGAAAAAATATTATCAGACATACTGTGAAAATGTCCTTGCTCTGTCTAACATCATTTGGGAAATATTTAAAAAAGAAAAAATAATTCAAAAGGGGGCTAATAATTCTGACTTCAACTGTATATATTAACATATATATAATATATGTTAAACCCACAAAATACATCTCTGTCAGTCCTTTTTGTCAGATATAATTATAATTTTGCATACCCCCAGTAGTGTTTGATTGGACACAACATTTCCTAGTGAGATTACAGCAATTACTTTTTTTTTCTATGTTTAACACTGCTTATTATATTTCCTATGTATGTGGGACTCTTATTTTGAAAACGATAAGCTCTGGACTAAGTCAATACAGTAGCATCTTATCTGTTTACAGCTCATTATAATGCAAAATGTGGGATATACTGATTATACATTTAATTAGTCTGTTTACATTTAGTTTCATGTGTATATTGTGAAATTTGTCGTGTACATTTGTAATGAGGCAGCAGACAGACGTGCACTTGTGAATACGTTTTTATGTACGTTTATGCACCGTGTCATATCTCTCAGCTCTTACTGCGACTTCTGAAAAGATAGCAATAAATACAGTATGATGATCTGTTTATGCACGGGTTTTATTGATTCCTACCCTTGTTTACATATGTTAAACCTACAAAATACATCTCTGTCAGTCCTTTTTGTCAGATACTGTATAATTATAGTTTTGCATACCCTCAGTAGCGTTTGATTGGACACAACATTTCCTAGTGAGATTACAACAATTTTTTTATTTTTTACGTTTGACACTGCTTACTATATTTCCTATGTGTGTGGGACTCTTATTTTGAAAACGGGACAAGCATTAGCTATCTATCTATCTATCTATCTATCTATCTATCTATCTATCTATCTATCTATCTATCTATCTATCTATCTATCTAAGGAATCTTATTTATGAAATATTTTTTGACAACTGAAGTATAATTATTTTTTGCACGCATGTATTTTAGAGAACATCAAGGCACGTGATCATCAGTGATTGACATGAGCCTCAGAAGCATGAAGCAGAGCTCATTAATATTCATGACCCTTCCAAATAAGGTAAAAACAGAGCTTTTCATTTTAGGACCAATTCCTAGGGTTGCAAATACACAACTAGAGAATGTTTGCACTTACCTAAGCCACATATCTTCTATGTAGATACAATTAGAACATAAAATAGATTTAACATATTGTATCGGTGGCACATTTAAACAGATTGCAAAAGTAAGCGCATTCTTTGGCACTTTAAATCAGTGCAGAAGAAAATTACACGATTTTAAGTCTTCATTTCTGAAACATTCAGATAAATTAAGTGTGTTTTTGCTGAACAAGAAATGATGAAGCCAGATATTTGTTTATGTTTTGAACAATTCAGTCTAAATTCATATTGCAATTGAATATATCTCATATTAAATAATTGTCCACAAATGCTAAGGGGGAAGATATTTCTTTTGACTTTCATCAGTGCGGCATAATGTAGGATGTTAATATTTGTTATTTTGGATGAAGACCGAACACTTCATATGCATCATGCTCTGTTTTTAAATCATATGCAGTATACACTATACACCAGAATTCATATCCATTGTTTTGTTTTCCAGTCCTGTGTGGAGACTCAAACTGAACGCCATTCTTTCATCTAAAACCTCTCCAGCATCTCAGGATGTGACATCGCAGGTTTACAGAAGTAAGTTTGTATAAATCTGAGCTCTTTTTCACCCCCTGAGCAGATGCTGAGCGCTTCCAGCAGGCATATTTGATATTTCGTGAATTTCTGTCAGTTTTTATGCGACAAAAACACTTGATGACTGACTTTTTTTTGGGCTGTAGATTTTAAAAATGGCAAGTGAGAGTCTGTAAACGCTGGCAGCATGTTTATATCCGCCCTGGAGAGGTTAAACGTTCAGAGTCAAGGGTCACGGTGCTGAGATTAGTTTGCCGAACTGGCCGAAAGCAACAGAAGGAAAGCATCAGAATAGAAAATGACGGAGTGCTCTTTCTTTTAGCCTCTGGATCGATCCACGCGCAGGCGGTCAGTAAAACCCTCTCAGGCAGAACCGAATCTCCACACAGGTCAGAAAGTGAACACAGATCATCTCAAACTCATTTCAGCTCACATTCGTCATAGCAGAGCATTACTCATCATTACAAGCTTAAAGACAACATGAAATGAGATTCACGATTCAATTAAAATCCCAAAATGCTATATGGTAAATGATGTGCAAATTGAGCATAAAAGATCATCTGTTTTAATTTTATATATGATAGTTTTCACCAAAATCTGAAGCAGAACATTTATAATGTCAAATAATTATATTAAGATATTAAAATGGACCTGAAGGATTATATGACACTTAATATGCTGATAATTACATAATGGGAATAATATATATATATATATATATATATATATATATATATATATATATATATATATATATATATATATATATATATATATATATATATATATATATATATATATATATATATATGTATACTGTATATATATATATATATATATATATATATATATATATATATATATATATATATATATATATATACACATACAGTATATTGCAAGCTATAGAAAACCGATGTTTTAAATTGTAATTATATTTAAAGTAAAATAAAGGTTTTTGTTTTTTCAATAAGATTTTATTATTAGGGATTCACTGATGTATCAGCCACCGATAATTACCGATATTGAATTAATTAAAAGCTATTAGCAATAATATTTAAAATCCCAAAACACTATTTAATGGAAATAATGCAAATGATGTGCAAAATTGTTCATAAAGGATCGTCTATTTAAATTTTATATATCATAGTTTCCACCAAAATCTAAAGCAGAAAATTCATAATATTAAATAAATATATTATGATATTAAAATGATTCCTGAAGGATCACATGACACTGAAGATGCTGAAAATGACATCAAAATACATAAAAAATATATATAAAAAATGTATGTATATATATATATATATATATATATATATATATATATATATATATATATATATATATATATATATATATATATATAGAAAGCTATAGAAAACCATTGTTTTAAATTGTAATTATATTTAGCTTTTTTGTGTTGTATTTCTTTATTAAATAAATGTATCAATGAAAATAAAAGACTTTAAAAGTAAAATAAAGATTTTTTTTTCAATAAAAATGTATTAGTAGGGAAATCCCAAAATGCTATTTAGTAGGAAATAATGCTTTAAATTATGTGCAAATGATCATAAAAGATCATCTATTTCAATTTTATATATAATTATTATTATTATGATATTAGAATGATTCATGAAGGATCATATGACACTGAAAATGCTGAAAGTGACATCAAAATACATATAAAATATTTATTGCAAGCTGTGTTTTAAATTGTAATTATTTTTACCTTTTTTGTGTTGTATTTTTATGAACTAAATGCATGAGTGAATATAAAAGACTTTTAAAGTAAAATAAAGATTTTTTTTTTCAGGAAGAATTTATTAGAGATGCACTGATGTATCAGCCACCGATATTTACCGATATTCACCAATATTAAATTAATTTAAAGCTATTGGCACTAATATTTAAAATCCCAAAACGCTATTATGTCATAATATCGAAGAATTATATTATGATATTAAAATGATTACTGAAGGAGCACATATTTATATCAAAATACATATAAAAAATATACATTGCAAGCATAAGAAAACTGTTTTAAATTATAATTATATTTACTTTTATTGTGTTGTATTTTTTATTAAATAAATGCATCAGTGAATATAAAAGACTTTTAAAATAAAATAAAGATTTTAGTTTTTTCAATAATAATTTATTAGTAGGGATTCACTGATGTATCAGCCACCGATATTTACCGATATTCACCGATATTGTATTAATTTAAAGCTATTAGCTATAATATTTAAAATCCCAAAACGCTATTTAGTGGGAAATAATGCTGTAAATTATGTGCAAAATTGATCAAACGTGATTATAAAAGATCATCTATTTTAATTTTATATACCATAGTTTTCTCCAAAATCTAAAGTAGAATATTCATATCAAACAATTATATTATGATATTAAAATGATTTCTGAAGGATCATGTGACACTGAAAATGCTGAAAATGACATCAAAATACATAGACAATTATATATTGCAAGCTGTAGAAAACTGTTTTAAATTGTAATTATATTTACCTTATTTTATGTGTTTTTATTAAATAAATGCATCAGTAAATATAAAAAACTTTTATAGTAAAATAAACAAAAAAAATTTTAATAAGAATTTATTAGTAGAGATTCACTGATGTATCAGCCACCGATATTTACCGATATTCACTGATATTAAATTAATTTAAAGCTATTGGCACTAATATTTAAAATCCCAAAACGCTATTATGTGGGAAATAATGCTGTAAATTATGTGCAAAATTGATCAAACGTGATTATAAAAGATCATCTATTTTAATTTTATATACCATAGTTTTCTCCAAAATCTAAAGTAGAATATTCATATCAAACAATTATATTATGATATTAAAATGATTTCTGAAGGATCATGTGACACTGAAAATGCTGAAAATGACATCAAAATACATAGACAATTATATATTGCAAGCTGTAGAAAACTGTTTTAATTTGTAATTATATTTACCTTATTTTATGTGTTTTTATTAAATAAATGCATCAGTAAATATAAAAAACTTTTATAGTAAAATAAACAAAAAAAATTTTAATAAGAATTTATTAGTAGAGATTCACTGATGTATCAGCCACCGATATTTACCGATATTCACTGATATTAAATTAATTTAAAGCTATTGGCACTAATATTTAAAATCCCAAAACGCTATTATGTGGGAAATAATGCTGTAAATTATGTGCAAACTATCATAAAAGATCATCTATTTGAATTTTATATGTAACAGTTTCCACCAAAATCTGAAGTAGAACATTCATAATATCAAAGAGTTATATTATGATATTAAAATGATTACTGTAAGGATCACGTGACACTGAAAATTACATCAAAATACATATAGAAAATATATGTTGCAAGCTATAGAGAGCTGTTTTAAATTGTAATTATATTTACCTTTTTTGTGTGTTGTATTTTTTTTTATCAAATAAATGCATCAGTGAATATAAAAAACTTTTAAAGTAAAATAAAGATTAAAACTTTTTAAATAAGAATTTATTAGTAGGGATTCACTGATGTATCAGCCACCGATATTTACTGATTAATTAAAAGCTATTAGCTATAATATTTAAAATCGCAAACGCTATTTAGTGGGAAATAATGCTGTAAATTGATCATAAAAGATCATCTATTTTAATTTTATATATAATAGTTTCCACCAAAATCTGAAGCAGAACATTCATAATATCAAAGAATTATATTATGATATTAAAATGATTACTGAAGGATCACATATTTATATCAAAATACATATAAAAAATATACATTGCAAGCATAAGAAAACTGTTTTAAATTATAATTATATTTACTTTTATTGTGTTGTATTTTTTATTAAATAAATGCATCAGTGAATATAAAAGACTTTTAAAATAAAATAAAGATTTTAGTTTTTTCAATAATAATTTATTAGTAGGGATTCACTGATGTATCAGCCACCGATATTTACCGATATTCACCGATATTGTATTAATTTAAAGCTATTAGCTATAATATTTAAAATCCCAAAACGCTATTTAGTGGGAAATAATGCTGTAAATTATGTGCAAAATTGATCAAACATGATTATAAAAGATCATCTATTTTAATTTTATATACCATAGTTTTCTCCAAAATCTAAAGTAGAATATTCATATCAAACAATTATATTATGATATTAAAATGATTTCTGAAGGATCATGTGACACTGAAAATGCTGAAAATGACATCAAAATACATAGACAATTATATATTGCAAGCTTTAAATTGTAATTATATTTACCTTATTTTATGTGTTTTTATTAAATAAATGCATCAGTAAATATAAAAAACTTTTATAGTAAAATAAACAAAAAAATTTTTAATAAGAATTTATTAGTAGAGATTCACTGATGTATCAGCCACCGATATTTACCGATATTCACTGATATTAAATTAATTTAAAGCTATTGGCACTAATATTTAAAATCCCATAACGCTATTATGTGGGAAATAATGCTGTAAATTATGTGCAAACGATCATAAAAGATCATCTATTTGAATTTTATATGTAACAGTTTCTACCAAAATCTGAAGCAGAACATTCATAATATCAAAGAATTATATTATGATATTAAAATGATTACTGAAGGATCACATATTTATATCAAAATACATATAAAAAATATACATTGCAAGCATAAGAAAACTGTTTTAAATTATAATTATATTTACTTTTATTGTGTTGTATTTTTTATTAAATAAATGCATCAGTGAATATAAAAGACTTTTAAAATAAAATAAAGATTTTAGTTTTTTCAATAATAATTTATTAGTAGGGATTCACTGATGTATCAGCCACCGATATTTACTGATTAATTAAAAGCTATTAGCTATAATATTTAAAATCGCAAAACGCTATTTAGTGGGAAATAATGCTGTAAATTAATCATAAAAGATCATCTATTTTAATTTTATATACAATAGTTTCCACCAAAATCTGAAGCAGAACATTCATAATATCAAAGAATTATATTATGATATTAAAATGATTACTAAAGGATCACATATTTACATCAAAATACATATAAAAAATATACATTGCAAGCATAAGAAAACTGTTTTAAATTATAATTATATTTACTTTTATTGTGTTGTATTTTTTATTAAATAAATGCATGAGTGAATATAAAAGACTTTTAAAGTAAAATAAAGATTTTAGTTTTTATTCACATGGCCAATTCCAGATCTGTACATTTTTACTACTCTGTCCTATATATTTACTTATTTATGCTTGTGTCTGCATATATGCGTATATGCCCTGTTTCATCATTAATGATGGTAGTTGACTTTGTTTGTTATATTTTTTGAGTGTTGTTGAGATATTTAAATGAGTCACGTGACCATAGCACTTAAAAGAAACTCTAGAAGCACCTGATCACTGTTACCCTGATGAAGGCAGTTCTCTGCCGAAACGCGTTGGTTTTTATTAGGAATTGGCCATGTGAATAAAGGCTTTTTAAATTTTTCACATTTTTCGAGTGCCTTGGACTGATTTTTGTTGTTTGTTTTTGATGAATCCCTCACCCAAAGAGCACCGACAAAATACTTGAGCTACCCCTAAGCGCTTTTTGTCTGTTTTTGAAAGATTTTATTTTTTTCAATAATAATTTATTAGTAGGGATTCACAGATGTATCAGCCACCGATATTTACCGATATTCACCGATATTGGATTAATTTAAAGCTATTAGCAATAATATTTAAAATCCCAAAACGCTATTTAGTGGGAAGTAATGCTGTAAATTATGTGCAAAATTTATCAAACATGATCATAAAAGATCATCTATTTTAATTTTATATATCATAGTTTTCACCAAAACCTAAAGTAGAATATTCATAAAATCAAAGAATTATATTATGATATAAGAATGATTCATGAAGGATCATATGACACTGAATATGCTGAAAATTACATCATGGGAATAAAATACAGTACATATAAAAAATTATATATTGCAAGCTACAGAAAACCAGTGTTTTAAATTGTAATTATATTTAAAGTAAAATAAAGGTTTAAATTTTTCAGTAAGAATTTATTAGTAGGGATTCATTGATGTATCAGCCACCGATATTCACCGATTTTGGATTAATTCAAAGTTATTAGCAATAATATTAAAAAAGCAGATACTTATTTTTTTTTGTCGGCAGCTAGCTCTCTGCAACTCTCACATGTTCGCCCACTAAAGCTAAGCAGAGCTGCGCCTGGTCAGTACCTGGATGGAAGACCACATGGGAAAGCTAGGTTGCTGCTGGAAGTGGTGTTAGTGAGGCCAGCAGGGGGCGCTCAACCTGTGGTCTGTGTGGGTCCTAACGCCCCAGTATAGTGACGGGGACTCTATACTGCATCTTTCGGATGAGACGTTAAACCGAGGTCCTGACTCTCTGTGGTCGTTAAAAATCCCAGGATGTCCTTCGAAAAAGAGTTTAACCCAGCATCGTGGCCAAATTTGCCCACATGGCCTCCTAACCATCCCCATATCATATTTGGGTTTATCACTCTGTCTCCTCTCCACCAATCAGCTGGTGTGTGGTGTGCGGTCTGGCGCAAAATGGCTGCCGATGACGAGATTTCCCTCCAAATGTGTAAAGTGCTTTGAGTGTCCAGAAAAGCGCTATATAACTGTAAGGAATTATTATTATTATTATTATTATTATTATTATTACTGATGGCTAAATGTGTAATTTACATATAGCAATAGAACTGGATTTAAGTTGTTAAAATTCGTCTATTATATGTCAAATAAAAGTTAATGATGTTAAAGTAAAAATTGAATAGCAAAAATAACCTTTGAGGATTGTGTTTTCCGCTTCTAAATTGGTGGAATGTTAAATGGATCTAATTTATGTTCAGTAAAAATAAATTAATGGGCAAAAATAAACTAGTACTGTATCTGTGTTGGATTTTTTTGTTGTTGTTAAAACTGGTATCGGTATCAGCACCCCCAAAAAAACGGTGCATCGATATTTAAAAGACATTTATTTTTGTAAGTTAATTTCATGTTGTCTTTGAGAATTTTAGGAGATGTTCACAGTGTAACGGTGGCATGGTGTGAGACATGAGTTAATGCACAGGAACAGTGAAACATGAGAAATGGTCATTCAGAATGAAAGTGTTTGACAGGCTTGAGGAGCAGAAATGAGCAAAATGAGAAACATCAGAGATAAAGTATGAAGTATAAAAGTGCAGCGTTTACCTGAGCGCTGGTTCTGTGGAGGAACAACACAATTATACGCACACAAACAGCACTCTCTGTGAGCTTAAACTGTGATATCTTGTGGGATACAGGAGCCTTTGTGTCTGAATAGTGTAATAAATCAAACCTGAACACTTTCTGAGCAAATTAATAAATAATTAACTAGTTGTGTCATGTCATTGCATACCTGTCAACCCTCCCGTTTTTCCGGGGATTCTCCCATATGTTACAGTTGTATCCCGCTATCATCCTGTAAAGGTATTTTCCTGTATTTTTTAATCTTTCTATGAAGGGTGGCAATAAACATCAAAGAGCCGATCCTCCCTATACGCAACCCATACCGCCAAACCACCAGGGGACGCCCCTGATGTGAATCTGTTTTGTGCTTTCATTTTATTTAGGCATGAAAACACTTTGAAATAAATATAAAAACGGCGGGATTCCCCTTGATTTCCATTACAGGTTCCGTCGTTCCGTAGCGGTGTGTGACTGTCAGACACGCTACGCTGTGATAAATAGACGCCAGTTTCCCAAACGGATTCTGTACACGCGATATGATGCAGAGCTCAAGTGGACACTGGGTTTTGGGTGCGTGTTTGAACAGACATATACACATGATAATAATAATAATAATAATAATAATAATAATAATAAAAATAATAACATCTAAACATGTTGATCTTAGTGGGTTTTCTTTTAAACACAACAAATATTGTCCTAAATGAGCATAAACAGCTAGGAAAGCAATCGAATGCTTTCATTATAGATGTTTTTAAAGTGACACCTCTGTTATTTAATGTGATCGAACAAAAAAATCTAAATGAGAGCTTCATTCTCTGCTCTTTAATCAGAATGTTTAAATTATACAGTGAAGAAAAGGTTATTGAGATTTGATAACTTGATTCTGTTTCTTTATAATAGCCAGTGGTGGATTTAGGCATGGGCAATATGGGCGATCGCCCAGGGCGGCATCTTGCTGGGGGCGGCATGGGGAGATGGTGCAAAAAACGTTCCCTAGTAAAATCATTGAGATACGATTTACTTTACGCAAGTGTATTAATTTAGAGTGGCAATCCCAGAATAAAGACGTTAGGGGCCATTCACATTTGGCATCTTTTGCACGCAAAGTTTGTTATTCTCTATGCAGAAAACCATTCCCGCGCGCCTCACACGCGCTCCTGTGTGAATCCCGGTTGTTTGCATGCACGCCGATAAAATACGCGCCACTCATGCGCCGTGAAACCGGAGTAACAGCCTTTTATGTAGTGGTGTCGGCACGCAGTGAAGTTTATGTAATATGATGATGATGTTACTTTGACTAAGCATGGCTATCAAGCAGAAAGGAGGGATAATGAGTCAGGGAGGTAAGACTTTATAACATTAATTCTCGGCCATGAGTCGGGTCTAAGACCACAGATACTTCTATAAAACATATTTATATTTTGTATTCTATAGAATTGACATAATTAATAATCATGCAAAAGATTTCTAAGGTGATCTTATAGCATATCACTCCAGTTTTTACATTGTTTTCCAGTAACATTTAGGATTGATTTCTGTTATTTATTTAGAATAATAATTGTATAATAATATTAATAATAAAAAATATAAATAAATTGTTAGATTTATTGAAAAATAAATGAAGAGTTTAGATGCAAAAACCTCTAAAAGCCATTTGATATTTTCATCTAAAATTATCATTTTTCTCAGACTCCTATATGTAGGCTTAATAATTTGACTTTTATAGTGACAAATACGTTGTTTTCATTGACTTTCAAGTAAAATAACTGAACATAAACATAGGAGGCTGAGAAAAATTTCAGCAACATTTCAGACGGCATCTAGAGGTTTTTGCATCTGAACTCTTCAAATATACCAATATAAAGGAGGGGGGAGGGGGGGGGGGGGGGGGGGGGTGTATGGGGTGGTTTGCCCAGGGTCCCATTTAAACTAGAATCGCCACTGATAATAGCTATTAATTTTAATAGGCTAAACTGTTTGCTAAATTATTTGCAGCTTTTTCTACTGTATACTATTTATTATATCCTTTGTAAATAATAACAAAAACTTATTAATGACCGTTTCAACAGTTTATTTACAATGAAGCAGCTCCAGATCAACATATTTAGTATTTTTTTGTATCCCTTATTTCCACATCCCAATGTTGACAGGTATGCATGTCATATGCTTTTTAATTTGAAGTTTCTCCCTGACATCTGGTTGTAAAATCAATATAAAAGAGTCATGTATTTAAAATGTATTTATTTTTGATTTAAAACTATTGTTATTCAGAATAGGGATTTTGTTTATTAAACCTGACGTATGAAATAATCAGCTGATTTGAATGTTATCACTCGATTGAGTGGGCGTTATCAGCTGATAGATATGGGCCCGTAGGGGCCTTCTGCGCCTACTAGTAGGCTCAGAAGGCTGTTATCATCCATTCACATGCTTAATCCGGCTGCAGCCAGAAGTTAACGAGAATTATTTATATTATTTATTAAATTTCCCATTATTGTATTTTATTAACGTCTATACCCCAACCCTAAACCCAACCGTCACAGTAATGCAAAAACAGATCTGGATCTGGAGTCTTCTCTATTAGTAATAGCTGATTAACCATGTGGATGGATGATAAGCCTTCTGAGCCTACCAGCTGATAACCACTGATAACGCCCATTCAATCGAGTGATTACATTCGAAGCGGGTGAAATAATAGTTAATATAAAGTTAAATAAATAATTCATATGAGATTTAGAGGGGTTTTTCGTTTATGTATGGTTGTGAATTACATTTTAGGACTTCTATCTCCGCTTTGTCAACTTTCGATGTTGAAAATTCAACACTACAGTTCAACAAAGTGACTTTTATTGACATTTTAGTAGTTTGAAATGATGTATAATAAATCATATATAGAGAATAAACTCTGTAAGAAAAGTGCTGGCAGTTTATTAACAGGCTTCTGTTCTGTAATTTGTAAGACCAACAAAGCCGATATATCACTTCAGACTATTAAAAATGTAAATAAATGTCACTTTTTCAAGCTTTTCAACATCAATTGCTCTTGGAGGAAGGATAAAGGTCCTATAATGCAATTCAAAAGCATAAATATTGAAAAAACCCATGAATAACATTATGGAAAACTATTAATTTACAGATATTTTTTAAGTATAAAAGCAAATCTTAAAAAAATGCTTATATGTTTTTACAAAGTATCACATTTGCTGCCTCAGACCTTTAGGGATTAAACAATTTAGAGAGAAAAACAGCTCAGTTTTATTTAAAGGATCAAACTGAGCAAATAATAGGCAGATAGAAATAATATGAATACATTTCCTTACATGCAGTTCTGTTAGCTTGCCATGTAAATCAGTGAGCTTACTACTTGTATAAAAGTATATAAGTGTCAGATGTCATCCCATTTCTCCAATAACATACAGTTGAAGTCAGAATTATTAGCCACTCTGAATTATTAGCCCCCTGTTTATTTTTTTAAACACATTTCTAAACATAATAGTTTTAATAACTCATTTCTAATAACTGATTTATTTTATCTTTGTCATGATGACAGTAAATAATATTTGACTAGATATTTTTCAAGACACTTCTATACAGCTTAAAGTGACATTTAAAGGCTTAACTAGGTTAATTAGGTTAACTAGGTAGGTTAGGGTAATTAGGCAAGTTATTGTTTAATGATGGTTTTTTCTGTAGACTATCGAGAAAAAAAAATTAGCTTAAAGGGGCTAATAATTTTGACCTTAAAATGTTTTTTAAAAAATCAAAAACTGCTTTTATTCTAGCCGAAATAAAACAAATAAGACTTTCTCTAGAAGAAAAAATATTATCAGACATACTGTGAAAATTTCCTTGCTCTGTTAAACATCATTTGGGAAATATTTAAAAAAGCAAAATAAATTCAAAGGGGGGCTAATAATTCTGACTTCAACTGTATCTTAAATGCTTAGTTTTATAACCAAGGCTCTGTAAGATTTAAAGCCCATAATGCAATGCATAGCAATGCCGATTGAGAGATGAACACATAAAGGCTCCACCTCAGAGGAACAGTGAAAATAAAGGTTTTGGAAATAAATGATCTTGAAAAGATACAATTTTAGATGAATAGATTTATATTTAGATCACATAGATATATAGATCATTCCATCGATTAGGAAATGTGAAAGAAAAGTATCTGTAAATAAAGGTTTATTAAAAACCTAATCATATTATTAGTGTTCAATAGAGTTTTTAAATCTCGCTTGAAGGCGTAGTTGTATTCCTTGGCATTTGATTAATTTGTATGTTGATATTTGTCCTGGGCAACGCAGTGGCGCAGTAGGTAGAGCTGTCGCCCTACAGCAAGAAGGTCGCTGGTTCGAGCTTCGGCTGGGTCAGTTGGTGTTTCTGTGTGGAGTTTGCATGTTCTCCCTGCATTCGCGTGGGTTTCCTCCGGGTGCTCCGGTTTCCCCCACAAGCCCAAAGACATGCGGTACAGGTGAATTGGGTAGGCTAAATTGTCTGTAGTGTATGAGTGTGAATGAGTGTGTATGGATGTTTCCCAGAGATGGGTTGCGCCTGGAAGAGCATCCGCTGCGTACAAACGTGCTGGATAAGTTGGCGGTTCATTCCGCTGTGGCGACCCCGGATTAATAAAGGGACTAAGCCGACAAGAAAATGAATGAATGAATGATATTTGTCCTGTCTATTGTTTTTTTTTTTTTTTTGTTGTTGTTAAGTTTCTAGTTTCTTTAAATTAAGTTAGAAATAATAAAACAAAACAAACTAAATAATCTGCCAATGTGTTAAGCAAAATAATCTTGTTTTCGCTCTTTAAATAATCTTGCTTACCACATTGGAGAGATTATTTAGCTTCTTTTAATGAAAAACTCAAAAAAAAAACTTAATTTTGACTTATTTCATGAAAACATCCATTCATTCATTTTCTTTTCGGCTTAGTCCCTTTATTAATCAGGGGTCGCCACAGCGGAATGAACTGCCAACTTATCCAGCATATGTTTTACGCAGCGGATGCCCTTCCAGCCGCAACCTAACACTGGGAAACACTCTCATTCACACACATACACTATGGCCAATTTAGCTTACCCAATTCATCTATAGCGCATGTGTTTGGACTGTGGGGGAAACCGGAGCACCCGGAGGAAACCCACGCCAACACGGGGAGAACATGCAAACTCCACACAGAAATGCCAACTGACCCATCCAAGGCTCGAACCAGCGACCTTCTTGCTGTGAGGCGATTGTGCTACCCACTGCGCCACCGCGCCGCCCTGTTTATTATTCATTATATTAATTTGTATGTTGATATTTGTCCTGTCTATTAGTTTTTTGTTGTTGTTAAGTTTCTAGTTTCTTTAAAATAAATATTAGAAATAATAAGTGAAAATTAAGAGGGGTTTTTCTCAAAGCAAGCTAAATAATCTGCCAATGGGGTAAGCAAAATAATCTGGTTTTTGCTTAGAAATAAAATGATCTTGCTTACCACATTGGAGAAATTATTTAGCTTGTTGTAACAAAAAACTCACTTAATTTTGACTTATTATTTCTGAAAACAATAAAATATCGTTTTTTCTTGTCCAGAAAGTGCTTCTTGATTTAAGAATTTTAGATATTTGGACTAGAAACAAGACAAAACTTGCTTTTTGCAGTGTAAATAAAGTGACTTGACTTGTTATTAACAATAAGATTGTGTATATACTGCATATTAATTTCGCGTGTGTCTTTGTTGCAGCCTGTAGCATGATGGCGTACTGGATCAGGTCCAATAGTGGATCTGCATTCGCGATCTGTTGTTGCTAGAAATGAGAATTCATTCATTCGTGCATTTATTTTTCTTCAGCTTAGTCTCTTATTTATCAGGGGTTGCCACAGCGGAATGAACTGCCAACTATTCCAGCACGTTTTACTCATCGGATGCTCTTCCAGCCGCAACCCAGTACTGGGAAACTCCCATACACACACACATTCTTACACTACGGGCAATGTAGTTCATCCAATTCACCTGTAGCGCATGTGTTTGCACTGTGGGGGAAACCGGAGCACCCTGAGGAAACTGGGACTCAAACCAGCGACCTTCATGCTGTGAGGCAACCGTGTTAACCACTGAGCCACCATGCTCCCCCGAAATGCGAACTATTTATATTAATTATTCAAATTTATATTCATTCATTTTCTTTTCGGCTTAGTCCCTTTATTAATCTGGGGTCGCCACAGCGGAATGAACCACCAACTTATCCAGCACATGTTTTACGCAGCGGATGCCCTTCCAGCTGCAACCCATCTCTGGGAAACATCCATACACACTCATTTACACTCATACACTACGGACAATTTAGCCTACCCAATTCACCTGTACCGCATGTGTTTGGACTGTGGGGGAAACCGGAGCACCCGAAGGAAACCAACGGGAATGCAGGGAGAACATGCAAACTCCACACAGAAATGCCAACTGACCCAGCCAAGGCTCGAACCAGCGACCTTCTTGCTGTGAGGAGACAGCACTACCCACTGCGCCACTGCGTCGCCTCAATTCATATGACTTATTCAAAATTATTGCATTGTGTGTTATTAGCATCTACACCTACCCTAACCCTAAACCCAACCATCACATTTATTAATGTCTACACCTATGGTAACATGCTCATCATAACATGGGCATTATCATAGTGGGCGTTACAATGTCCACTATGTATTGGACCTTATCCAGTGTGTAATCATGCTACAGACTGCAGCGAGGACATCTTGTAATCCTCACCCACGTTGTATATAGTTCCTGACCATTACTCTTACTGCTATTGGAGTAAAATCAACAACTGTATGATGACCACAAGGATATCACTGAATCACAGAGAGCACTGAGTGAGAAAGATGAAGAGAGAGAGAGAGAGAAACAGAGACAGAAGCACAGCAGGGTGGGTGGAATACTATAACAGCGCTGTGATTGGTTGGTTGTTATAATACTCCACCCACCTTAGCTGCGATCCTTTAGGTGTAGCGACGCCGTAGCCCTTGGAGTCCAGATTTCCTCCGACCTTCATGGTGTCGCAGGGCTTGCGCTGCTCCGTGTACTCGTTCATGGTGGACTCCAGCAGGAAGGCGTATTTGCCCTTGGACTTGCGGACTCGAGCGACGCCCTCTGCTGTGGTCTTGGTGAAGACGGTGGGCTCCGCTGACTTCATGTAACTCCACATTTTTTCATAGACCGCGATTTTTGATCTCTAGAAAGTGAAAGAGATGTCATGAAACACTGTAATTTGTACCCATAGCCTCTTTCACACATACTGTACAAGTTATGCACTCCACTAGGGGTGCCCAAACTTGGTCCTGCAGGGCTGGTGTCCTGCATAGTTTAGCTCCAGCTTACCTCAACACACATGCCTGGAATTTTCAAGTATGCCTACTTAGAGCCTGATTAGCCGATTAAGGTGTGTTTAATTGAACCCCAATTAAACACACCTTAACCGGCTAATCAGGCTCTAAATCAGGCTAAAATCTGCAGGCCACCGACCCTCCGGGACTGAGTTTGGGCACCTCTACACTGAACACTTTGGAGTTATACACTCATTGCATAGTGTATGAGTTTAGTGTTGGCCCAAATGGATCACTAACGGTTTTTTTTTTACTAACCAGAAGTTCATTTAAATGCCCAGTATGTAAGTTCATCCACTAGAGGGCGTGTATTCACAACAAACAAATGCATAGTTTGAGTGTGGAATCATGGGAGTTCATCATTCTATGGGACTCCAGATACCGAGCTGACCAATCACAGCTCTTGCACTACGTGTCACCGTGACATGTAGTTACATTTTTAAGAGGTGCGTGTCATGGTTCGGAGGGTGTGTGGCGTCATTAGCGTGAACACACAGAGCTTGCTCCATCTCACTAGCTAAAACAGCTTATTTCTCTGGATTTGAACATTCTTCCAAACATTTGGGACCACATTCACCACTAGGAGTTAGTGTGATTAGTGTAAAATACTATTTGTATAGTAATATTTCGAAGGCTGCATCTGAAAGCTCTCAAGGCATTCCAAGGCAGAAAGGTACTGTGGCTGAGAGAGCTAATAATTAATAATAATAATTCCTTAGATTTATATAGCGCTTTTCTGGGCACTCAAAGCGCTTTACACATAGGGGGGGGGATCTCCTCATCCACCACCAGTGTGCAGCATCCACCTGGATGACGCGACGGCAGCCATTTTGCACCAGACCGCACACCACACACCAGCTGATTGGTGGAGAGGAGACAGAGTGATTAAGCCAATTATGATATGGGGAGGGTTAGGAGGCCATGATGGACAGAGGCCAGGATGCCGGGGTCAGGACCTCGGTTTAAAGTCTCATCTGAAAGACGGCGCTCACTGAGCAGTATAGAGTCCCCGTCACTATACTGGGGCATTAGGACCCACACAGACCGCAGGTTGGGCGCCCCCTGCTGGCCTCACTAACACCACTTCCGGCAGCAACCTAGCTTTCCCATGTGGTCTCCCATCCAGGTACAGGCCGGGCACAGCCCTGCTTAGCTTCAGTGGGCAACAATGTGAGAGTTGCAGAGAGCTAGCTGCCGGCAAGAGCTCAAACGATCAGTAAGTTAAAAAAACACTAAACAGGAAGCAGCCATGTTTGTCACTTCTTGGAGTCTCGCAATACATTTCCATAGTGGTCTGCACTATTTGCACCATGTTTGCATTTGTTCGGAGAATTTGCATGCGTGTGCTATAAAACTGTCATAGAAAATATTGATTTTATTTTCACATCTTAAAAAAACGTTTGTGCTATCAAACTATGAATCACGGTTAATCACATCCAAGATAAAAGGTTGTATTTACATAATATGTACTATGTATATATGTATAAATACACACGCATACTGAAAAAATACACAAAAGAAATATATTCACATATATATTTATATTTAATTTGTATAACACACTCACTGGCCACTTTATTAGGTACACCTTACTAGTACCGGGTAGACCCCCTTTTGCCTTCAGAACTGCCTTAATGCTTCGTGGCATCGATTCAACAAGATACTGGAAATATTCCACAGAGATTTTGCCCCATATTAACATGATAGCATCACGCAGTTGCTGCAGATTTGTCGGCTGCACATCCATGATGTGAATCTCCCGTTCCACCACATCCCAAAGGTGCTCTATTGGATTGAGATACGCTGACGGTGGAGGCCATTTGAGTACAGTGAACTCATTGTCATGTTCGAGAAACCAGTCTAAGATGATTCACGATTTATGACATGGCGCATTATCCTGCTGAAAGTAACCATCAGAAGATGTGTACACTGTGGTCATAAAGGGATGGACATGGTCAGCAACAATACTCAGGTAGGTTGACACGATGCTCAATTGTTACTAATGAGCCCAAAGTGTGCCAAGAAAATATCCCCCACACCATTACACCACCACCAACAGCAGCCTGAACTGTTGATACAAGGCAGGATGGATCCATGCTTTCATGTTGTTGACGCCAAATTCTGACGCTAGCATCCAACATTTTTCCAATCTTCTATTGTGCAATTTTGGTGAGCCTGTGTGAATTGTAGTCTCAGTTTTCTGTTCTTAGCTGACAGGAGTGGCACCCTTGTGGTCTTCTGCTGCTGTAGCTCATCCGCCTCAAGGTTGGACGTGTTGTGTTTTCAGAGATGCTCTTCTGCAGACCTCGATTGTAACGAGTGCTTATTTGAGTTACTGTTGCCTTTCTATAACCAGTCTGGCCATTCTCCTCTGACCTCTGGCATCTACAAGGCATTTGCGCCCACAGAACTGCCGCTCACTGGATATTTTCTCTTTTTCAGACCATTCTCTGTAAACCCTAGAGATGGTTGTGCGTGAAAATCCTAGTAGATCAGCAGTTTCTGAAATACTCAGACCAGCCCGTCTGGCACCAACAACCATGCCACATTCAAAGTCACTTAAATCACCTTTCTTCCCCATTCTGATGCTCGGTTTGAACTGCAGCAGATCGTCTTGATCATGTCTACATGCCTAAATGCAATGCAGTTGCTGCCATGTGATTGGCTGATCAGGCATTTGTGTTAACAAGCAGTTGGACAGGTGTACCTAATAAAGTGGCCAGTGAGTGTATTAATATACACAGTATGCACAAATATATTTTGTAAATATGAACTTTTAGTTTGGATGCGATTAATCGCGATTATTTGTTTGACAGCAATAAAAAAAAAGAAAAGAAAAAGAGCGAGACTGATAATGGCAGCCGGAAGAAGAACGAACAATGTCCAATTTACTGTCCCCCATAAGCAATAGTTTGTTTTGTTATATAAAAGATGATATAATCTAGCTTCATTCATTCATTAATTTTCTTTTCGGCTTAGTCCTTTTATCAATCAGGGGTCGCCACAGCGGAATGAACCGCCAACTTATCCAGCATATGTTTTACGCAGCAGATGCCCTTTCAGCTGCAACCTAACACTGGAAAACACCCAAACACACTCTTCCACACTCATACACTACGGCCAATTTAGCTTATTCAATTCACCTACAGCGCATGACTGTGGGGGAAACCGGAGCACCCCAAGGAAACCCACGCGAACACGTGAAGAACATGCAAACTCCACACAGAAATGCCAACTTGAACCAGGGACTTTCTTGCTGTGAGGTGACCGTGCTAAAACCTTTCTGGGATTGAAGATCGGATTGACTGTCACTGTCTTACGAAAAGAATCTACAGAAAGTACAAAAGAAAAGCCTTTATTTGAAATCTTTTGCAACATCAAAAAATCCTGTCGCTTTTGATCAATTGAATTCACCCTTGCTAAACAAAACATTAATGTCTGTCAGTTTTGCACTCGCTCAGCTCTATAGTGTGCACCACTGCTCTGTCTTTTGCTGTAAAGAAAAGACGAATGGCTCTAATACGGCCTGTTTGGTCCTCTGAGATCTCCTATTTGACATGCTGATGTCCCAGTGTGTGTTGCAGTTGATCATCTGTGTCTCTTTCATCCGCAGGCTTTAGTCCGGAGCTCCAGTATGTGAGAGAAAAGCGGCGGCGCGTGACGGACACTCAATCCATTATAATGTTGGTCACATCCAGCCTGAAGTCGAGCTCTGTTGTGCCGTAACACTCCAAAATAAAACATCACACATGCCGATGAATAAACAACAACCTCGACAAACCTGCGCTCACACACAACAAAATACAAGCAAACTCAAGTGCTCGTCCAAACCAAGCGGCAACCTCCCGCTCTCCCTCGGGAAGCCAATACGGAAGTAACTGAAACTGCAATTCATCGAAATTCCGCTAGTCCTGGCTCCATAATAGAGCAGATTTCTATTGAGCCCACTGTTAGAATGGCCAACTTTACAGCAGAAAAAAAGGTGTTTACAGCCTGGTACAAAGAATGATTTTGGTTCATATAGCTAATATTACCCTTCGTGACAACTGTGAGGGGGGTGAATTTTTTTAGAACTCATCCGTTTCCTTTATATTAGCTTATATTAAGTTTGCATAATTAAGGGCGTGGCCACTTGAGTGACAGCTAGGTCTCGCTGGTCGCCGTCACTTCACCTCAGCTGATTCCGGCTGATTAGCTGCTGATCTCGGCAAATTCATCGTATTTTTGTGTTGTTTTATGTGGCTTTACACAGTCAGCTGCCTTTTGGAATTATTTGCTACAATTATCAGATGATATGGCATGCTGTGTGCACTTAATTGTGGTCACAAGCCATTCACATGGCCTCCATTTCTCAGGTGAGGGAAATTATATACCATCTCTATGAATGTATTTGTTTTATTTAAGATCATTTATCATTTATAATGTTCTTTAGAGCTGTAATGCACTCCAGAATCTGACAGATTATTAGCTGTAGGCTCTAGAACAGTCATCTGAAGCGTTGTCATACAGTGTTATGCCTGGACTTCAGAATTAGCCTTGCATTTACTAACAAAGGGTATATCTGAAGTTTTTTGGAAGTAATTCGCACTTTCCTCCTGTTGAAAAACGTCATAAGAACAATGTTTAGTGGCTCAATGTGTAATGCATTGAGCCACTAAGCATTGCGCTTATGACGTTGCTTATGACACAGTGTTTTTAAAAGTCTAACCACTTTATTGATAAAGTGTACAACCAAGCACATGTGGTCAGAACACAAACGAGTCGCAGGTAATGAAGTATTAAGCGTTTCTCCCATAGGAAAGCCCGTCTAAGCAGCATGCCTCTGTAGCTCCGCTCACGCTCCGCCTCTTTGCCCTTGTATGGTATGCCCGGGGTTGGTGCGATGACGCGCGAACAAAATGGTGACGGTCGGCCACGCCTTCTGGTAGCTTCTTTTGGGTTCTTCATAAACCTATGGGTGACGTCACGGATACTACGTCCATATCTTTTACAGTCTATGGTCCAAACACAGCGGGACGCCTGACATTTACTTATTTCTTATATCCCCGGTTTGCTGATCAAATGCTTTTCTCCAGTATATCAGCCGTGCGCTACAAACACTGACGCTCTTAATGCAGAATGAAAATTATATCATAGCTCTATGTATTACAGTTGAAGTCAAAATTATTCGCCCTCCTTTTCTTTGTCAAATATTTCCCAAATGATGATTAACAGAGCAGGGAATATTTCACAGTATTTCCTAAAATATTTTTTCCTCTGGAGAAAGTCTGATTTGATTTATTTCGACTAGAATAAAAGCAGTTTTTCATTCATTCATTCATTTTCTTTTTGGCTTAGTCCCTTTATTAATCTGGGGTCGCCACAGCAGAATGAACCGCCAACTTATCCAGAATTTGTTTTAAGCAGCGGATGCCCTTCCAGCTGCAACCCATCACTAGGAAACACCAATACACACTCATTAACACACATACATTATAGGGCTGTGCAAAAATATCGATACATATAACTATCGCGATAATTTCTTTTACGATAGTGTATCGATAGTCCAACCTCAAGTATCGATTCAAGTTGTGCCAAACGACCTCCTCCTCCGCTCCTGTAGATGTCGCTAACTCGCGATCAGCAAAACGCCAAGTAGTACCGTATCAGAGATAAGCAAGCGTGAGCATGGCATAAAACATAAAGATGCCTCCAGCTTTTAGAGCTGACGTGTGGCTGAACTTTGGTTTTAACGATATTAGGGTTGGGTCGATAGACGATGCCATCGACATCGATGGCTTATAGACATCATGATGCTGAGGCGGCCTCACCGATCCTCCGCACCGCCCCCGTTGCAAACCCGCTCATGAAAAACACACTCAGGCCCCGTTTACACTGATACAGCTTAG
Source organism: Danio kyathit (assembly GCA_903798195.1). Classification (NCBI taxonomy): domain Eukaryota; kingdom Metazoa; phylum Chordata; class Actinopteri; order Cypriniformes; family Danionidae; genus Danio; species Danio kyathit. The sequence continues at coordinate 53,432,292 of LR812533.1, forward strand.
TTTTAAAATGGCATTTTAGAACGAAAATGATCCACATCCAAACTGGCTTTTCACCAAGCATTTCTGAACAACCCTCCGTCTGCTGAAAACGCACATCACGTGACCACACACAGACACAGCCACACACACACAGTCATGCGCTCGTCTGAGCTCCAGAGAACAGTGTACGGACTGTATATTTTATAGTCATTGGTACGGACAGTTTATTAAGGATGTACCGCTGGATCGCATCTCACTATAAGTTAGTTGTTAAACGTGATATTTAATTAATCTCGTCTCTATCTAACGACTCTTCTGTCTTTTGATTCTCTCAGGTAACGTGTCACAGCATCAGTACACTGCTTCAGTCTTTCGCTTTCACGCTTGTACCAAGTAATTTTAGTGAAAACCTCAGATACTGTTGGTTGGTTCCTGTTGTTTGTGCACCTTTTTTACCAAGCAAGTGTGTGGACGCCATAACGGCACAGTTCACTCTGCCTAGTCATGCCAGAGTCCCGCGGGAAATAAAGTGATTGACAGGTGATAATTTGTGTGTAACTTTTCTTTATTTATTTATTTATTTATGATTTGGTTATGAGTAAAACAAAGGCCATGCGGGTCAGGTAGTTGAAACAGTAGGCTACAAATAATTAATTAGTTATGAATTTATTAATTATTCATAAATAATTAATTCACCTCCCCCTATGACGACGATGCCATGGTCCATCGCCATGTTTCACATTAGACATCGTACGATGGTCAACATAGCCCAACCCTAAACGCTATACCAGGGAGTACTGAATTAGACAAAAAATAAATGCCATTTGTAAGCTTTGCAATATATATAGTTCTCTGTTCAATCCCACTGTGCAGTTTTAATGAATTGGAATGGATGGAAAATAAATTGGAATTGGAATTTTAATTTGTCTGCCGACCTTATCAAGTTGTCAATATAATGTGACACACATACTAATACAAACTATTGCAATATATCACAATATTTATTGTATCGCGATATATCGTATCGTGACCCATGCATCGCGATATGTATCGTATTGTGAGGCCCTTGCCAATACACAGGCCTAATACACTACGGACAATTTAGCTTACCCGATTCACCTGTAATGCATGTCTTTGGACTTGTGGGGGAAACCAGCCTGATCTCACGAGGAAACGTAAGTATTTTACGTTTTGTCAGTTTAGTGCAGGGGTGGGCAAACTCGGTCCTGGAGGGCCGGTGTCCTGCATAGTTTAGCTCCAACTCTAATCAAACACACCCGAACTTGCTAACCAGTACCTCCAAGATCACTACTTATCTATAAGCAGGTGTGTTTGATCAGAGTTGGAGCTAAACTGTGCAGGACTACGGCCCTCCAGGACCGAGTTTGCCCATCCCTGGTTTAGTGGCTAATTCGTACGAATTCATACAAATTAGCCACTAAATCAAAAAGTTACGAATTGCCATGAGATTGCGTTGAGGAAACCGGAGCACCCGGAGGAAACCCACGCAAACACAGGGAGAACATGCAAACTCCATACAGAAATTCCAACTGAGGCTCGAACTAGCGACCTTCTTGCTGTGAGGCGACAGCACTGCCTACTGCGCCACCGCGTTGCCCAGATAACACACACAGCTGTCTAAATAAATAGGCTATAAAATACACAGTTGATCACTTAGTCCTAGTCAAATATTATTTAAAAAACTGTACTGAGAAAGAATGCCGCTTTGAAACAAACTTATTTTATCAACGTGCTTTAAATTTAGGCAGTTATTTAAGATTTTTCACTGCGCCGCCCAAAAGTAGTTTTTAATTTGTTTTATTATTATCGTATGCATTAAAGTTGTTGTCTCACCCTGAAGAACTCTTTGGTGGAGCCCGAATCGAGAGTCCCGTAGGCGATCTCTGTCTGCTTGGCCAGGTCTTCTGCGCTCTCAATGGGCGACACCATTCTCTCCACGGTGAGGAAAGCTGCCAGGTTTGCAGTGTAGGAGGAAATAATGATCAGAGTGAAGAACCACCAAACTCCTCCGACTATACGCCCAGACAGAGACCTGAGAGAGAGAAAGAGCATACACTGTAAAAACAAATCTGTAAATTAGCAGTTTTCCTTATTTTGTGATTCATGTTTTTATTTTCACCCGTTTATTTATGTTTTGAATTGCATTATGGGACCTTGGCCCAATCCCAATTTTCCCCCTTAGCTCTTCCCCTTCCCCCTACCCTTCGTTTTGCGCATTCACGTGAAGGGGTAGGGGTGTCCCAATTCTCCTTAGCTTGAAGGGATAGGGCTAAGGGGAAGGGCTGGAAAACGGAGATTTTTCATGACCACACTCGAAACCAAGGGGTAAGAAAATTTCCCAGAATACAACGGCTGCATAGCTGCACACGGAAGTCAGGACATCCACAAATTAGTATTTTTTGTCATTATTATGAATTTTTACAACAAACAAGTACATGTTTTAATATATTCATAACTGCGTTTGTGTTTTACCGTCATGCTTTAAAAAAAATTCTAAAATAAAAACCGCTAAATTTGGCGATCTATAATCCCTAATTATAACTCCTGTACAGCAGTCCCACAACATTCTGACACTCGATGACACTCGAACACCCTGTCAGAAAAGTCTAATGGCTGAGAATGAGCTTTTTACAGTGCCTGCTATAATGTTAAAGTTGTGTTTGTGTGTTTACATAGATGAATATGGCCACGGTGTAAATGCACAGTACAGTTACGATCTTATTGCCGCATTATATCGTCATAATAACATTATATCGTTGCCTTCAGTGATTTTCTGAAGATGAATACCAAAAAAACCCACAACTGGAATAACTACAGCAGTCGTCGTCTATCTCATATGAAGTAAGAGATTGCGATGACATATGATGACGTGTTCAGGTGCTGTAGTGCTGTCCCATTTCTCAGTAGTAAAATTTGAAGCTCTTCCCCTTCACACTCTGTTTCAAGGGATAAGAGAAAGGGGTAGGGGTACAAAAATAGAATTTGGATTGGGCCCTTGATCTTTCTTTTAAGAACTTCTAACCTTGAAAAGTGACTTTTATGAACATTTTTAATAGTTTAAAGTGATATATTGTTTAGGTTGGTGTTGTATATTACACTTCAAAACCTTGTGAATGACAAAATATATGGAAACAGGTAATTAACAGATCTTTTTTTTACAGTGTAGCTCCTAAAAACGGTACTAAATACAGCTATGTATGTTGGATGCATGATATGATGCAGTCTATTCAAATAGAAAAGATTAGGTATACAGTTTGCAGCAATACTGAAAAATTTGAGACTATTTGGCAACCCTTCCTTTCACATTTTTAAAAATGAAAAAATTAAATAAAAAAAAAACAAAACAATATCAATAATAAAACTATAGCTGACCTATTTTTAATGGAGGAAATATGCATGTTTTATTATTATTTTAAATTTAAGTTATTATTTTTTAAATATTTTTTTACTGCTGTACTTTTTGCTATAAGTTAGTTGTTAAACGTGATATTTAATTAATCTTGTCTCTATTTAATGACTCTACACTCTTTTGATTCTCTCAGGTAACGTGTCACAGCATCAGTACACTGCTTAAATCTTTCGCTTTCACGCTTGTACCAAGTAATTTTAGTGAAAACCTCAGATACTGTTGGTTGGTTCCTGTTGTTTGTGCACCTTTTTTACCAAGCAAGTGTGTGGACGCCATAACGGCACAGTTCACTCTGCCTAGTCATGCCAGAGTCCCGCGGAAAAAAAGTGATTGACAGGTGGTAATTTGTGTGTAACTTATCTTTATTTATTTATTTATTTATTTATGATTTGGTTATGAGTAAAACAAAGGCCATGCGGGTCAGGTAGTTGAAACGGTAGGCTACAAATAATTAATTAGTTATGAATTTATTAATTATTTATAAATAATTAATTCACCTCCGCCTATGACGACGATGCCATGGTCCATCGCCATGTTTTACATTAGACATCGTACGATGCCAAATTGGTCAACATAGCCCAACCCTAAACGCTATACCAGGGAGTACTGAATTAGACAAAATAAATGCCATTTGTAAGCTTTGCGATATATATATATAGTTCTCTGTTCAATCCCACTGTGCAGTTTTAATGAATTGGAATAGAAGGAAAATAAATTGGAATTGGAATTTTAATTTGTCTGCCGACCTTATCAAGATGTCAATATAGTGTGACACACATACTAATACAAACTATTGCAATATATCACAATATTTATTTTTAATTTAAGTTATTATTTTTTAAATATTTTTTTACTGCTGTACTTTTTGCATATTTGCATTTTTTCTGTATTGCTGTATGGCCTAATGTGTGTTACTTTTATCTGTAATGTTATTTTATGTATCTTATTATTATTTTTATTTGTGTTTTTTATTGTTCTTGATCTCAGGAAAATGTATAGATGTATTGTTTAATTCAGAGAAAGAGAAAAAAGTGAACTAATTCTCTGTTGATAGATTGGAACAGTTGATGTCTTGTGATTTTTTGTTTTTAATACTATAACTCTGACGAATAAACTAAAGTTAAACTAAAAAAACGCAGCTATGGGTGCTGGAATTTAACCATTAAAAATATGATGGGAACATAAAATACACTTCTAAATTTTATGGTTAATTACTTTTATTTCATACATATTTCTGTCATCAACATTAGATCTGAAATGAAAAAAAAAATCTAAAAAGAACCAACCTTGGATTAATCCATATTTGACCCACTGTTGGGTTACAACAACCCAATGTTGGGCACACAACGTCATAAGACACTAATATTAGGCTAGATTAAGGTTGTGATGTCAGGTGACCAAAATTCAATGTCTAGCCAACTTCTAAGGACAACGTTATTTTGACGTCAAATGATGTTGATGTTTGGTTGATTTTAGGTTCTGTTGGAAAGTGACTAAAATCCATCGTCGAGCCAACATCTTAAACCAACGTCATATTGATGTCAAATACCGACATTTATCTGTCAGGTATACAAAATCCAACATTTGATACACATCATTGTGGTAACATCCATACAATGTCAAGCTGTAACATCATTAGATGTTGATGTTTGGTTGATTTTAGGTTGGACGTTGGACATAGACGTCAACCCGATTTTCATTTCCACACAAAATGCAACGTCCCCACGATGTTGGAGTACAACGTCAGACTGATGTCATGTTGGCGTCCAGTGCCTGCTGGGTATTTACAGTACATCCATAATAATGAATGTTTTTATTTTCCCCCATTTATTTGTGCTTTTGTATTGCATTATGGAAGCTTGATCTTTCCCCCAAAAACTTTGAACCTTGAAAAGTTCGAAAATGTGACTTTTATGAATAGTTTAAAGTGCTGTATTGTCTGGGTTGGTGTTATATCACGCTACAAAAACCTTGTAATTAACTACCAGTATATTGTTTTGTTATTTTACACACTTATCTCTCTGTATATATTATTTCTTATTGTCTTATTACTAAATTGTCAATAAAAGTCACTTTGTTAAACTGTAGAGTTGAATTTTCAACATCACAAGTCGACATAGCAGAGATTAACATCCAATGGTTGATTAATCCATATCTGACCCAATGTTGGATTACAATAACCCAGCATTTATCTATTTACATCCGTTATAATCAATGTTTTTCCACATTTAAGAGCACCAAAGCTAAAAAATATCCCAAATGGAAATACAAACTCCATTCATTTGACCAAAAATACAGCTAAAACAGTAATATTGTGATAAATTAACAGTAAAGGATGAAAAGACAATCACAGCTTCTGTTTCATGCTGATTTTAAACTACTGAAGGAGAAGTGTGTAAGCCTGGCACGTAACGAAGCATAAAAATGGATTTGTTACTGTTCAGTATCAGTCTGAACCTGATGTGCCTCCATCTGATTGCTTTTCCAAAGACAACTTTCACATTATGCCGTATGAAATATCACATCTGTAATCTGTGATATCCATTTAGCCGACAAACAATCATCAATTAAGAACAGGTAAAGAGATCTAGTAATATTATTTGGAGTCCTACATCAGTCATTACTAAAAAAAAAAAAACTGCATTGGTGAAGAGTAACATATGCGATGTTTCATTTAACATATTCTGTCATAATTTAAGACTTCATTTCCTCACTCTGCAAGATGGTGATATTACAATTGTACTTTAGAAATGACTTTACACTATTTCAAGTGACAGAACTCTCATTATAAGACCCCAGCACGTCTGCGAGACCTGCAGTAAATCCAGAAAAATTAGTCTCCGACGAGATCTCGTTAAAAGCGTGCCATTCTCTCTCTTAGACTAATCTACTGAAACACAGTTCATCAATAACAATGACACAACTCAGAGATTCATTCAAACACCATAGTAAAATTTAATTACCCTAAAACACCAGGCAAATGCATATTATATTGCGATACGCCGCAGGATATGGAAAGGTTTCTTCAACAATAAACGCTGGTAAAAAATGTAAATGGAACTGCCCAATTGAGTGTCAAGTCAAATTACGCCATTTCTTATTGGATCCCCTCAATAAGAAAACAAATCTATCAGTTTATTTAGTTTCTGGTCCATTTAACAAAGTCAGGCTCTTTCTGCTTACACACTCCCAATGAAAAACTATAGTATATTATCTCACACTGATTATCTTAAGCAACTAGCACTGAATTAGATTAGAATGTGAATACAATTGAAATGTAAAGCATTACTACAGTTATTTGATTAATGCAGATAATGTTTTGTATTTAAATTGACCACATAAAATCAATTCTTATTTTTCTACACCTATTTTAATGTTTTTTTTAATAGAGTTCTACCTTTTACATAAGAAATATTGTTAAAGAGTAAAAAAAATGTGTCCGGGTAGAAATGTATATCTGTTTCTGGATTTAAAAATCGCGCTTACATTTAAACCAATCATGTTTAAGATGTGGTTTGAGTTATGTGGAATTCGACCAATCACAAGGCAGTGCTCGTGCTGCTATTGTCCAATTATTGCGATGATACAGGATGGGGGCGGAACGAGCAGTAGGGGTTCACGGTTGGAAACAGGTAAGTGGCAAGTTTATAAAAGTTAAATTATGATGATTCACGCTGATGTTTTTGAAGTACAGAAACAAAATGTGTATAATGACGGTTGTTAACACAAGCCGCGGGCTTTATTACTGATTGGTTTGTTTGAATTGTCGCTGGATAAACAAATGAAAGGGATTCTGAGGTAACGTTACAACTCTAAGAGGATCAGTCGATGTTTTTTATTATTATCGCAGAGTAAGTAACTGTACCGACCGACACAAACTGTAGAAACCGGAGAAGTTTAAGATGATGGGATGTAATAAGGCTCAGACCTATGTGTTTACAAGTACATCCGTACCGATAGCTTTACTGCATCTGCGCCACACTGGTAAGCGTTTTACTGAAACGTAACTAGCAATGAAAGAATATCAAGAGGAAAAAAGGTCCGAAAAGGATTCCACCAGCAATTATTTTTACCATACCTATGATACACGTTTTAGTCTTTTTTTTTAAAGCTTTCTTTATCAATATTGTCTCAATTCAATTTTTTTCTTGAACAGACATTACAGAGAAGATCTGTACCTCTGACGTTACATTTAGTGATGGGGAGTCGACTGCAAAAGAGTCGATTCCTCGACGCTCAATGGACCTAGACCTAGTACATAGATATATACACTAGATATCGCATAGGGACCCTGAAGATGCGTCAATAGCGCCGCCACATTGGTACAGTGCTCCTAGGACAAACGTCATTCAACCGCACTAGTCAAGACAGCGTGAAAATGTGAAGATGCTGGACTTTAGCGCTGTGTACGGGTGTAGTAACGAGCAAACAAAGAAAACAAAGCACAAAGGCAGAACATTTCATAGGTAAGATTTCGTTTTTTATGTTTTTGTATGTTATGAACTTTTGTGCTTAACAAGTCACGTTATTGATGATAATATGTCTCTTACTGCACTAACCATAAGGCAAAGTAGCATCAACTCGTGCTAAATTCTAAGCTTATGCTAGTTTTGTTGAATAAAATAAGCAAACAATGTTATGAAATATGACAAGAAGACGCTGCGCTGCCAGAAACTTGTGTTATTGTCAGCTAAGTGAACGAGTCGTTCATAACGGAGATTCATTCACAAACGGATCGCTCCCTCCGTCAGAATGAGAAGTGAAAGCAGGAGAGAGGGTGTGTTTCAGGACATGGATTAGATCAAATTAAACAGGGAAGGAGGGTAATGCATTTCCATGCACACAAACACTCACTTTTTACCAGGAATGCCCGTGCGGTCACATCCATCAATGTAGAAAAGTGATGTAAAATTATAATATTTCGTAATTTAAAAAAATATTTGCATACGGACCACCATCATAGATATATGTGTATATGTGTATTTCTCTGGCTTTGGATGGCCACAGTCCTCCACTTCACCTTGGTCCTGCATTCATTTCAAACGACCGATACCCTGTACCAAGATGGCGGCTCTATTGACGCATTCCTTCCAATAGACACCAATAGGCCAGGCGACATCTAGTGTATATATCTATGGACCTAGTACTGGAATCGACTCCAGGACAGGAATCGACTCTCAGAGTCGAGTCTGTTTTTTTCAAACGAATGAAGCAGATACGTGCTACAGTTATAATGCTCTCATTCTCGAGCACGATGAACATCGAAGGCGTCTGCTTTGAATGCGTGCTCACACGTTTTACGCTTTTGCTTTTGAATTTTCTAGGCTATTATAAATAGTGCTGCGGGATGAAGTTTGCTTCCACTTTCAAATTCCTATAAAACACCTTTTTGCAATTTGGTTTTAAATATGACCTGTCTGCGCGATGTCAAGTTTGCTTTGTTATAAATTAAATATAGCATATGTGTGTGTCGTCTTACATGAGCACTGCAGGTTAAATTAAGATGTTATGTTGTTCGCTGATAAATGCTCAAGTCAAATTTTTAACCTATGCCTAGGCATATTTCACAAAGAAATTAATTAATTTAAAAAACACTAATCAAAAATGACAAAAGTAGCCAATATTTAATTATTGACAAAGTCTGACAATGCATGTCGTGTTTTTATTGTTTGTTTTTTGGCCCTGGACGCACTTAATTTCACCTCTAATATTTGGGCTATTCTTCTTGTTTATTTTGTAAATAACTACAAGGCTCAAACAGGTCTGACTCTTTTCTTCCGGCATTTATACAAATATAAATTTATATTTAATTACAATGAACAAATTGCGCAAAACAAACTGTGATATTTAAAAGTGAAGTAATAGGCTATTTAAAAGTACACTTTAAAAAAAAATCTAATTTACAGGAGCTAGAGCAATATGATATGTGATGAGCCACAGCTGCTTTTATTTATTGTTTTAGGTTTGTTATGAATTTTCTGCAGGGGGTTTAATATTTAATCAGTCATTAAATCAAATTAAAAATCTAGCTACTTTGTTTATTGATCGGTTGCCTTTAAAAAAAATTAACAACCGCAAACTGTTTTGATAGTAGCCTATCAAACATTTATAATAAGAAGATATTTGGGCAATTTTGTGATTTATTTTATCGTTGTTTGGGCTCAATTTAAGTGTTTTTTATTTGTTAATAAACTGCTACACATGTTTTCATTAAACATTTCGATAACAAATTGTTGTTTTAACTTTCTGTCTCCAAGATTGCAATGTAATTTTCTTAATAAAAAAAAGTACTGTATATGCCGATAATTATTTTATTTTGACCGCAAATGATTTAAACTGCTGATCTTGTCTAACCAGAGGAGAACTGCATGTATACAGTGTAATATGATACAGCATGTTTAATCCTTGCGCTGTTTTAAGTGAATGTAAATGGAGTCGATTCTACCGACTCCAAAATTAGAAGTCGAGAATCGGAGTGGACTCCAAAAAACCTGCAACCGAACACCCCTAGTTACATTCTGATTTAAATCTGTTTGAAATGACGCGATTTGAAGGCAAATTGTTAATAATAATAATAATAACGGTGTTCTACAAACAGGAAAAATGCTATAGTAATTTATAGTAAATACTGATTATACTGATTATATATATATATATATATATATATATATATATATATATATATATATATATATATATATATATATATATATATATATATATATATATATATATATATATATATATATATATATATAGTATTTGCTATAGTGAAATTATAAACAGTTCTATACTTTAGTTTTTACTACTGTAAATACTCTGTGGTGTATTGTAGTGTAATTTATTTTGTAATATTACAGAGTTAAGTAGTTTTTATATTAGCATTACTATAGTTGTTGTGTTACCATAGCATGTACAGTGCTTAGCATATATGAGTACACCCCCCACAAATCTCTCATTTGAATTAATATTTTCCAAAGGATGCTTTACAATATTATATTTGTACATGTACAATAGATTAGTCAGTACTGAAGCCAAATCTGGAGCTAATCTAACAAATAAACTTACAGTAATGGTTCAAAAAATAGTGGCCCAAATTTTTATGTTAAAGGAAAATATTAAATAACATTTTCCAAAATAGCAAAAATCGAGAGAAACAAAAAATATATACAATTTTGTTGAAAATGTTTTTGGTTTTTTTGCAATATTTTGCATGAATTTAAATGTATTATTTTTCCATTTCCAATGATGTTCTGTGACTAAAATATTATTTTAATAAATATATCTGTTTAATAAATCTGTTTTGTTCAAATGCACCAAAATTACCCATATTCACTGAGAAATGGAGAAAAGCATTCATTTTCAAAATGTGGTGTACTCGTATATGCCGAGCATTGTAGAATTACCTCAGTCGATTAAGTACTTTACTATAGTGTTGTTCAAAAACTATAGTACTATAGTTTTTTTTTACTAAAAATTACTATAGTATTTTTTAGCTACGTCTTCATTATTGTTCTGAATAAGCAACCTCTACAAGAGAAACATGCATATTGTGTATTTAAAAAAAAAATAGAATTAGTGCAAAACCATCAATAAAAGCATATAAGATCCATAAACAACCTTGGAGTCTTAAAAGTTAAACAGCAGCTATATATAAAATGTTTCCCATTGGAGAACCTGACCATTGTGCTCTATTAGTGCGAACAGTTCTTTAAACTAACTAATATATTGTTCAGCATTGGGAGTGTATCTGTCAGCAATGATGTCATAATGCCCCTTTAATACCTGATGTCATAGTGTCTGCTTTTAGCTTCTGATGTCAGCTGTTTTTCTGCTGCTTTTATGAATAATTTGACTTGAATCTGTCAAGTCATGATGTCGATTATAGTTCAGCTCAGTAGGCTTTGCGTATTTTAAGTGTGCGACTGTAGTCTGTACTGTCACTGCACTGCTCAGAAATAAATTTTAAATGCAGAGAGAGTGAGGCGCTGACCCCATCTGAAGAGTCCCATCCTCAGAGAATACCTGTACTGACGAGAGAGCACTATCGCACCTTTAAAGGACAAACCTCTAGATATACAGGGGCAAACAGAATCTGCAGACATTTTTTTTTTGCCATTTCTACACAGAATTGGGAGTATAGTAACTGAAACCTAAAATATTAAATGAAAAGTAATAACTTTTCAACTTTTATTTAAGGTCTACAATGCAAATCCAATTAGATCCACTTGTTTGGTAAACAAAGCAAGTTTCTCATATAATATATTTACTAAAAGACAGAAAATATTACTTTACAAACAGTATTGTACTTCAGTAATAAAACTGAAATTAATATGAAAACTGAATAAATCTCAGGGCTCGAAATTAACCTTTTTTTTTTTGGTAGCACCGGTGCTCCTAACTTCAAAATTTAGTCGCACCCACCAAAAACTATGAGCACAGTTACTACACATTATATATTAACAGATTTATTGCATTTGAAATCAACTCTAATCAAAACTAACAAATAAACAAAAATCTGAATGCGCTCACCGGCCCTGCACACACTGCTTGACGTGAATGAGATGAACTGAATTAACAATAATAACTGTGCTGTCTGATATTGCACAGATAATATTGACCTATTATTTGCATACGTCATCTTAATAACAATAACGGTCTTTTCATGAGCTGCAATATTAGTTCCATCTCAGTGAATGCATGTTCTTTAGCGATGGTGAACGCGGCATCGTGACGATTAAATGAAGGATTAAATAACGTTAGAACATCTCGTGCTTAAAATGTGTAGATTCAGTGGCAAACACTGTTACCTGAAAACTCTGTCCCACCTGCTTTACAGTGAACGCTTTAGTCATTTTCATAGCGGACTTTTATCCACTCTTGGAAAAGTGTACATGGTGGATTGACATTCATTACATGATCACTCATCAGATGTGCCATTATTTGTAACTTTAGGTGGTTTCTAAAACTAAATCTGTCATTTGTTTTCATTCTCTCGGATCCAGCCCTTTACATTTTTGCGGCTGTAGCTTCCTGTCATTGGAACTGAGTGATTGACAGCTGATATTCTGTTCTGTTCTAGTGCAGTGGGCCAATAAGAAGAGCTTGAAGGCGGGACAAGCATTGCAGGCTTTGTTTACTGCAGCAAGTTGACATGTCAACTGTTATAAACCATTCCTGAGTGCTGCGTTTGATGTTTTTTGGTGCAAAGATGCATAATGTGTGAATGCCTCCTAATTCTGCACATGTGGTGAACATTTTGCTGTGAAAATTGGTTGCACGACATCAATTTTATCCACTCGCACAATTGCTCCCAATTATATTTTGAGGTCACATAGATAAAATTTCAGGCGCATATGCAGTTTGAGCCCTTAATCTATATTTATACACATTTACATTAGCAAATAGATCTACTTAATGATGGGCTGGATTTCTGTCCACACAGATTCCGTGTGGACCTATGTACCGGTAAAAATTCTTCCTACAATACAAAAAATAGACATAATAATAACAACGATAAAACCTAAAATTGGTCTGTGCAATCATTTTTTAAAGTAGCATGCGTGCAATATATTTTTGCATTTATGAGATTGTTTACAATAAGATTTATTGTTTACATTTATATTTATTTTACTCACATTTTAAAAAATAACTTCACAACATCAGTCGAGTGTTTGAAATTATTCCTTTTTGTGACCAGGCGTGATTTCATATTACAAAATGAGGAAGAAATCAGGCTATTTTATAAGATTCAATACAGTAATAAAGTCTAGGTCTATTAGCATTGCATTAGAAATATACTTTTATGTTTTTAAAATTCCCTGGATGGCTTGAAGATTAAAATTAATGCACATATTGCCACAAGCGCTTGTTTCCTGTGTTCATGTTTGATCCTTTTATACATTTGTACTAGGGTTGTGTCGTAGACGATGCCATCGTCCATCACCGATGGCCGACAGACATCAAGATGCTGAGCTAGCATCGCAATCCTCTGCCCCGCCCCTGTCGCAAACCCACTTGCGAAAAATACACACTCAGGCCCCGTTTACACCACTACACACTCAGGCCCCGTTTACACCCATACCTCTTAGTTTTAGAATGGCATTTTAGAAAGAAAATGATCCACGTCCACGCTGGCATTTCATCTAGCATTTCTGAACAGCTCTCCATCCACACTATACCGCTAAAAACGCACATCACGTGACCATACACACACACAAACACACACGCACTCTCTCATGCGCTGCAGCATATTCGCTTGTCTGAGCTCCAGCAGTGAGCAGGTGCTTTGAGCACAAAACCCCAGCAGTGGATGGCGTCTCACTATAGCTGTTAAATGTGATATTTAATTAATCGTGTCTATCTAACGACTCTTCGGTCTTTTGAATCTATCATGTAACGTGTCACAGCATCAGTACACTGTTTCCATTTTTTGCTTTCACGCTTGTACTTAGTATTTAGTGTAAACCTCAGATACTGTTGGTTGGTTCCTGTTGGTTGTGCACCTTTTTTACCAATTAAGTTTGTCGACGCCATCATAATGACACAGATCACTCTGCCTATTCATGCCAGAGTCCTGCGGAAAAAGTGATTGACAGGTGGTAATTTGTGTGTAACATATTTATTTATTTATGATTTGGTTATGGGTAAAACAAAGACCATGCAGGTCAGGTACTGTAGTTGAAACGTTAGGCTACAAATAATTAATTCGTTATGAATTAATGAATTATTCATAAATAATTAATTCACCGCCGCCTATGAAGACGATGCCATCGTCCATCGAGATGTTTCACATTAGACATCGTACGATGCCAAATTGGTCGACATCGCCCAACCCTAATAAATGAAAACCTATTTAGTGACATAATTTTGATGGTTGTTTGTCGCTACCCATTGGTTACACAATGTAAATGCTACAACATTCACCAGCGCCAAGTTCCATTAAAGGGCATCTATGGTGAAAATCTACTTTTCAAGCTGTTTGGACAGACATATGTGTCGGTATAGTGTGTAGACCGTCATATTGGGGTGATATAAACGCACCCAGTCCTTTTTTTTTTTAATTACAACATAATAACGGTGGACCAATTGGAGCGGTTTTGAGATTGACCGCAACTTGACATAGGAGTGCGGTCCCCCCGCCCACCAGTATTGATTGACAGGCGCGCATTGCCATATCCTCAGTTTGTTGTTTCACGTCTGCCATTTTCAGTGTGTGAGTTAAAGCGATGCAAACAAAATGATATAAAAAAATACTTTTCTCTAACCATAAAGGACTTTTTTTGTCTCTTAGTACATAATTACAAATTAAATCCTCATTAATATCGTTATCACAAGAAATACCAGAAAATATCATGATGTATAAGTCTGTATTAATGCCCAATCCTACTGCAGGATGAGCTGATAAGACAGTGCTTTTGTTGGCTGTGTGTGCTTGTGTTTATTTATGACCATCTTCAGAGCTGCTGATGCGGAGTCTGAGCGTGTGCTGTCACCATGACGACGATGATGCGCAGCTCTCATAGAGGTCATAAAGCAGCGCTCTGATGCACTGCTGCGATATCTGGTGTCTTGTTTAGATGGGAATCCACTGATGGCGTGGTTTGTTGTCACTGTGCACTTTCTTTTTTTTTATAGCATCTGATTCACTGAAGGAATTTGTGTAAACAGATTTATTGGGTCGCAGTTTCCCATTGGACTGGTTCTGAGTTCTGGCTTTTGAGCAGACTAATGTGATCAGGCACACTGGGATTGTACGCCATTGTTACTCAACCGGCCTGTTTTTATTCTGCATCATGACGCTCAGATAATATTTAATCCTATGTGATTGATTTGTATAGAACTTTCCATTCATTTGGGTCACATGGTTTTAACATAAACAATAAACCAAGAAATGAAACAGATTGCTGTAATATAGTATTAGTAGGCTGAATATGCTTTAAATACTCACTAACAAGATTTTTATATTAATCATTAGTCAAACTTGGCTCTATTTAACACAATTCATTTAAATGAACAGAATTGGGCAATTATAAACTATTTAAATGGATGCATCTACGGTCTGTTTCTTTAAATAAATTCAAATGATTAAACAATCAGTCTTATATTCATGTAAAAATATTTATAATCAATGTTTTATTTATGCATTGTTGACAAATTTCCATAACATTAAGTTTGTGTGTGTTAAAAATGCATGAAAATGTTATATGCTATCTAAATACGAATGGCTTAAATATTTTAATGTAAGACGCACAACTCCATTATTTGATGAATTACTCTTGCCATCAGTGAAAATGTCAAATTTACCATGTTTGATTTATGTTGCAAATAGAGTAATGTTTGCTTCAAGAATAAACAGAGATAAATAAAAATGAAGTATGATCTATATTAGTTTGATATGAAGCGTTCAAGCAACAGAAAGATTAACATTTTGCTGAAAAATACGCAGTCTGCCAATCTGCGGTGAAATCATTAAAAACATTAGCAATGATTATCAGACATTAGACAAATACAGGGAGTGCAGAATTATTAGGCAAATGAGTATTTTGAACACATCATCCTCTTTATGCATGTTGTCTTACTCCAAGCTGTATAGGCTCGAACGCCTACTACCAATTAAGCATATTAGGTGATGTGCATCTCTGTAATGAGAAGGGGTGTGGTCTAATGACATCAACACCATATATCAGGTGTGCATAATTATTAGGCAACTTTCTTTCCTTTGGCAAAATGGGTCAAAAGAAGGACTTGACAAGCTCCGAAAGTCAAAAATAGTGAGATATCTTGCAGAGGGATGCAGCATTCTTAAAATTGGCAAGCTTCTGAAGCGTGATCATCGAACAATCAAGCGTTTCATTCAAAATAGTCAACAGGGTCAGATGCCACTTGCCACCAGTTTTGCCATATTTCAGAGCTGCAACATCACTGGAGTGCCCAAAAGCACAAGGTGTGCAATACTCAGAGACATGGTCGTGGTTAGAAAGGCTGATAAACGACCACCACTGAACAAGACACACAAGCTGAAACGTCAAGACTGGGCCAAGAAATATCTCAAGACTGATTTTTCTAAGGTTTTATGGACTGATGAAATGAGAGTGAGTCTTGATGGGCCCGTGGCTGGATTGGTAAAGGCCAGAGAGCTCCAGTCCGACTCAGACGCCAGCAAGGTGGAGGTGGAGTACTGATTTGGGCTGGTATCATCAAAGATGAGCTTGTGGGGCCTTTTTGGGTTGAGGATGGAGTCAAGCTCAACTCCCAGTCCTACTGCCAGTTTCTGGAAGACACCTTCTTCAAGCAGTGGTACAGGAAGAAGTCTGCATCCTTCAAGAAAAACATGATTTTCATGCAGGACAATGCTCCATCACACGCGTCCAAGTACTCCACAGCGTGGCTGGCAAGAAAGGGTCTAAAAGAAGAAAAACTAATGACATGGCCTCCTTGTTCACCTGACTGAACCCCATAGACAACCTGTGGTCCATCAACAAATGTAAGATATACAAGGAGGGAAAGCTACACCTCTCTGAACAGTGTCTGGGAGGCTGTGGTTGCTGCTGCACGCAATGTTGATGGTGAACAGATCAAAACACTGACAGAATAAATGGATGGCAGGCTTTTGAGTGTCCTTGCAAAGAAAGGTGGCTATATTGGTCACTGATTTGTTTTTGTTTTGTTTTTGAATGTCAGAAATGTATATTTGTGAATGTTGACATGTTATATTGGTTTCACTGGTGAAAATAAATCATTGAAATGGGTATATATTTGCTTTTTGTTAAGTTGCCTAATAATTCTGCACAGTAATAGTCACCTGCACACACAGATATCCTCCTAAAATAGCTCAAACTAAAAACAAACTGAAAACTACTTCCAATAATATTCAGCTTTGATATTAATTTGATATTAATGAGTTTTTTGGGTTCATTGAGAACATGGTTGTTGTTCAATAATAAAATTAATCCTCAAAAATACAACTTGCCTAATAATTCTGCACTCCCTGTACATCTAAAAATAAGAAGAGTAAATTTTGATTTGATGGCATCTTTAAGACTTTGTGGACACAATAAATAAATGTTTTCTGTTTCTGCTTTTGCCTTTATATCTGAAGTGACTTTCAGGTTTACATTCAAGTTTACAAGTTCATTTTCGACAATATCAAGTTTTGCATTACTTACTGATTCAAATCTGGTGACTTTTGACTCTCTGACTAGTTCACTGAAAGATCCAGTTTATATAGAGTCACTTCTTCAAGAATTTCTGAATAATATTTGATGCAGCTAGTCAGATCAGAGCCAAACTTTCTATCTCTACTCCACATTTAATTCAGATCGCAAGCTCACACTCACAACATGGCTAAAGTCTGATTTCTTCTGTCGTAGTGCTGTGGATTCAGGAATCACTACTATAAAAGCAATCCTGCTGAGACGGACGGAGAATGAAAGACTGAAGTGTTGTAAGAGAGGGAGAGAGGGATATGAAAGACGGAGGACAAGCTGAGTTTGATAGCAGTGGAGGAGACGGAGAACAAAAGACTATGAGGCCAGCGAAAGACGTGAGCAGAAAAATGAATCGGTATGTGTGTGTGTGTGTGTGTGTGCGAAAAGCATCTTGACAGGTGTGTAACCTTTGTGCTAATGTGAGCTCGTCCTTCTCTGGTTAACAGAAGCCGATGGAAACGTGAGTTGAAGTGCTGATGATTTAGAGCATTTCATCATGTTTCATTGGCTCAATTTAGGTTGTTTACATGCTAGGCGTGTGTGTAATTGTTGTTTTCATAATACATGAGGTGACATTATTGGATTTATCACTCACTTTAATTTACTAAAACATGTGCAATTGATTATGTGATAAAATCGGTCAGTATGCTGTTTTAATGAGAACAGAAAAGTTATCTCGGTAAACTAAATGCTGGGTTGTTTTACTCAACAATTAGTCAAATTATAGACAAACTGAACAGTTGGGTTAAAAAATGTAATTTAAATGTAATTGGAAAAATATTAAAGTTTTGTTCATATATGACCCAACGTTGGGTTAATACAACAGGGCTCGAAATTAACCTTGTAGCACCGGTGCTCCTAACTTTAAAAATTTAGGCGTACCAGACAAAATTTAGTCGCACCCACCAAAAATGATGAGCACCGTTACTACACGTTTTATATTAACAGATTCTATTATATATTAACACTCTAATCACAACTAACAAATAAACAAAAAGCTGTTTTCACGGGTGCTGTCTGATATTGCACAGATGATATTGACATAGTATTTGCATAAGTCATCTTAATAGCAATAACGGTCTTTTTATGAGCTGCAATATTAGTTTCATCTTAGGGAATGCATGTTCTTTAGCGATGGTGAACGCGGTGTCAGTCGCACGACTGACAGCATGGTGACGAACCCTGTCCCACCGGTTTTACGGTGAATGCTTTAGTCATTTTCATAGCGGACTTTAACCACTGTAAGTCTTTTATTCACTCTTGGAAAAGTGTAAATGGTGGATTGACTCATTACATGAGCACTCATCAGATCTGCCATTATTTGTAACTTTAGGTGGTTTCTAAAACTAAATCTGTCAGTGTTGTTTTCATTCTCTCATATCCAGCCCTTTACATTTTCGCGGCTGTAGCTCCCTGTCATCAGAACTGAGTGATTGACAGCTGATATTAACCAATTCATTCAAGTTCTGTTCTAGTGCAGTGGGCCAATAAGAAGAGCTTGAAGGTGGGACAAGCATTACGGGTAGGGCTGGACGATATGGCAAAAATTTATATCACAATATATTTTTTTATTTCGGTCGATACGATATAATTCCGATATCGATATGGACAATATTAAAAAGAAAGGAAAAACTCCCAAGAACGCACACAATGGATGTCTGTACCTACAAATGTCTGCAAAGTGAATTTGCAAAGTCGATAATACCTCCAGACTCTTATAACTTTTTTTTTAAATAAAAACAGTACAAAAAAATTTGTTCACTTTTTATTTGTATTTAGCCTATACAAACAAGAAATGTGAAATAAACTATCAAATAAATAAAGCTCAAAAATTCATAAAAAATATGCAAAATAGTTTTTTAGAAAAATAAGTTTTGTAGTCTTACCAGCAGGACAGCAGTGACGTGTGATCTGAGTTTGATGGCAGTATAATGAGTTAGAGGGAAGTTATTGACAGCTTTTGTAGTATTGATTTTTGCGTTTTGCTCTTTGTAGACGGTCCCTAAGGATCGGTCTCTTTGCCGCCTGCGCATAGAGATCAATATAATGCGTCCAGCGCGTAGGAAAGCTAATTTTTAGGAAAATAAGGTTGTAGGTGGTTGTATGCATTGCGACAGTTGAAAAAATGTGCTATTTGTGTAGGAACAATGTTTCGGTCATGAGTTATTGATCCGGAAAAGACGAATCTGCGAATCTGTTGCTAACTTTACTGAACTGAATCACTTCTACACCACTGCATTAGGCTTTCCTTTCTTATCAACTATTTCGTCTGCATTCTTACTTGTGGAAGCTTGTTCATTCGCATCTGTATTCAGATCACTGATTTTGTGGCTAAAACGTTCTGCGGCGCAGCTTAACCACCTGCTGTGCTGAACGCTGGCAGCGTGTCTGTGTTGTTCGTCATCACGTAAGTGAGATCAGATCACGCTCTTTCTGACGGCTGAGCACTGAACGTCATTCAGTGACATACATCTATAAGATCTTATATAAATAATAATATATATATTTATATATATGCAAATTTATATCGAAATATCGGAAATGGGTTCAAAAATCATATCATCGTTATTGAAAAAAATTCTATCGCGATATATATTGATATCAAATTATTGTCCAGCCCTAATTACGGGCTCTATTTACTGCAGAAAGTTGACATGTCAACTGTTTTAAACCATTCCTGAGTGCTGCGTTTGGTGTTTTTAGGTGCAAAGATGCTTAATGCTTGAATGCCTCCTAATTCCGCGCATGTGGTGGACATTTTGCTGTGAAAACTGGTCGCATGGCATCAATTTTATGCACTCGCACAAATGCTCCCAAATATATTTTGAGGTCGCATAGATAAAATTTCAGGTGCATATGCGACCAAAATGGTCGCAATTTTGAGCCCTGTACAACCATATGAGTTTGTGGTTTTATATTTGTAATTAATGTTACAGTTCAGTCATATCTAGTCCTGTCACAACATATGGACTTATCGCACAACACATGGTGCCTCAATCATGACCTCAATCATTTTTGGAGATGCAATATAGATGACCCGTACATAAAAACCAATTCTAGCAACATTTTAGCTGATTGTGCAACATCTCTATCTCTATTGGAGCTGTCAGTGTCAGTATGGTTAAAAACACTGTAGTATTTACTATAAAAGACTAGTGTATTTTTCATGTGGGTGTCTGACAGCTGAAAATAGATCTGGTAGCAGATATCGCAGCCTTTCTCTTTTACAAGGTTTCCGCTACATTCATTCTTCCATGGCAGGGCGCCACACCAAAATTCATCCCGCCACGGCTACATTACAGCTTCTCATTATAAACATTGTCTTTTTTTTTAATAGCGGGTTATAATCGCACCAAAACGTAATAAAAGGTAAGTGAATTTTAACAGCGCAAACTTTTCTGTAACCATACTAGTGCTGTGCATTACTTTTTTAACCCTTTAAGGTGACATGCTGACTGACAGGTGTGTGAGGCCAGCAAACACGCGTATAGCTTTCAGTTAGGATGAACACCGTTTCCATAATTATACTTTATTTATAGATAAAGGTCTATAAAATCCTAGAGGAAACACTGCTTTTACCTTGCACTTTTCTGTTAACATTTAGTATTATTTATTTAGGATATGTGTTTTCACAATGCCTGATTATTAAAATGACTTTAATTAAATGAAATATTCTTAAGAATTAAATATGATATGTTCTTTGGAAGAGTGTACTTCAGGGCACGAAATTGCGACCATTTTGGTCGCATAAACGCCCGAAATTTAATCTATGCGACCTCATAATATATTTGGGAGCATTTGTGCGACTGCATATAATGGTTGTAGTGCAACTTGTTTCGATTTTTTTTTCTAAAAACGTGCTGAATCGGACTTCCCTGCCGCTATATTGGTTCATATTAGCTGTCAATCACTCAAGGTTTTCCGCTGTCAGATAACAGAGAGCTTATAAGGGCGCCA
Organism: Danio kyathit; assembly: GCA_903798195.1. Classification (NCBI taxonomy): domain Eukaryota; kingdom Metazoa; phylum Chordata; class Actinopteri; order Cypriniformes; family Danionidae; genus Danio; species Danio kyathit. The sequence continues at coordinate 53,453,868 of LR812533.1, forward strand.
GCCGAGATCAATCGAGTGTTTTCGGAGAAGGTGCCTGAATCTCGATGCGTTGCATTCACTGCGTGTTCAGTGCAAATGTCCGCTAAATGTAAAATCTAACACTGTACACATCATCGCCAAAGAAGTTCACCTTTACTAAGTTTAAACCGAATCTGCGTCTCATAACAAAGAACGGTATTGCGCCGGTGGTCATCACGAGAATCCTGCTCTGCCTACTCTTATATTGGGCTGGCTGACTCGCCTGCTTTTCCACAAACACAGAAAAATGTAAGTCAGCGCATAACCAGACTGAGCATTTAAAATGACACAAACCCAAAACAAAGCTTTTAAAGAGTGGTAGAAGTGAGACCTTTCTTACTTTCTTTTGTCCGTTCTTTCTTGAGATGTAGATTATTTTTCTATTTACTGATGACTGCTTTGCAGCTTTCAGCATTGGATTGAATGATTTATTATAATCTTACGTTTGTTTTGTAGCAGAAATATTATTTATTAAATTGACATGTGGATAAAAACAATAGTGCAAAATAAATATTTCTTACTGCAATGCTTCATTTTTGTTTGATGCAAACCATAAATTTATTTTTCATAAAGTAACAGCAGGACCTTTTACAGTACATAACTCGCATTCAAGCACATTCAGGGCAGCATGATAATGAGAAATGTTATTTATTGTAGGTATTATTGACATTATCGTCATCATTAATAATATTTGATAATTATTACACATTCATTTTGGATCTATTGCACAGATATCAATGCCATCACAGCATTAGTTAGATAGCTGTTTCTGGTTTTTGTTAGTCCTGATTGATGTTGTTTTCAAATACAATAAATCCCTTAATATACAGTTTGCAGTGGTGCTCATTCATTTTTGGTGGGGGCTCCTACATTTTTTCTTTCTGGTGCTCCTAAATTTTTGAAGCTGGGAGCACTGGTGCTACCAAGTAAAAAAAAAGTTAATTTCGAGCCCTGTACTTGCATTGTGATGGTATTATATTGTCATTCTGGCATTATATAAGGGCGTACTCACAATATGCTATCTGAACCGTGCCCAGGTCCGTTTCCCGGATAGTTTGAGAAGTGTGAGTGCTCTGAATCGGGCTCAGGCACGGTACACTTGGCCGGCCCTGGCCCGGTTGGAAGAGGTGGGCCTGAGCGCGGTACGCTTGTGTGTGAGTGCAAAACGTGCCTCAGCCCGAAACTGAAAGCGAGACGTGACTTTTAAGCGACTGTTTCATATGGATTAATTAATCATTCTTACTGTTCAATGAACGCAAACTGTCGTAGATTAATAAAGACGCAAACCCCTCACTGCACGACAGCTGCACCTTCAGCAACCCTCCTAATTCCTGCAGCACGAGGACTTTATGATTGTTTATGAGCGTCAAAAGTGGCTGATCTGTTCGGCGAAATATTAGACTGCGCGTCACCGCAAATCAAACGACTTAAACGATATAACTAAAGAAATCTCCACTGTGCTGAGCGAGAGCGCTTCTGAACAGCGCGCCATCGATGATGAAAGCGTGCCCAGGCCCGAATGTAATGTGAGTGCGGGCTGTCGGGGGAGACGGGAGGGGGGACAAGCGTGCTTTGGCCCGATTCAATGCAACTGTACATAGTGTGAGTACGACCTAAAGGCATAAAATGGTCTTAAATTGACAATAATATCGTTTATCGCAATATATTTTGGTGCAATATATCATAAAACAACAAACAGATATCATGACAGGCCTAATCATATCATATATATTTTTTAAATAATAGTAATAGTCCTTTCTATGTGGTCAACATTAACTAATTGAATATATCATGGTATAAATTGCTATCAGGATATGAGATGACTTATATTGTGATATGAGATTTTTGTCATATCACCCAGCCCAAATCACAGGCTTAAGCTAGCACAAAAACACGCAAAATATACATTTATTTACATAAATGTATCAAAAAAACTACAAGGAAATTGAAAAAAAAAATTGTACTTGAAGTTTTTAAATATGAAAAGATCAGTAATTTTTGCTTTCTTCAAACCATCCAGAAATATGGGAATAAGAAGACCTATTAAGGGGCAACACTGTGGCTCAGTGGTTAGCACTGTCCCCTCACAGTAAGAAGGTTGCTGGTTTGAGTCCCAGCTGAACCAGTTGGCATTTTTGTGTGGAGTTTGCATGTTCTCCCCGTGTTGGCGTGGGTTTCCTCCGGGTGCTCCAGTTTCCCCCACAGTCCAAACACATGCGCTATAGGTGAATTAAATAAACTAAATTGTCCGTATTGTATGAGTGTGAATGAATGTGTTTGCGTTTCCCAGTACTGAGTTGCTGTAAATGTACGACTATGTGCAAGGCAGGTCCCGTGGATCATGCTACTCACTTGGAGTATAAACCAGCCTTAAGGGGTCACTTTAGCAGAATGAATTGGCAGAATAGCTAAGTTCTATCATAAAAAAAAATAAAAAAAAATTAAAAATAGGACATATGCTCACAGATGTTTTGTAAACTTCAGTTTTGCTTGGAAGAGATGCTGTTTATTTTACTGTTTTTAATTTTAGAATTAATTATTCAATTATTTTGTTTACAAAAATAAGAGTTATTTTTAAAAAAGAGTTATTTTACTCTTTTTAATGAAACTTGTCTTCTACATTTAAGCTGAAATGTGATTTTTTTTTTTTAAATTTATTTATTTATTTTTTTCACAAGATGACTTCAATTTCAAGCAGTTTGATTTCAGTTCATCAAATACCAATAAATAGTTTGTTTCCTTCCATTATTTTAATATCGAAGAATATAAATATGCTCTTTCATTACAAAAATACCTTTAATTTAAATCTTTTTATTGTTTTTTTTTGTATGACAAATTAAATTTTGAGAGAGGTATACAGTAATATATTGTGCAATGTTAATCCCATCCCCTAACCCAGTGGTGGGCAAACTTTTTAGACCCGAGGGCCACATCAAGTTTTGCAAACCAAGTGAAGGGCCACATGTCAAATCCTTCAAAAATAACTTTTATTTATAGTGGCAGTATACATAGAACATGTAATGTCGGACAGAATCATGTCACATTAACACAAAACTAACTTTTTTAAATAGTTATTATTGAGTCAAATTTACAAGTCAAATGAATTTGCACTGCTATTTATATTTAATTATCAATCATCATAAAACAATAAAATAATCCCTTAAAAAAAAATTATAATAATAATGTAATAATTTTTACAGTGGAGAATAAAAAAATCTCATATTAACACATTAAAATACTTCTTAAAGTTTACTATTCAGTCAAAATTACAATAATCTAATTTGCACTGCTTTTAGAATATACAGATCAATCATCATAAATTTTGATAAAACCACAAATCTTTGATAAAATAACTTTTTAAAGGGGATGTATTCAATTATTATATAATTTGAGTCAAATTCACAACAATCTCATTTTAGCTTGTATTAATATGCTCATATCAATCATTATAAATCTGAGATAAAATGGAAGTAGAATCTTAGTCTTTGTTATTCCAAGTCATGTTATTATGAGCGTGTTCATGTGAACAATGAGCCTGAAAATAAGTTATATTAATATTAACCGCAACACTCTCGCAAAATACCAAGCTGATTCAATCGTTGCCTAACGACATAAAGCGCACCACGCTCCTTTTTTTCTTGTCAACAAAAAGGCAGTGCGGTGCACCTCGCGTTTTTGGAGCGTAAATGCGCGTTTGGTGTGATCAGCCGCTTAGGTTGTAGTCTTTAAAAACAGCAAGACTTTCTTGGCATATTTGACCAACCTCTTTCTGTTCGTTATTGCTGAGGACGTATTTTGTTGTCAATTCTTCCTTAAACACACAACATTCAGAGTCAATTTTATTTTTTTTTTTTGCCTGACTCATTTTCAGTCATTAGCGGTCGAGTACATTTTAATATCCGAGAGTGTGTTCTAATTCTACTGGTTGCACCAGCTGTACCGCGTGCAATACTGCCATCAAATGGCATTCACCTCTATCGCATCATTAATTTACTAATTCTGAAACCAAAACGTTACTCAGAAGCAGCATTTTTAAAACTCCTTCGCGGGCCGGATGAGTGTTCAGCAGGCCACATATGGCCCGCGGGCCATAGTTTGCCCACCTCTGCCCTAACCCCTCGTTCATAAACTCAATGAACAAAACAACTAAATGTATAAATACATAAATACCAAATTAAGTACATTGGAAACATAAGTACATAGCATCAGAGAATAACTGCATACAGATGGGAAAAAAAATCAACTAATTAATTAATAATAATAATAATTAATTAAATAAATATAAAAAAAAACTTGTAATAAAATGACAAAAGTTACAGGTTATCAGCACTACGTATAATAAGCAGGCATTTTATATAGTCCACGAAGGGATACCAAGTCTAAGGAATTGAGTGAGTCGGAGAGTAAGCATCTTAGCTTATCAAGTCTCATACAGTAAAAATGTCCTGTATCCACTTGTCATATGCAGTTGGGGAAGTGTGTTTAGTGAAATACCTTTAATAGTTGAGTATATTTACAGTGCAAATGATAACAATGAACTATGAGAGGGGAAAAAGTAAATAATTACATTGAAAATAATTAAAATAGAATAATCGTTTAATAATCGAAACCGAGGTAAAGTGTTCAATTAATTGAGGTTTCTTGAACACACACACACAGGCCATCAGGCATCGCACAGCTCATAATCATATATGCTCAGTCATAATACGGCGAGTCTATTATAAATATGTGCACATCACAGGGTTAAGAGCAATAATCTTTTAAGAAGAAGCGATCTCTGCGTGTGTCACATGAATCACTCGACGTGTCCTAAAGCTGTGCTACAGGAGCGTCACGACACCAGCATCACAGAAACACTCGCTCTGAAATCAGCAGACAAAAGCAGCCCACAGCGCAGGAGCTTTAGAAAAATGATGCGTGTATATGCAATGCTTTAGATGTTTCTCTTTTATCCAAAACAACTTATAAATAATGGAACAAAAGCATTTTGTCAGAGAGCCTGGAGAATATTTTTTTATTGCATTCTACATTTCAATGAAGTTTAATGTCATAGTTATTAGACTGTGTGTATATTGTATCGCATCCGCATCCAGAAGAGCTATTACTATATAAAAGCTCTTAGAATACCTGAATATTCTTATTAATGTGTTTTCATTCCTTATTATTTAAATGTAAAACAGCCAGATGTTTAATTTTACAAAAACTGACAAACAATCTACCACCAATCACCATGAAAAGAAGTCAAATGGCAAAAAAATAATGTAACAAATAATTTTCTCCATTCATTTTCATGCATAAAAGGGGAGCTATTATGCAGAAATCACGTTTATAAGGGGTTTAAACACAGTTGTGTGGCATTAGTGTGTGAATATAAGCAGCTTCTAATGGTAAATATGCATTAATTGTATTTATTATAATCACACTTGATAAAACAGTCTACAGAAACACTTTGATTGACATTCTCCTTTTGTATGTGTCATCAGAAGGGGAAAGCCCCGCCCACTCGTGGCCATCTCTCTCTCATTAGCATAGGACGTTAGTCTTGTTTTTGAATCTGCCACTATGCTGACACATAGGCATCTGTAGCACCACACTCTTTAGTAAAGAGCACAATCTTATTTAAATTTAAAGCAACAGTCTCCGAAGCGACACAATTAGGATCAAAGCCTGAAAGGGTCAGTTTCAGAAAGTTATAAAAACATTATTTGCGTGATATTTTGAGCTGACACTTTAAATACTCACTCTAGGGACATCAGAAACTTATTTTATTTTGTAAAATGGAAGCCATTTAAAGAGAATAATGCATCACATTGGGCCCTATCATACACCCGACGCAAGGTGCGACGCAATTGTTGTTTGCTAGTTTCAGCTCGAGGCAAGAGTCATTTTGATGTTTTGCAGCACGCTGTTTAAATAGCAAATGCCTTGGCGCTCATATGTGCGCCCATAGGCGTTCTGGTCTCCTGTCAATTTATATCAATTTCTCCTAAAAAAGGAGGTGTGTTAAGGCGCGTTGATGGCGCATTGCTATTTTGAGAAACTAGAATAGACTGTTTAATAGACCAGCGAAGAGGAGGTCTAAAGTCCAGCGCAGAGCGGGTTAGTTGTGCGCCTCGCTTAAACATTGCTTAATACACACAGGATGTAGAGCAATACGCAAATATCTTTACAGATTAAAAAGAATTAAAGGATTAAAATATTACAAAAATTATTACTTTCTAGCCTACAAAAATATAAAAACCACTGCCTCCATGCCTTCATCTCGGGGGGTTTTTCAGTTTATTCATGACCAATTGCTTTTCTATAATGTTGTTATTATTATTAACAGTATTGTTTACTATATACATAATTATATTTGTTTGATTAAAAACAAGCTTAGATTTGCCCACCTGTCTGTATATAACTTAGTTTTTTGAGCACACTTCGTTTTTATTGTTCATTTATTCGTTTGCTGAAAATTAGAACTGAATTTAGAAATCGTTTTGAAACAAATCTTTGCGCATAACAAACTAAATTAATTATGTATAGGCTAATGGAGGATGTCTGTGCATACAACACGTTTCCTCATTCACGAGAGTGAAAGTGAAAGTAAAGAATGAGGATGCTCATTCTCTCATTCTCGTGCTGCAGATGGTCTGTTTAACTGTTTTCTCGCTAGTGAAGCGTTCAGTTTTTCCACTTACAAAGTCCATCATGTAAATAGCAAATGCGCTATGGCGCGACGCAACTGACTCTTAAAGGGAATGGGAGATGAGACTCTGATTGGTTTATTCTTAAAACACACCTAACTCATTAAGAGAATAACCACAACCCTGTTAGACCATGCGCCGCAGCGCAAAGCGGAATTTTCCGTCCTTAAAATGGCAAAAGTGGATTCTGACTTGTCTTAATGCTTTTGCGCCGTTCGCTTTGGACTTTGCGCCTAGATCGTTAAAATAGGGCCCCTTGTGTTGAACGTGCTCTAATGCATCATAATATATATACATGAATGTATGGATGCATTTGTTAATATAATTTGATTTGTGTTTTTATTACTTTTAGTTTAGTTTTAAGTTATATGAGATTTTATTTTTATGCTTTAACTACAGCGACCCTGTCATGGAGTGCTAAATACTTTACATTTTAACCAAACAAACAACAACAAAACTCCAGAAATCAATGTTTCCAGTAAGAAACATTATCAAACACTTGCATATTTTATGGGTCCTTTTTGGGCATGTTTTTAAATTGGATTCTTGTATTGCAAAATTATTGCTCGCCACTTTGATTTCTCGGTTTTCATTAACATTTCATAATTAGGGTGCTTTCACAGCTGCCTCATTTAGTTTGCTTAAAGTTTATCAGAGTTTGTTTGTGTTTTTGGGGCGGTTGGTTTGGGCAGGTGTAAAGGCAGCAATCGTACTCTGGTGCACACCAGATCGGCCCAAATATACACTCACCGGCCACTTTATTAGGTACACCTTACTAGTACCGGGTTGCCTTCAGAACTGCCTTAATCCTTTGTGGCATAGATTCAACAAGGTACTGGGAATATTCCTAAGAGATTTTGCTTCATATTGACACGATAGCATCACACAGTTGCTGCAGATTTGTCGGCTGCACATCCATAATGCGAATCTCCCGTTCCACCACATCCCAAATGTGCTCTATTAGATTGAGAACTGGTGACTGTGGAGGCCATTTGAGTACAGTGAACTCATTGTCATGTTCAAAACCAGTCTAAGATGATTCACGCTTTATGACATGGCGCATTATCCTGCTGGAAGTAGCCATTAGTAGATGGGTACACTGTGGTCCTAAAGGGATGGACATGGTCAGCAACAATACTCAGGTAGGCTGTGGCGTTGACACGATGCTCAATTGGTACTAATGGGCCCAAAGTGCGCCATGAAAATATCCCCCCACACCATTACACCACCACCAACCTGAACCGTTGATACAAGGCAGGATGGATCTATGCTTTCATTTTGTTGATGTCAAATTCTGACCCGACCATCCGAATGTTGCAGCAGAAATTGAGACTCATCAGACCTGATGCTCGCTTTGAACTGCAGCAGATCGTCTTGATCATGTCTACATGCCTAAAAGCATTGACCTTTGCTCCGCTCTTTGTTTACTTCTGTGTTTTAGCGCATGTGAGTTTCCCACACATTAATTCTGACCAATCAAAATGCAGTTCAGGAAATTCGTCTACCCAACAACTGATGTGGATGTTGTCGCATGACTGATTTTTAGTCCATTTCAACGGTTTCAGTTCAGAGCAGTCGGTTTGGTGTAAAACGAAACCAAAACGGCTGAAAAAACCTACAAAGTATCACTTTTAACCTTTAAAAAGCACCTTTAAAATCATTTCAGTGGCCTCTATATGAAATGCACAAAGATTTTATCTGTAAAGCATTACATGGCATCACATAAGTGACCTGTTTTGAAACATCATTTCAAACAAGAGGCAAGAATGTTTGATTTGTCGAGGAAAAAGTGTGCAATTTTCTCAGTGTCTGCCTGACTGACAGCCTAATCCAGACTGCAGTGGTGATATTGATGGAAAGTCCTGATGTCAGGGAGGAGAGCAGGAGACACACACACACACACACACACACACACACACACACACACACACACACACACACACACACACACACACACACACACACACACACACACACACACACACACACACAGATGAAACTGAAGGACAAACAGTCCTCCTCTTTGCATGTTCTCTCAGCCCATGTGAGACTTGATAATAGAGAATCAATTTGCTGCAGCTGTTGTTTACACACAGACACATTGGCTTGATTGTTTACTGGACATCTGCGTTAAATTACACTTAAAGCGTGTCTGTGTGCTTCGCTGACATCTAGACATCATCAAACCGCATTTGCAATGCTTTTGCCCTCAGTAATGTGGCGGGGTTCTCAGTGACAGAATGCCGACCCAGAAATAAATGATTTACTGTAAGTGGTTTACTGTAATTAGAGCATATCATCATAAACTGTGTTTACAACTGCTTAGTATCTTCACAAGGTTGTTTTAATGTCAATGGAGTAAGTTATTGCATTTTGTATCACTTATTATTATCATTATTGATAAAAAATGTTGATTAAAGGCTGTGCACACTATACATAGAATATATGCATTTAAAATGTATTATTATATATAATGTATTAATGTATTGACATGGAATTAATGTATTAATTTGGTAAGACTATTTTGATGGTCCCTATTGCACATTTTGTTGACTAGAAGTTTTATTCTTCATTTCTCAACGGTCTTCTCATGAACTGTGTTAAAGGTGCAGTATGTAAGTTTGACACCCAGTGGTTGAACTAGGTGTTGCACTCCTGGATCATAATAAAAGTACGCTGGGATGCCAGATTGTGTACAGGAGCGAGTGATTTAAACTGTGTTCTAAATAAAAGCAACGACACGCGATAGAGGGAATATTTTCCATATTAAAAGGAGTTTTTGTCCTAACCAACACCTCGAATTGATATATTAGAAATGGCTTCTATTTCTCACAGCTGAACAACAGAAACCTATGACAGCTAGATCACCTCAGGTAAGCCTTGTGTGCTTTATTCTGTGCTAAATGCTAACAATGCGAGTTTGAATGCATTTTACATGGCATTTGTTGCCATATACTGAAAGCAGGAAGTTCACCTCAGATCTTGAAAATACAATAAACCGTCTGAAATTGAACTTTAGAACTAAACACATATGAGTGATTCAGCATCTACATTGATGTTAAAGTGGGTTAACATGTATTAAATAGATTCTAAACCTTACCGTTTCGTGAGCGAGTGCATATTCTGTGCTTCTGAAAGGCTGTATTTACATTTCTGCCGTGTTTCGTCTGGTGCAAACAGCCAAATAGCTGATCACTGCCTCTCTCGTCACAGCATGTTGTTAGGACACGCGGTTACAATGTAACCTGCTCACCTAATGTTTACGTTCGTAATATTTATGTAATTTGCTAATTAATAACCTCATGTGGAACTGAATCTGTCTCCCATACTGTTCTTTTTGGTCACGGACGCATGCTTTCAGAGTCTTTCTGAATGAATGAATGAAATACGCTGTTTTCCAACAAGGCAACCCGGGGTGCTGAAATATAATTGGCTAAACTGGCATCGTGCATATGAAATTTATCTAAACAAAGACAGCGTTCCGGCACGGAAAACCCATTTTCAAAGCAGAATATCTGACTTCAGCATTGTTTTTCAGTTAAACAAGTATGTTCACTTGGGATGTTTCTTAAATATCTGCACACATATTATGGTATTTTTATGCTTTAGAAGAGTAAAAAAACTTACATACAGCACCTTTAAATTTTACATATAGCTGCTGTTTGCACGGCTGACAGCATCGTGAGAATTAAATGAAGGATTACACAGCACCTCTCGCGCTTAAAATGTGTAGATTCAGTGGCAAACGCTGTTACCTGCAAACCCCGTCCCACAGACTTTACAGTGAATGGTTTAGTTATTTTCATAGCGGACTTTAAGCCACTGGAAGTCTTTTATCCACTTTTGGAAAAGTGTAAATGGTGGATTAACATTCAGCACATGATCACTAATAAGATGTGCCATTATTAGTAACTTTAGGTGGTTTCTAAAACCAAATATGTCAGTGTTGTTTTCATTCTCTCATCTTTAGCGCTTCTTTTCCGCGATTGCAGCTCCTGTCATCTAAAGGCAGAAGGCATTGACTGAGTGATTGACAGCTGATACTAACCAATCCATTCGCGTTCAGTTCTAGCGCAGTGGGCCAATAAGAAGAGCACAAAGGCGGGGCCATTGTTGGCAGATTAAACTGTTTTGAATCCGATTGTGTGGGTAAAAAAAATGACATAGACGGGTAGTGTATATTTGGGCGGTTTTGTAAAGGCACAAATTGAGGCCGTCCAACCCCTCCCCCCACTGGGTGGCGGGTGTTTTTGCATTTCTACATCTTGCAACACTGGGCGGGGCAAGCATTGCGGGCTTTTTTTTACTTCAGCAAGTTCACATAACATCTGTCTGTTCCTGAGCGCTGCGGTTGTTGCCGCTTTTAGGTGCAAATAAATGTCTCCTAAATCTACGGATGCGTGAGGATCAAGCCCTAGCATCTTTACTTGTTGTTATTATAACCTCATAATAATAATAAAATAAGGAAGTTATCATCAATCACAATACAAATTGCAGTGAACTCCAAACGAACTCTCGTCTCCTCCACCAGCTGTGGGAAAAAGCCATTATAAAGACACAGATCACTCCGCATATTCATGCCAGAGTCCCGCTGAAAAAGTGATTGACAGGTGATAATTTGTGTGTAACTTTATTTATGGATTGGTTATGGGTAAAGCAAAGACCATGTGGTTCAGGTAGTGAAAACGGTGGGCTACAATTACTCAATTCGTTATGAATTAATTGATATTTTACAACAACCACCCCGCCTATGACGACGATGCCATCGTCCATCGCGATGTTTCACATTAGACATCGTACGATGCCAAATTGGTCAACATCGCCCAACCCTACTTCACGGCCAATCACAGTCATTTCTGTTGAGCACGTGAACACGATGGCAAATCAGTGCTGATTAGGAATGTGCTCAGTAGCGCTCAAATGTTCGTGGAAAATGGACGTTTTTAAAATTTCAGTATCGAATTCCAGTATCGTGCAACCCTAATGAACATGCATCAAAACAATCAGAAATTAAATAAATCACTGCACAAATAAGAAAATAATAACCATATTGATGTTTAAAAAATAAGGGAACACATCTCTCCATTTCTCTCTTTCTTTCTATATATAAATTCCCTGTTGTTTTGTTTACTTGTACGAAAGAAGGTAAATGTCAAGTAAATATTGACTTCAAGTTTAGCTTAAACTGTGAAGCAGTATTTATACATTGAAATGATGTACAGCAATGAACATTCTCTTTAAAAATGCATGCTTTGTGGCACGTGTGTGTGTGTAGCAGTGTAAATCAGTAATGTGCTTTAATGCACAGCTGCTCACCAGGCTAATGCTAATGCCGGTGTTTCTGACACCATTAACCTCTCTGAAACACTGCAGATCACTGTGAGCTCTGCCAGCGCTGCGTTTGCCAGGAATCATGTCGCTTTTTTTGTGTGAGAAAGCTCTCAGACATGAGTTTAAGTCCTGCGTTACAATACACACCGCGTCATGATACGCCAGTGTAAATGTTTGATAAGAAAAGGTGTGAACGTGTTGTTATAGTAGAACAGCAGTAGTCGGTCTTCACAGATTCACTCGTCGCAGCTTTTTTTGTTTTGTTTCTTTTTGGGACAGATTTGTGCAGTTCAGCGGCCTCGCTTTTCCCAGGACCCTGAGCATCAATATTTCATGGCGCCGCATTCTCCAGCTATCAATAATAAAATGCTATATTCTTATAAATATTCTAAAAATAAAGTGTGATTTTTCTGCCGTGCAGCTGCAGGGATGAAAGTTTAATGTTTGTCTTGAAGGAAGCTGTGAGACGGTGAGGCGGCGCTTTCTTCCTCAACGCAAAGTCCAGCTTTTATTATAATTTTTTTTTATGCCAAGGCTTCTGGATAAACTGCTGGTCAGCGCAAACTAAAGCTGAGGAATTATCTGCTTTACACTTCATATGAGGAAATGTCTGACGTGTGCTGTAATAAAGATCATCAGGTCTGTAGAAGGACAAGAATGTACTGGAAATAATGCTTATCTAAATATGTGTATAAACATAGCTACGAGAAAAAAAAATACATTTAAATTCTCAGTTTCTCTAGATTTGCTAGATTTATTAGGTTTGAGTAAAATGTTTTTTCAATACTGTCCTGGGGTGCGTTTCCCAAACAACGACGTAACTCGCGGCGGAACTATCATAGTACGATGCATCGTTTGGGAAAAGCACGACGTTTTTCTGTTGCAGATCCATCATTTGAATCACGTTAGTTTTAACGTAAAACGCCCATAATGATGCTCTAAGCAGGGTGTATAATTTCTTTGTGCAAATTATATTGTTTAAACGCACATGCATTTAAAAAAAAATCCAATATTAGTTTTGGTAAAAACATGCACTTGCTTTCCAAATTAATTGAAACATATGTAAACGGCACATATAGGGCCTGTGTTTCCTTTACAAATATTATTGAGAATATCACATATTCTATTCTAAATTAACATAAAATCACTTACAAAAGCTAACACGTATTCTAATATCATATATAAATCATATAAATAAATAAATAAATAAATAATGAGGCTTTTTATTACGAAATTAAATATAAAAAATATTATTTATTAGGAAATGAAAAAAATCCTACTTTAATAATAATAATAACGATGATGATGATAATTATTATTATTATTATTATTATTATTATTATTATTATTATTATTATTAAGTAGGATATTGTTATTATTATTATTATTTTTTTGAAAAGTCTACTTTTACAATTTGACACATGCAAACCACTGCAGAAATGTTCTAACCAACAGGCCCATGTCATATACAGTACAGATATTTATTAAATAACCTACTATAAATTCAAACCATTAACGTATGCTATAAATGTTGTTTTCCCAAGATTTTTAGACGTAACATAAATTCCGCTTTTGAATAACAGGTCACCTATAGCTTTCATCATGAGCCACGACTGTGTTCAAAATGACATCAATGTTTTAAAGTGCACTGCGAACACAATTGTAAACATGAAGATCGCTAAAACTGAACTGTAAAAATAATTTGAAAGCAAATACACCTAAGAGAGATGACCTTGAAGATGATGCTTTTGTTTTTTTAATCATTCCAAGTTTAAATGTTTGAATGTTCTAAATGAATAGGGCATAGAGGGTATAACTGGGAATAGAACACAGTCAGGAACTGTTTTTAACTACAGCTCTAGAGGTGTAGTTGCAAGCATACAAGTTTGCGACGCAGTTTGCGATTGTTCATTGGAATGATGGATTTGGGAAACGGCAAATCAACAAACTATGTTTGTAACAACAGAACTTACGACCTTAGTTGGCTAACGATGGTTTTCGGAAACGCACCCCAGTTTATTTCCAAGCTCTGTTCTCAATGTTTTTAGTTCTGCTAACACGTCTGATATATCCGCCATGACAGCCAGATCAAGATCGGCCTGAGATTTCTGTTTTTCCGTGCCTATTCTACGAGCTTTAGTAAAAATGTCACAACAAGATGTTTGGACATACTCAGATTGTCAATTTCAATCAGAGTTAGTTAAGTTTACAAGGGTATTATAACTTTTTTGTGTGCAGGTTGTCAGAGCAAATCAATCAACCAGCCTTCCTCTTTAGAGCCACGTGACCTCCTCAGTAAAATTATTTTTTTTTTTTGGTAAAAATTGTTTTATTCTGTAAGTCATCAATATTATAAAATGTTTCTTTAAAATATATAATTATTGAAAATATAGAATTTTGTCAATTTAAAATGAATATTGTTTTAAACAAAATTACAGTTGGTCAAAAGAATTCATGTTTTTATTTGTTGTTATTGAAAATATGTTTTTAAGAACATGAATTTCTTGACTCAACTGAAGATAAAATAGTGCTATCTTATGTTATCAGTATCTGGACACAACCACAGAGTGCCTGTAAACAGAAATCTGCAATGGTTGCCCCACCTCTAAGTTCTTCTGATTGGTGCACTGCTGTGGAATTGACGGTGATAAGCTGCGCTGCATGAGATTTAACTTGCACATGTTAAGTTTTTGTCTCCAGATTTTTCACATATTTAACTTTCTTGAATCGCTATTGACCTTAACTTGCAATGCGGAACTGCACAAGTGTTTTGCGATTGTTTTGCTACTCCTGATTCAGTTGCCTATGGGAGAAATGACCCGCAATAATAAATGGCAGAAAACGGTTAAACTACTTTCTAGGGGTGTCAAAATTAATTGTTTCTTCGGTGCACTGCTATGCAGACGCGGACAATTTGGTATCGGTTCAGTAATAATCATAACCGGTTATTGTGTACTGACATAATTTATCTCATATGCGTTATGTCGCCGTAGCTTACTATGGCGAGGGAGACGATCGCGAGTATTTACAACGTTCCAACTACTTAAAAACGCAGAAGCTGTGCACAATTTTACTGCGTGAGTGTTTGCTGGAGAGTCTTTCACTGACACTTACAGTAGAATTTCACTGCGACTGAGAGAATGAAAGTAAACTCCATTTCTCTCTCACTCTTTCTCTCTCTCTCTCTCTCTCACACTGTGGCCCATTTGACCGTCTGGCATGACTTTTTCTCTCCTCTCGGCTGTTACAGCAATACTTCTGGATGCAGACACGAGCGTGCGAGTTTTTTCCACCGCGTCTATCATGGATCAGCTGTGATCGACGCTGCAGTGTTGCCAGATGTAGCTGACTGATTCCAGCCCAAAAACGATCAAATACTTGTCGAAAATCTAAACTATCCAAAACCGCCCAATCTGGCAACACTGCGCCGCTGCCAGGGGCATTGCTAGGGTCGAAAGAGATAAGGGGCTTAGCCCTTTTCAGTTTTCCTCAAAATAGGTTGATGTGGGCATTGTAATACTTTAAGTGCATGTAATGCCTGTTTCATTCATACTTGAGAAGAAATTCCATATATGCCTCATAAAAGTAGTAGAACATTCCAGGAAATCCCTGATATGGATGAAGGCATCCAGCTATTGCTGTAGTTGAATGAATGAAATCTGAATAAACATAAAAAAGCTTTATTTACATGACTGCGACAATAAATGGTTTATATGTGTTCTTCCAGCCATCTTAGGTATTTTCATAAGAATAAAGTCGATTTATAATTCGATGCTAACTGACAGCATGTTACAGTAGAATATAGCTATAAAATAATATGCTAGATGCATGAACTCACTGTGATTTAACTATTACAGAAACAAATGACTATATCATATCTAGATAAATATGTCTAGATATCTATATCATATCTAGAAAGCTAGTACAATTTACGTTTTTCTGACTAATTAGCATGTATTTATATGACGCACATTTTATTGATTACAGTTATTTTATTTCACCAAAACTACACACATTTCATACTGTAAAAACAAATATTGAGCTTCATCAGTATTTAGAACTATTCAGTTTCGCGAAACAGTTGTATTATTACCTCATCAGCTTCAGCTCCTCAAAATAATGAATGAATGATGCAGGGGCGGGATTTTTTTTAACACCATGTGACAACAGTGCCACTCCCACTTGCCGGTAGAAACAGGTACTACTGACTACTGCCCGACACAATCACTGCGTTAAGTGGAACACGCGTGATGTATGTGGTACTTTTAAGTACTTAGATAACAAAACAAATGTTATACAACCTATTTTTATTTAAGTGCAACATATTCCTTAAGATCAGGGGCTTTTGACAATACATCAGAGGCTTAAGCCCCCCCCTCACAACGTCACTGGCCGCTGCCGTTTATCAGTGTCACTTATCGGTGAACAGCACCTGTAAAGTAAAATATAAAATTGTATATGGAAAGCATCGTCAATGCACCGTGATGCACCGAGATTTCGAATTGAACCGAATCGATGGCATGATAATCGGAACTGAACCGAACCGTGAGACCAGTGTAGGTTCACACCTCTACTACTTTATTTACAAACAAGTGTGTTCATGACTATACTAAAAAAAGAAGAAAAACATAATAAGAAAACATTAGGTTGCAACAACAATCAGCAGAACGTGTTGTTTTTAACATCTAAAAACCAATGGAAGTGAATGAGAACAGAAGTCTTGAGCCAAAAAATTGTT
Organism: Danio kyathit; assembly: GCA_903798195.1. Lineage (NCBI taxonomy): Eukaryota > Metazoa > Chordata > Actinopteri > Cypriniformes > Danionidae > Danio > Danio kyathit. The sequence continues at coordinate 53,470,644 of LR812533.1, forward strand.
CAATAGCGGCAGCTCCTTGTATGTGATAAATAAACTCAATTCTGTTATGTAAGTTTCAGCCAGGGGCATCCCTAGACCCCATTTACTGGGGCACGTGCCCCAGTAAAAATCGCCAGTGCCCCATGCTTTGAGTTAGTTTACTTTATATGTAAGTGTATTAATTAAGAGTGCTAATCCCAGAATAAACATTATTTATATGTACAACTGAATCAATGCTAGTGAAAGCAATGTAGATTAATTGAAACAAACTGACGCATAGATACAGAAAAACTTGATGCTGGTGTGCTGCTCCTGGTGTGAATCCCGGGGGTTTAACATGCACACCAAAAAAAATGCTCTGCTCATACATTGTGAAACCGACCCAACAGCCATTTATGCAGAGATGTCGGCACACAGTAAGTTTTGCAAGTCGGCAAAACTAATGTGTGCAGTTAAGGGCTCGTGCCCCACTAAAGCTTTATGTCTAGCAACAGCCCTGGTTTCAGCAATTAATGGCAAGAAAATTTGATACCATTATAAAGCTTCTCTCACCTGGGTGTGAAATCGCAGCCCTGCTGCATGAATGCGCCGAGGGAGAACCAGAGACTGTTGAAGATGCCGAACTCATTGGGGGGCTGGTCGCTGGGCGGACCGTCGGAGCCTTCCTCGGGCTCCTCGGTGTGCCACTCGTACGGGCTGAAGCGGCTGACCAGGAAGAGCACCACGCTCACGCCGATGTAGGCGAACACGATGCACATCCAGATCTCGTAGGCCAGCGGGTCCAGGAAGGAGAAGACGCCGGGTTTGGACTTTTGCGGCTTCTTGATCATGATGGAGATGCCCAGACTCATGAAGGGCTTGGAGAAATCAATCACCTCCTCCCGGACCAGAGTGATGGTCAAAGGGGCCACAGCGATTTCCGCTTTCTGTGGACGGAGGAGAAAGGCTCAGATTAGAGATGTAAATGATGATCCATTAGTTGTCGATTAACACTTTTAATTGATACAACAAAATCGATGTAGGATGGTTCAGCATTCTGTCATCATTTACTTATCCTTTAATTGTTTCAAAGTTTCTTATTTCTCTTTAGGGGCACCTATGATGCAACATATACTTTTGAACAGAACTATATATAGTATAGTGTGTCCACAGTCACAGTGGAGTGATAGAAATACAACAAGTCTCTTTTTTTAAATTTCCTGACGTTAAAATTGGATCCAAATCTTAAATAAAAATTGTTTTGAGGCCCACCACAATCTGACGTAGAAGTGCGGTTTTCCCCATCCGCTTAATTGATTGACAGGAACATATTAACATGTCTCCATAGTAAAGCATATAAACATGCCCACAGAACAGGATTTGCAAAGAAACTCGGATTAAAAGATTTGTTACAACTCTCTGTGATCAGCTGCACCTCAAGAATGAGTTTTACAGTTTTAAAACGTTTTTAAAACTCTGTCTGTTTGTAATAAAACCGTAAAATCGCTATTCATAACCACTCGAATCAGCACAGTTTCAAGTAATATTCATTAATATTCATGACTCTTCCAAATATGGTCAAAACCAGCAATCTAATATTAGGGCCAATTCCAATAGGGTTGCGAAACCATTGCTCTATCATTGTATCAGTGCATTCTGTGGCAAATTTAAAGAAATTCCCTTAAGTCACCAGAAGCTTTACTGTGGCAACAGTGTGTCCAAACATGTTTTTTACAGCCCATTACTTCCCACCATACACTTTTTAACAGGTCTAGATAATGAAATACCTTGTGAGTGATGCATTTTAATCACATTTACAGTAAGTACAGGATTTGAGCGGTTTGTTTTATTAATGAATGGAGGCCATTGGGCATCCGAGGGACTTGCGGACAGTAATGTTTACACTGCCTCAGTAGTTTAACACAAGTAAAAGTTCACAGCTCAATAATATTCATGACCCTTCCAAATATGGTCAAAACCAACAATCTAATATTAGGGCCTTTTCCAATAAGGTTACGAATGGACTTGTAAAACCATTTCTGGAGAGTTTTTACATTTACCTAAGCCACATACATTCAGAGAACAATTTAACACACTGTATCAGTGCATTCTATGGCACATTTAAAGGATGCGTTACGCAATTTGCTGTGCAATACACCTCATAGTCACGTCTGTGGAGTTAAAATCCCCTTATTGAGCCACCAGAAGCTTTACTGTGGCATTGATGTGTCCAAACATGTTTTTACAGCCCACAAATTTCCACTATACCCTTTTTAATAGGACTAAATAATGAAATATCTTGTGAGCGATGCATTTTATAGCACATTTACATTTAAGTACAGTATTGGAAGAGTTAGTTTTATCAATGAATGGAAGCTTTTGGGCATCCAAGGGACTTGCGGACAGTAATGTTTACACTGCCTCAGTGGTTTAAAACAAGTAAAAGGTTACAGCTTATTAATATTCATAACCCTTCCAAATATGGTCAAAACCAACCATCTAATATTAGGACCAATTCCAATAGAGTTGCGAATGGACTTGTAAAACCATTTCTAAAGGATTTTTACACCAACCTCAGCCACAAACATTCAGAGAACAATTTAACACATTGTATCAGTGCATTCTATGGCGTATTTAAAGAATGAGTTATGCTATGTTCTGTGCAATACACGTTACATAGTCATGTCTATGCAGTTGAAATTCCCCTATTGAGTCACCAGAAGCTTTACTGTGGCATCAATGTGTCCAAACATGTTTTTACAGCCTATAAATTTCCACCATACCCTTCTTAACAGGTCTAGATAATGAAATATCTTCTGAGCAATGCATTTTATAGCACATTTACAGTAAGTACAGGATTTGAGCGGTTGGTTTTATTAATAAATGGAGGCCATTGGGCATCTGAGGGACTTGCGGACAGTAATGTTTACACTGCCTCAGTAGTTTAACACAAGTAAAAGTTCACAGCTCAATAATATTCATGACCCTTCCAAATATGGTCAAAACCAACAATCTAATATTAGGGCCTTTTCCAATAAGGTTACGAATGGACTTGTAAAACCATTTCTGGAGAATTTTTGCACTTACCTAAGCCACATACATTCAGAGAACAATTAAACACACTGTATCAGTGCATTCTATGGCACATTTAAAGGATGAGTTACGCTATGTGCTGTGCAATACATCTCATAGTCAAGTCTGTGCAGTTAAAATCCCCTTATTGAGCCACCAGAAGCTTTACTGTGGCATTAATGTGTCCAAACATGTTTTTACAGCCCACAAATTTCCACTATACCCTTTTTAATAGGACTAAATAATGAAATATCTTGTGAGCGATGCATTTTATAGCACATTTACATTTAAGTACAGTATTGGAAGAGTTAGTTTTATCAATGAATGGAAGCTTTTGGGCATCCAAGGGACTTGCGGACAGTAATGTTTACACTGCCTCAGTGGTTTAAAACAAGTAAAAGGTTACAGCTTATTAATATTCATAACCCTTCCAAATATGGTCAAAACCAACCATCTAAAATTAGGACCAATTCAAATAGAGTTGCGAATGAACTTGTAAAACCATTTCTGGAGAATTTTTACACTTACCTCAGCCACAAACATTCAGAGAACAATTTAACACATTGTATCAGTGCATTCTATGGCGTATTTAAAGAATGAGTTATGCTATGTTCTGTGCAATGCACGTTACATAGTCATGTCTATGCAGTTAAAATTCCCTTATTGAGTCACCAGAAGCTTTACTGTGGCATCAATGTGTCCAAACATGTTCTTACAGCCTATAAATTTCCACCATACCCTTCTTAACAGGTCTAGATAATGAAATATCTTCTGAGCAATGCATTTTATAGCACATTTACAGTAAGTACAGGATTTGAGCGGTTGGTTCTGTCAATGAATGGAGGTCTTAGGGGCGTCCGAGGGACTTGTGGACAGTAATGTTTACACTGCCTCAGTGGTTTAACACAAGTAAAAGGTCACAGTGGAAGTAGGGCATCTTTCGTCCCTCCTGGTGCCTGTAGGAAAACATGAAGTGGTTTCGCTGTTGGATTTAATTAGAGGCCTCCAGCAATAGAGAGAGAAAGCGATGCTGTTAATGCAAGCAAGAGGTCGCATTCAAACTCTATGAAGCACGTCTGCGGTTCAATACAGAGTCGCAGAGCAGAAACGCTGTATTGTATTTCTCTTTTTTTCTCATATAAAAAATCCCTTGAGCAACCCAAGGCTCATAATTAACATTTTCTGCAATTCCCACTAACTTGAACCGAAGATTGTAATACAAGTGAGTAATTTGTGAATCCGCATGCCCTCTAAAGCATGACTATGAACATTTCAGCTGAATAAAGAGACTGCGCTTGTATGCTTTTTCAGCAGCTGCGGTGCTGAAAATGTATTTTTCATTTATTTTCTCCAGCTGTGTTGGAAAAAAAAAGTGCAGTTATAAGCCTTGAACCAAACCCACCAGCATTTAGATTAATCATAACACACTGTGCAATGAAAAAACGGGTTAGAAAATGCTCTAAAAGACTAAGGAAGAACAGAACATTTTAATAGTACATCTAATACTTGTACTATGTAACTTAAAGTGTAATTCACCCCCAAAAAATAACTTTTAATTTTCATTTACTCTCTCTTAACCTTTTTTTTGCTTTGCATTTGGTGATCTATGCCTTTAAAAAGATATGCTTGTATATTAACATATGAGTTATGTTTGAAACATAAATATAATGTTTGGGTTATGCATAAAACATAAAGCACTTTTAAAGGGCACCTATGGTGCAAAATAGTGATGCGTGGATGGCGGTTAAATCCGCGGGCGCTGCGGATAATCTGCGGGTCGGTCGGGTAATAAAAAAATACATTATGATTAATTGCGGGTGGGTCGCGGGTGGATGTAGCGGGTCATAGCAGTTGACCAGCAAAAAAGCAGAGAGTGGACTTCGCAGAATGTGAAGATGAGAGACGCCGTAAATAACTGTAGATGAAGTGCAAGAGTACTGTGCTAACTTCTGTTAGAGGAGTCATCAGAGGAAAATCTGCTATCGTTCTGGGAGAAACAAGATCGCTTATTTACACGACTGCAGCGCCTTGCAAGAAGAAGCGTGTGCATTCCTGCAACAAGCGGTTCGCGCGAACGCTCATTTAGTGCAGCCAGCCGTGTTTTAGAGGAGGCGGAATCGCCCAAATCCAGGCACAGTGTTAAGAAAAGGGCCAAGTACACACAACATAGCTGCTGTTTAGGCTGAAGGGATGCCGTTTTTGTTCTCTTTTTCCTGTATATGTAAAAGCTGAATATGCTGTTAATAACGAACGATCCACGGTGACCTATGTTGCTCGGTGACCTAAGTTGCAGGAGAGGGGAAATAGTGTGGCCGCTTAGGACTGCTTTTACGGGAGTTGTAGTCCATAGCGAGGGGCATTGTGGGTAGTGTAGTTCGACACGCATGCTGTGTGATGTGAGCTCTCGCTGTGTGCTGTGCGTGCGGTGAATTAGAGGGAGAAAGTTTTATCTGGTTTTGTTTTATGTTTACTTCAGTAATTTCACCCGGGAGCTGTTTTGCACTGTGAAACTGAAAACACTGAAATAAGTAAAAGAAGGGCATGCATCGAGTACTTTTGTCCGTCTCATCATTTGCTCGAGCATGAATTAACGAGATGTTACTCTGCCGCCGGACATTGCGGAGAAAGTTACACCTATCATCATGCTTAAATAAAGAATTATAATTATTAAAGTGGCGATCGGGTGCGGGTCGGGTGCGGATATATATATCTGATAAAATTATATGTGCGGGCGGGTGGCAGGTGGATGATTAGAATGAAGGAGCGGATTCGGGTAACATTTGAGCTGATCCGCGCATCTCTAGTGCAAAATCTACTTTTCAAGCTGTTTGGACAGGCATATGTGTAGGTATAGTGTAATACTGTCATATTGGGGTGATATAAACACACCCAGCCCTTTTTTTTCAATTTAACAACATAAAAACGGTGGACCAATTGGAGCGGTTTTGAGATCGACTGCAACTTGACGTAGGAGTGTGGTCCCCCCCGCCCACCGAATTGATTGACAGCTGCATATTAACATGTCATCGTAGTAACCTGTATAATCATACCAACCACAGGACGTGCGCAAACTAAGCAACCGTAAATAAAAGTCTTCTCAGTTTGCTAGGATCATCAATCATCATCAAATGTGATCAAGAGTGAGTTTTACAAGTTTAAATTGTTTTAAAACAGTGCATGTGTGTAATAAATTACAGCGATTTACTTCAGCTTTACTTCATCAACACAGCCGCGTGTCAGAACAATTATAAAAGAAGACGCTTCAATCCCGGTTTGTGGACGTTAAATCAGGTTTATTTTATACATTAACATAACAGATATCCATACAGCAGTGGATATTAACCTGTATCCTGTCACATTTGCATGCAAAAACAGTGCAAAGCTAAACGCGCGCTATGTGTGTGTGTGCGTGTCCGCGCTTGTGTGTGTATTTGTGTGTGTGCGTGAACTTTGTAACGACATTGTGTGTGACTCATCCTTGCAACTCCACAACAAGCATCAAATACTTATTAGTAAGATTCTTACTGTAGTTTATCTCACAAACGTTACGTGAGATCTTATTCCTTCCAGTTTGTCTGTTGTCTGACGCAGCCGAGGTAGCTGCTGCCAGGCACGTGGAAACGGTGGGCGTGAAGGACTAGCCTTAAAGGCGCAGTACACAAAAACCGCTAGCTGATGCTAAATGCTACAAAATAGAAACTTATGAAAGGTATTATAAAAAATCTGATGGGTGTTTTGAGATGAAACTTTACAGACACATTCTGGAGACACAAAAGACATATTAAATCTGGAAAAAGTGGTAACCTAGGTGCCCTTTAAAGCAAAGAGTTATTATAAGAGTTTGTGAATCATATATCATTTTACGCAAAAACATTTGTTATTCTCTGTGCTGTTTTGTGTCCGATCACATTTATTTCAGACCTGCTGGAAAAGTAATTTCGGTAGTTGTAGTGCAATAGATTATGGTGGATTCAGGTTTATGTAATGCTTTTTATTAGGGAATAAATAAAATATTACCCCTTAAATTAACAATGATATAATCAAAACAGTCTGGGGTTTTTGGGTCATTATTTAATGTAACTCTGTGAATGTATCTGGTAGGGGTGTCAAAATTAATCGTTTCTTTGGTGCACCGCGATGCAGGCTCAGACAATTCGGTATCGGTTCAGTAATAATCATAACCGGTTATTATGTACTGACGTCATTTATCTCACATTCGCTATGTCGCTGTAGCTTACTATGGCGAGGGAGGCGAGCGCGAGTATTTACAACGCTCTAACTACGTAAAAACTCAGAAAATGTGCACAATTTTTACTGCGTGTGTTTGCTGAACTCTGTTTCACTGACACTTACAGCAAAAGCCCCTATTTCACGGCGATTAAGAGAATAAAAGTAATCTCCATTTCTCTCTCACTGTGGCCCATGAGTGCATCTGTGAAGAGCGCCAGCGTGTAAGAGCCAATCGCAGCCCTTTCTGTTGAGCGCGTGACCAATCAAAGGGATGTAAGAAAGAACTTGGTAGACAAGACTCAGAAAGCGAGCGGGATATTTATATTTGTTTATTTGCTATTGACCATTTCAATGTGGTCATGTCATTGGCCCATGAACATTTCCTGCTTGACGTTAAACTATTTCCTAACTGTAACAAGAGGCAATTCAATCATAACTTGATTTTAAATCAGCGGTCATAACACTATTTATCAATATGTGGACCTTTTTGGATTCTCAGAAGCAACGGAAATTAAAAATGTAAACCAGGAAATACGTTAGGACCATTGTTATTGTTTACATCCCTCAAAATGGTCTTGTTTAAAGGTACAGTTTATATATCTGACTTTGTATTAAAGGACAAAATTGTTTTACAAATAGTATATAAATATATTTATACATTTTAATACAAGAATTGCTGTGCTGTGAAGAAAATATAAAACTGTGTATGGAAAGAATCGTCAATGCACCGTGATGCACCGAGATATCGAATTGAACCAAATCGATGGCATGATAATCGTAACCGAACCGAACCGTGAGACCAGTGTAGGTTCACACCTCTAGTATCTGGCTGGCTATGTGTGGGTTAGCTGCACTATTTCTGTTTTATAATATTTTTTTATGATGTGATTTAGGAACTATAGTACTACTTGTGGAATTGTGTATGCAAAAAGTGTTTTAATTCAGATCTTATTACACCCTGATCACAGTGAATGATTTCTTTCTCCACATTGACTGCGCTAAAAATATAATAATAAAAATATATTGTTAAAATGCTGTAAAACTAATTTTAAAATAGCAGTTTTAGACAGATCTCAGTTTTAGATCTGACCAGATTACAGTTGTAGATCTACAGCATGTCTAATTGAAGAGTTCAGATGAAAAACCTCTAATGCCTTTTCAGACTGCATGATTTTAGCCCAGATTTTGAGTCGCCGACAGGTTTTGAGAAATCGCCGTCAAATGCCTAAAATCGCAGGTAAATCGGTGCTCGTTCACGTGAGTGACAATCATACAGTGTGAACGATCAAAGACGTGATCTGACAAAATCGCAGATGAGTCGCCGGCACCCGTCAGATTTTTGGCATGCTAAATATCTGGAGCTGTCTGCGATTCATAATGGTGTTAAATGTGTTCTGATTGAAAATAACATCAGCGATCACCTACAGCCAATGAGAGAGCAGCATCCACTAGTGTGGGTATCTGCAGGCCAGCGGGAGGTTGGGGGGAGAAGTTAAAATCGCTCATTTTCAGTCTATTTGGACCCAAGAGATGGAGGTAAAACTAGTGTAAATTTGGCAGGAGCACCCGTGTTTGTTTGACGTGTCATCTGACCAATATCACAACCAGGTCAAAAATGAAAAAAAGTTTAGGAGAAATTGCTAATTCCCTTCAAAGCCAGGTGAGCAAAATGAGCACATTTTCTACCCCACTAAAGGCTTCTTTCTCATTATGTAGTTAATAAGAAATGATATACTACGAGACCTCATGTTGTTTTCATGTCACTTCTCACGTGTGTTTTGTTGTGAGACGTAATTTGGACAGTTTTCGGCGATTCTTCCTATTTTCAAGTCATGCAGTGTGAAAACACCCCTGTCGCCGATTCATCTTGCAGTGTAAACAAAGCACCGACGGAACACTAGCCCAGATAGTCATGCAGTGTGAAAACATCTGTGACACAACTTTGAACATCATGCAGTCTGAACTCGACATAAGTGCCATATGAAATGTTCTTATAAAATGAGCATTTTTCTCAGCCTCCTATGTTTATGTTCAATTTTTTACTTTCAACACAATAAACAAAACCTATTCTTTGCCATAAAAGTGAAATTACAGAACCTACTGATAGAAACCTGGCTAAAATGCTTAATTTAGAGAAACTCTTTAATTATCTATAGAAATGTTTGTAATTTTTGTTGTAATATATTAAATAATGTTTTTTTTTTTTTAAATAATATGATAATGATAAAAATGTCTTTGATTGTAAAATACAACTGTTAAATACAGCAATTAAATTTTGTCATAAAGACTGCACTGTACAAATGGTGATCAGCTTAGTAGTAAAATAACTAAAAACACTTTAAAAAATTTAATATGTTAATTACTTTTTCAAATAACAATAAAATTTATCATTTAAATTTATTCATATTTTTATATAAGTTTTTCGCTAAATCAAAATTTTTAAATATTCTGTAATTTAAAACTGTTAAATGTATAGAGTTTTGCTTTTTATTTATTTATTTTTTTTAATTTTTATAAAATTGTGTATATAGAATTAATTTTAATTAATATGATATTGATATTTTTATTTTGTAAAAATTTTTTTTAATGATTGTATATACAGTGGAGGAAATAAGTAATGAACACGTCACCATTTTTCTTAGAGGACATATTTCAAAAGCTGCTGTTGACTTGAAATTTTCACCAGATGTTGGTTACAACCAATGAAATCCATTTATACAAAGAAAACAAATCTAATTGGTTTACAAATGAAGTTATGCATAATAAAATGAAATGACACAGGGAAAAGAATTGAACGCATGAGGAAAGGGAGGTGTATTCCGGCAGTGAAAGCCCACACAGCAGCTGAAATCTCTCAGTAGTTCTTCAGCAACCCTCTGCCCTTCCTCAGTGTAAATGAATATCAGCTGCTTCAGTCCAACATCTACATTAGCAGGAGGATGAAGATGAAACCAGAGTGGACATTTCAGCAAGACAATAATCCAAAACACAGCCAAGGAGACTCTCAAATGATTTCAGAGAAAGAAAATCAAGCTGTAGAATGGCCCAGCCAATCACCTGACTTGAATCCAATAGAGAATACAAAATAAAGCTCAGATTTGATAGACGAGACCCACAGAACCATCAACATTTTGACACTCTGTGAAAAACTCGCACCTGAGCAATGCATGAGACTTCATTCTCTATATGAGAGGCATCTTTAAGCTGTCAGCACCATTTTTTTTTACCAAAATCTGGCTCAATTCCATGTCAACAGCTTTTTTAGAAATATTATTCCCAGGAAAAAACACGACGTGTTCAATACTTATTTGCCCCACTTTATTACTAATTTGATATAATATAATATTGAATTAAGATATTTTTTCATCAGTCATCAATTACCCTGCATGTCTTGTCAAATAAAAGCATAATTTTCAGTATCTTTAAACTAGCACAGTGAATAACAGATGTCAAACAGTTATCCTGTCAGAATCCAGAGCTTGTCTATAAAGTCATAATACAGGATGACAGTCTCAGGTCTCTCCTGAAATATCTCTGTGTTCTGCTTAAAGCTGTAACTCTGTGTGTGGAGGGTTTGCGGAATGAGGGAGTTTAATGGGCCAGAAAGAGACTCATCTGTCCTTCGCTGAGCTCATTAACACACTTCTGCAGGAGCGTTTGCTTTCTCTGTCGGAGTCTCAGCGAGGCGTCGGAGAGTGACTGATCTGATGGAGGTGCGCGCTCAATTAATGCTGTTCACTCTCAAAGAGAAAAGCCTTGAGCGCTGAATAAACGCTGACGGCAAACGCACACCTTCAGTCCTGGTCAGAGAACAGACGCTATGGCTTCAGGCTCAATAATAATAATGATTACAGAGTCCAAATCATTCTCTGCGTAAATGTGTTGCTTATTTTGTTTTGTGCCTCATACATGTCTTATTGCTGGTCAATTAAAGATGCAAATATATTTATACAGTTAATTGAATGTACACTGTTAACAATTTTTGTAAATGTAATATGTACTGCATGTTACTGTAGGGGGCGGCATGGTGTCTCAGTGGTTAGTACTGTCACAGCAAGAAAGTTGCTGGTTTGAGTCCCGGCTGGGTCAGTTGTCATTTCTGTGTGGAGTTTGCATGTTCTCCCCGTGTTGGCGTGGGTTTCCTCCGGGTGCTCCGGTTTCCCCCACAGTCCAAACGAATTGATGAACTAAATTGGTCGCAGTGTGTGAACGTGAGAGTGTATGGGTGTTTCCCAGTACTCCATTGCGGCTGGAAGGGCATCCGCTGTGTAAAACTTATGTTGGCGGTTCATACCGCTGTGGCGACCCCTGATTAATAAGGGTCTAAGCCGAAGTAAAATGAATGAGTATTACCGTTACAAATTTTCATTATCATTAGAACTATGATTATTGCGATTTTGATAATTCATGATAAATCCTGTAAATCTACAGTTATATAGACATTTAAAGGGCACCTACTTTACCCCTTTTTCAAGATTTAAGATAAGTCTTTTGTGTCTCCAGCATGTCTGTAAAGTTTTAGCTCCAAATGCCCATCAGATTATTTATTAGACCTTTCTGAACATTGTTTTTTTTTGCTTTGAACTCTACGTAGCTGTTTATTTTGCCTATGCCTTTAATGCTGGTTCTGCCCGCCCATCGTTCCCACGTCAGCTGCGTCAGATAAGCAGCACAGTGACAGACATGAAGGAAGCAGATCTCACGTAATGTTTGTGAGAAATACTACAGTGAGAACTTTCCCAATGATTATTTGATGTATTTGTTGTGGAGTTGCAACGATGAGTCACACACAATGTTGTAAAGCATGCGTGTGCACACACATATTGGACCCATACACACAGAGTGCGGATTTAATTTTGCACTATTTCTGTACGCAAATGTGACAGGATACACATTAATATCCACTGCTGTATGGACATCCGTGATGTTAATGTACAAAATAAACCTGATTTAACGTCCACTAACTGGAACTGAAGCATCTTCTTTTATAATTGTACTGACTGTGGTGATCGCTGTGGTAAAATCGCTGTAATTCATTACAAACATGCACGGTGTTAAAAACGTTTTAAACTTTTAGAACTCATTCTTGATCACATTTTAATACTAGTTGCTTTGCGCACGTCCTGTCTTGTTGATATGATTATACGAGTTACTACGAAGACATGTTAATATGCGGCTGTTAATCAATTCGGTGGGCAGGGAAACCGCACTCCTACTTGTTGCGGTCAGCCTCAAAATGGGAGGGATTTGGATCCTATTTTAATGTCAGGAAATGTAAAAAAAGAGACTTGGGTGCTTTCACACCTAGACTTTTGTTCCAGAATCTGGCGCGTTTGCGCAGTTAGCGCGATTCGTTTGCCATATGTGAACAGGGCAATCGCGCTTGGATCCGCGCCAAAGCAATCGCTCCGAGATCGCCTAAATGAGGTGGTCTCTGCTCGATTGAAACGAACTCTGGAGCGGATCGATTGTAGTGAGAAAGCAGTACGATCTGAGCCCGGCTATATCACAGTGTTTTATGAATATGTAATAGGCATACGGCTATATGAAGAGAGAGTAGGGCGGGAGGTCATTCCAGACATCACAAGTCTACCGGAAGTTCCGGGAGTCTCCCACAAATGCACAGAGACTCCCGGATGCCCGCAAACGAGTGATGATCTCCTGGAAATCGCGCATCTCCCTTCCGGTCCTCAAATACGTTGCGCACCCTTCTCATCACCCCTCCCCACCGCATCCCTCCTCGCTCTTCAGACATGTCGCACGCACCCTGTCAAAACACCACCAAACCACCCCCGACAGCTGAGCGGGACTCTGCAAAATAAACCGTGAAACTCTGACCAATATCAGGGGAGTTTACTGACATGTAACTTGTTTTAGCTCTTATGGTCCGTTTAGAAACTTTGCCATGTGAAAGCGAACCGCACCAAGAACAAAGAGCAACAATGTAACTATTTTAACCCCTGTTTCGAAACAAATGAATCGATTCACAGGTGTGAAAGCACCCTTATTATCTCTCCAATATGACTGTGGACACACTGTACCTGCACACAGTTCTGTTCAAACAGCTTACAAAAGATGATTTTCATCATGGGTGCTAGGGTTGGGCGATGTTGACCAATTTAGCATCGTACAATGTTTTTTTTATTTTTATTTATTTATTTATTTTTTATTTTTTATTTTATTAGAATATGCATAATGGTACACAAATTGGGATCGTACAAATACAAAGAAATTGAAAAGCAAAAAAAAAAAAACAACAACAACAAAAACAAAAAACATCAACAATACAGTGAGGTACTGGCAGATGCGTGTGTGGGTGTGTGGGTGTGTGTGTGTGTGTGTGTGTGTGTGTGTGTGTGTGTGTGTGTGTGTGTGTGTGTGTGTGTGTGTATGTAAAGGTAACATGGTGGACAAGTCAGGGTACATATATAAGGGTCAATACACAATCAATAAATGAAGCAAGTATCATAGATATAAATAAACAAATAGGAAGAGAACAGTCAGTGGTAAAGAGGGGCAACAATGTACGTAATGTATGATAGTAGTAATGACAGAAAAAAAAGAAAGGACGATAGTAATAACTGACAACAATAATAATAATAATAATAATAAAATAAATAAAAAAAAAAAATCACCACTACGCCAACTACTACTACAAAAAGTTACTAATATTATGACTATTACTGCAGCTGCTACTACTACAGCCACAACCACTACTACTAGTGTCTACTACTACTGATACTACTACAACATCTACTACAACTGATACTACTACAACAACGTCTACTACTGATACTACTACAACATCTTCTACAACTGATATTACTACAACAGCGTCTACTACTGATACTACTACAGTAATCACTGCTACTACATCTACATCAACAACATCCACTACTTCTGATACAACTACAACAACGTCTCCTACTACTACTGATACTACTACAGTAATAACTACTACCACAATATCTACATCAACAACATCTACTACTTCTGATGCTACTACACCGACTACTACTACTACTACTACTACTACTACTACTACTACTACAACAACACCTTTACGACTTCTGGTACCACTATTCCAACGACATCTACTACTACAAAAACTTCTGCAACTACTACTTCAACAATCCCAACTACAAATACAATCGTTCCTTCCACAATGACTACTACTACTACTACTACTACTACAACAACAACTACTACAGCAACCTGAATAATGACAAGGGTAGAAATACTTGTACTAACGATAATGAGGAGATAACAGGAGGGCAGGTCAGAATAGTAATGATAATAGTAAAAGTAATAATATTAATGATAATATTGAGGAGGCGAGGGGAGGTTGGGAAATCAGGAAGAGGACGAAAAATTATAATAATAATAATAATAATAAGTAGATAAAAAGCAAATAAGAGGGGGAAAAGAAAAAAAAAAAAAAGTAGAAAAATGAGGTGCTCCAAACAGAGCAATGAGAATAATGAGAGAAAGAAACGTTACTATAATAATATTAATAATAATAATAATAATATACACATGATAAAAACCAAAAGTTAAGGAATAATATTAAAAAGGAGAATTTAACTACCAAAATGATGAATTATTAATAATAATATAATGATAATAATAGTGATAAGAATGGTAATAGTAATAATAATAATAATAGATCAAGAGGTGGGCAGGGAAACGCGATCGCGATCGATGTAGCATCGTACAATGTCTAATGTAAAACATCGCGATGGACGACGACATCGTCTTGGGTGGAGGTGAATTAATTATTTATGAATAATTAATGAATTCATCACGAATTAATTATTTGTAGCCTACCTTTTCAACTACCTGGTCTTTGTTTTACCCATAACCAAATCATAAATAAATAAAGATAAGTTACACACAAATTATCACCTGTCAATCACTTTTTCCGCAGGATTCTGGCATGAGTAGGCAGAGTGATCCGTGTCAGTCATTTGTTTGGTGCGGTGGATGGTGGAGGGGTGTCGTGGACTAAAGTGAAGAGGGTTGGGGAGTCGGGGAAGAAAGTGAAAATGAACAGCGGACAGGGGAGGAGGGCGGTTGAGGACGGAGATCGGTAAAATGAGGTGCCGGATCAGATTTCAGAGGTTCCGGATCCGGCGTGTTCCAGCACAAATTAAGCCCTGGATAGAGACCAGATTAAATAAATATCACGTTTAACAACTATAGTGAGATGATCCAGCGATACATACTTGATTAACTGTCCGACGTACACTGTTCTTTGGAGCTCAGACGAGCGCATGACTGTGTGTGTGTGTGTGTGGTCACGTGATGTGCGTTTTCAGTGGACGGACTGCATGTGTATTTTTCACGAGCGTGTTTGTGACGGGGGCGGGGTGGAGGATCGGCCCAACCCTAATGGGTGCCCTTTAATAAAATAATATAAATATAAATAGTGTTCAGGTTTAAATAAAAAATAGGGGTAAGTGTCATTTGAAACTTTCTTCTAAATGAGTGTTTGTCTAATGAGCACTGTGTGTAGATTCAGTAATTTCACTTTTATGGCAAAACGATTTTTTTAAATTTCCTTTAATGTGAAAAAACCTAATATTAACATCGGTGGCTGAGAAACACCACGACAACCCTCAAAACATTATGCAATTCTGAGTGTGCCTCACATAGGTGAGTGGGCTTGACAAACCACACTGTAAAAAATGCAGGGTTCCACACAATTCATTCATGTTGTCCCAACACAAATCGATTAAGTTAACCTAACACTTTTAACAAATTTATGTGGATTGAACATAAATAAAAATGAAGTTGTCCCAATGAAATCTCAATAATTGTGTTGTTTCAGCTCATTTTAATTAAGTAGTTTGAACAAGTAAAAAAAATATATATTTTTTTTTGAGTGCACCTGTAGAAAACACACTCTTTCATCTGTCTGATACTTTAACCAATACTTGCACCAGTTTTGTCAAAATTAAGTGAATTAGACACCATACATACAGTTAAAGTCAGAATTATGAGCGCCCTGTAAAACGGAAAGATTTTTTTCAACAGATTTCTAAACATTATAGTTTTAATAACTCATTTCTAATAACTGGTTTCTTTTCTCTTTGCCTTGATGACAGCACAATATTTGACTTTATATTTACTAGTACTAATATTCAGCTTAAAGTGACATTTAAAGGCTTAACTAGGTTAATTAGGGTAAAGTTAGGGTAATTAGGCAAGTCATTGTAGAACAGTGGTTTATTTGTAGACCATCAAAAATACTTGCGTAAGGGGGCTAATAATATTGACCTTAAAATGGTTTAAATAAATTAAAAACTGCTTTTATTCTAGCCGAAATAATACAAATAAGACTTTCTCCAGAAGAAAAAATATTATAGGAAATACTGTGAAAAATTCCTGAATCTGTTAAACATCATTCGAGAAATATTTGAAAAAGAAAACAACAATCACAGGAGGGTGAAAAATTCTGACTGTATATATATTTTTATGTATATGACTCACCCCGTACACCAGCTCCCCAACCATGCCGTTCCAGATCTTCGTCTCTGGGTCTCTGGCTCCGTATTTCCCATCCGGCACGATTGAGATCTTGTACTTGATGCCGATATGTTTGGCAATTTCAGACGCCAGATCCACACAGTAACCTTCGAACTGCTCGTTCCCCTCGTACATCTCCCAGTTCTTCTTCAACATTACATACGGCCCTTCCTAAACACACACGCGCGCAAACACACACACACACACAGAGGTGGGCAGGGATGGTCAAGCTGAACTCAGAATTACACTGCATTATGTATTACATTTAATTATAAATGCTAAAAACAGAACTTTACATACTAATTATATTAATTTAAGCACTAATTTAATGTTTTGTAAAAGCACAAAATAATAGCTTTTTTATTTAATATTCAAGAACACAAAATGAGTTTACTGATAAATATTTTCCAATTGCATGCATTAATAATATAAAAGTACAAATAATTGACTTTTTAAAGCAGGGGTCCCAAACTGCCGGCCCACGGGCCATTTACGGCCCACCCTCCTCCTCCCTCCGCTCCGCAACTGATGTCAAAAATATAACGAGATTCGGCCCGCCAAACATATATCATTGCTGTGCGGGCGCGTCTAGCCACTTGTGGTTTTGACCCGCCACCTAGTCGATATTTAAAGTACTGCATTCAGATTAGTTTTACTTTCATTTTCTCTGTGTACGGTCGAGAGTAACACACACGTTTTAATTCTGTGGCTGATTTAAATGTTAAAATATACAGTTGAAGTCAGAATTATTAGCCCCCCTGAATTATTAGCCCTCCTGTTTATTTTTGTCCCCAATTTCTGTTTAACAGAGAGAAGCTTTTTTCAACACATTTCTAATCATAATAGTTTTAATAACTCATTTCTAATAACTGATTTATTTTATTTTTGCCATGATGACAGTAAATAATATTTGACTTGATATTTTTCAAGACACTTCTATACAGCTTAAAGTGACATTTAAAGGCTTAACTAGGTTAATTAGGTTAACTAGGCAGGTTAGTGTAATTAGGCAAGTTATTGTATAATGATGGTTTGTTCTGTAGACTATTAAAAACAAAAATAGCTTAAAGGGGCTGATAATTTTGTCCCTAAAATGGGTTTTAAAAAATTAAAAACTGCTTTTTATTCTAGCCGAAATAAAACAAATAAGACTTTCTCCAGAAGAAAAAATATTATCAGACATACTGTGAACATTTCTTTGCTTTGTTCAACATAATTTGGGAAATTTTTAAGAAAAGAAAAAAAAAATTCAAAGGAGGGCTAATAATTCTGACTTCAACTATGTCTGTAAGTGCTCTATTTTTATTAAAGCTCTATATTTGTAAATATTCAAGGGTCTGATTATTATTGATTACACTTGTTTTTTGTTGTACAAACACTTCTTCATGGCTTACACGTTATGCTAGTGGTGTAGCAAATATGATCAATTGGCTAATATTCGATTCAAACGGTCTCATTTAATAAATTTTCCCCATAAGCTTATTAAGATTTGCATAAAAATTACGTACATTACTAAAATTGTACTGCTAGTTGAATTGAACTTGTTAAAGTAAATGTGAATATGTACATGCGTTTAGGGCTGCACGATTCTGGCTAAAATGAAAATCAAGATCTTTCTCACGATTCTATAGATGTAAAATAAAGGTTAATATGAGTAGGCTGTTATTATTGTTGATTCTCAAACATATGGTAAAACAATAATAATAATATTAGGCTTATGTGTAGGTGTACTGTTGCTTAAAATGATACATTTTGTATAGATTTGGAATGATGGACTTGAACAGACTTTAAATATGTCCTGTTTGTTAATTCACAGTAAAATGATGACATCATATTCATAATTCTAAAGTTAAAATAATTATGTTTGAGACATATGCTTGTCATTTGTCATTGACAACATTATTAGACCATTTTTAATGAAACATTTGTCATTATCAGAGAGCCAGTAAACATTTATTTTCATGCACAACACTCGTGCACATTCGCTATCTAAGAAAAAAACATCAAATGCTTGTCTTAATCATAACAGTAAAATGCGATTTGATCATTTAAATGATGTGCGAGCCGGTTTCACTTTCACTTCCGAGTGCGGCTCATAGCTGCCGTCACTGTAAGAAAAAAACACACACATGCAAATCATATCTCCCGCGCAGCTCTCAAACAATCGCTCTGCAACAAACTGAACGTTATTTACAACTTTATTAGATGTTATTCACAGCCTATGCAGGTTCTGTTCACTAAAGTAGGCATCATTGGCGGACACGCGCGCGTCCTCTCGGTAGTAAACAAACAGCTTGCGGTCAGCTCACGTGACGCTTTTTGGACGTGTCCATGTTGCTGTGAAGACTTGTGCGACCGCCTTTACGCTTCTCTCCTGACCTTGAAAATAGAGGTGTGAGCCTACACTGGTCTCACGGTTCGGTTCGGTTCGGTTACGATTATCATGCCATCGATTCGGTTCAATTCGATATCTCGGTGCATCACGGTGCATTGATGATTCTTTCCATACACAGTTTTATATTTTCTTCACAGCACAACAATTCTTGTATTAAAATGTATAAATATATTTATATACTATTTGTAAAACAATTTTGTCCTTTAATACCAACAGTCAAATATATAAACTGTACCTTTAAACAACACGAGCATTTATAGACAATTTTGAGGGATGTAAACAAAAACAATGGTCCTAACGTATTTCCTGTTTTACATCTTTAATTTCCATTGCTTCTGAAAATCCAAAAAGGTCCACATATTAATAAATAGTGTTATGACGGCTGATTTAAAATCAAGTTATGATTGAATTGCCTCTTGTTACAGTTAGGAAATAGTTTAACGTCAAGCAGGAAATGTTCATGGGCCAATGACATGACCACATTGAAATGGTCTATAGCAAATAAACAAATATAAATATCCTGCTCGCTTTCTGAGCCTTGTCTACCAAGTTATTTCTTACACCCCTTTGATTGGTCACGCGCTCAACAGAAAGGGCTGCGATTGGCTCTTACACGCTGGCGCTCTTCACAGATGCACTCATGGGCCACAGTGAGAGAGAGAGAGAGAAATGGAGATTACTTTCATTCTCTTAATCGCCATGAAATAGGGGCTTCTGCTGTAAGTGTCAGTGAAACAGAGTTCAGCAAACACACGCAGTGAAATTGTGCACAGTTTCAGAGTTTTTACATAGTTACAGCGTTGTAAATACTCTCGGCTCGCCTCCCTCGCCATAGTAAGCTACGGCGACATAGCGCATGTGAGATAAATGACGTCAGTACATAATAACCGGTTATGATTATTACTGAACCGATACCGAATTGTCTGTGTCTGCATCGCGGTGCACCGAAGAAACGATTAATTTTGACACCCCTACTTGAAAACATAATTAGCTGAATTGTAGAAAAGCTGAATTAAGATCTTGTGTAGGGTCGAATCGAGATCGCGATCTTTTTCGATTAATCGTGCAGCCCTATAGGGGAGCGTGGGGCACAAAGTAACGCAGGGTTAAATGTAACATTGAGTTTTAAGGTATTTGCTCAGGGTTAACCATGGCATGCTTCCGAGGTTTTCACCACACTGTCGGCAGACGTCTTTCTCCCAGTTATTAAAACATTTCGGCGAAATTTGGATAAGAAACACAGGAGAAACCATTTTTTTAGTCCATTTTAGTCAATATTTTTTTATTTAAAAAAAATCTGTGTAAGTATGAACGTAAAATCTTATATTGTCGTGATCACCGACTTCTAGGCTAAAATATGAAACTATTTTAAAAGATGTATAAAACACACAGTGACTGCTAGACAGCTTTGAGGAAAACATGACACAGCGGGGTTAGTTGTAACAGGGTGTTACAATTAAGCCACACACTGTTGGACACCAGTTAAACTAACAACATTTTTTTTTTTTTTAATTTTGAGTGTGATGTTGAGAACTTTTTAAATAAAAATGTTTTTAATAGAAAATATTGTTTTAATAGATTTTTTTTTTTATTGCTAATAATGCAAATAAATGCATTGTATAATAATGGATAAATGGATAACAATGCAAATAGATTCAAATGTGTTCATCCTATAAACAAAAATATAAATAAACATACTGTACTATGTAGAATAAAAAAAGAAATGAGCCAATAACTAAGGAAATACAGCTACTATTTAAAGTAAACTGAATTTAAATTAATTGTGTGAAATCTGCCTTTATAAGCATGTGTTACTGCTAACCCCCTGTCTGTTACAACTTGCCCCGCAGGTGGGGTAAATAGTAACACTTTTACTCCTGGAACTTTTGGCAGTACTGCACAGAAACCACAGGTCCGGCGATCATAATTCCAGTGCTCATTTGTAGGAGAGGCTTGTGTGTTGTTGGTAAAAAAAAAAATGGTTTGTCTAACCCTATTACTTTGTTCATTATTTGACCAAACTCAAAAAGTGTTACTTTGTGCCCCGCTCTTTTTGTTGTAGTTTTACAAAAAAGAAAGATATTGAGAAAAACAATTGCCAGTAAAGTCACTAAAGTTACCCAAACTGCTTTCTGCTGTTCTTACTCTATTAAGACAATACTGTACATTTGGTTGGGACAGATTAATAATTATTATGCCTATTATTTGTAGTATTTTCATAGCAATCTAATCCTTTAATATGTACAACAAGAAACAAAAAGCTAGAGTTTTGACTGCATATACTCTGTGGAAGAATGACTGAGTGCGTGTCTAATGCTCGGCCATACACACAACTGCCACAGATATATTTCAACAGCTGATGTGTGACAGTATAAACGTGCTGATTTGCGTTATCACTGATGACAGGTAATGCTTGAAATATAAACGTCATGTCTGCTGACATAATTGATGCATCTTAAGACAAGTTTCCACTTTTTTTCTTGTGTTTGCATGTTAAAACGGCCCTCCTATGAATCATCAGTCACTGAAATGGCCCCCCGCTGATTTGGGTTTGAGACCCCTGTTTTAAGCATTTTTAGTGAGAAACTGCCAGAAAAGTTCACAAAATTACACCAAAAATGTTCACAAAAAATCTCAATGACAAAGTTGTAGTTTCTTATTTTAACATATTTCATATTTTTTGCATAACAGCTTTTTTTTTTTACAGTATAAGCAACAAATAAGTGCAATTCTCATACAAAATTGACTACAAATTTAACATTTATTTGATTCATTTCCATACATTTATACAGTCGTCACTATATTAATCATCAGATTAGAGCAAATGGCAACGAACAAAGTCATGTAATGAAAATAAAAGCATTTTCAATCAGAGAAAGAAACATTAAAGCGGGAACCATTAGACATAGCACGAGACATATACAGTACATCTTAAAGTACATTCATTTTATAGACAATTATTTGACATTGTTTATACACTGTTTACATCAATGGTCTCAAACTCAATTCCTGGTGGGCCGCAGCTCTGCGTAGTTTACCTTCAACCACCTCCAACTCACACCTGCTTAATAGTCTCTAGTAGTCTTGAACACCTTGATTAGTTGGATCAGCTGTGTTTGATTAGGGTTGGAGCAAAACTGTGCAGAGCTGCGGCCTTCCAGGAATCGAGACCTATGATTTACATGGTGTTCAGACTGAATGTAATGTATGCTAGCTGTATGTTTTGATACAGAAACTTATTCCTCTGATATAAAGGCACATGAGAGCAGATAATAAATAAATGTAATGTTTTAAGAAAATTATAGGTTATTTTTTAAGCTTAATGCCTGTACAGTAGGTCACGTGACTGGTGTTCTTGCTCCTTTTTGTGAATAAATTAATGTTTTAAATGACTTTACTAGTAAATACATTAGTAGATAATGCATTCCTAAAACAACAAGTACATTTATTCACAAGTATACTGTATGTGCTTAATAAAAAGTGTATTTAGAGTAAAGAATTATTAGCTGTTTAGGCTAATTAACATTGTACATATTTTTACTTAAAGTTACTTTCAGTTCAGAAAATAAACAATGTATTTTAGACTAAATTGTTTACTTATTTATTAGCAATGTTATACTCGGTGTTTAGAATCAAAAATGTTATATAAATATAAACAAATTAAGTTCATTGTTTATATTTAATAGAACATATAGCAATAAATAGGCCTGCACGATTGTAAGAGCCAGTTTAATATCAATAAATTTATATTATTTTGTTGTTAAAATTAGGCTTGGGCGATGTACATCACAATGGACGATGGCATAGTCGTCGTAGCCGGCGGTGAATTAATTATTTATGAATAATTAATTAATTCATAACAAATTAATTATTTGTAGCCTACCGTTTCAACTACCTGACCTGCATGGTTTTTGTTTAACCCATAACCAAATCATAAATAAATAAAGATAAGTTACACACAAATTACCACCTTCGGGACTCTGGCATGAATAGGCAGAGTGATCTGTGTCGTTATAATGGCGTCGACAAACTTGTTTGGTAAAAAAGGTGCACAACCAACAGGAACCAACCAACAGTATCTGAGGTTTTCCCTAAAATGACTAAGTACAAGCGTGAAAGCGAAAGATTGAAGCAGTGTACTGATGCTGTGACATGTTACCTGATAGATTCAAAAGACCAACGAGTCGTTAAATAAAATTAGTGTAAACAGGGCCTAATGCTGTGTTCACACAAGACGCGACAAGCGCGGATAAAACACGCTATTCACGCGTAAATAGACTCGTGAACATTTTGAATTTACTCCCTTCATTCACCCGTCAAATTCACTTCACAACAGACGTGGATTTGCATGATGGGCAGGGCTTCTGTCTGCCCGGTCACTTTAGCTTCGTTGCTAAATGGCTAACATGGATTTATTATAGCATTATTGAGAGAATAGCTGCATTTATGTGCTTTATGAAGGCTGAAAAACGGCGTCGATTCGTTTGGAGCCGCGTCTGAGACCACTAGATCCTTTCAGAGGTGCACCCAGCTCTGTGAGCTCATAAACTCCTCCAGAAACTTAACCTAGATGATGGAGGCTTTCAGCGGTGCTTCTGACTGAGCCGAGCCCAGTGTCGGCAGGAGGATTTTCCCCCGGGACACCAACAGCAGGCGCTACGTCATAATCACGCCCCCACAAGAGCCAGCTCCTGATTGGTTAACGCGGCGCGAATGTTCGATGAAGTTCAGAGTTTTGAACTCGAGCGATTTGCACGAAACATGCGATATGCGCGTTAAGCGTGTCAATCACACAAAACGCTCAACTCGCGCCACTTCATTCGCGCAAATCGTTTCATTCGCATGTATCGCGCTGCAGGATGTCTATTGGCATCTTTGCATTGACTTAACATGTAAATCACTCGTGCTTGACGCTTCCACGTCTGGTGTAGCATCAGTTTGTATTTTTCGCGAGCGGGTTGCTGCTGCGACGGGTGCAGGGTGGAGGATCGCAATGCTGGCTCAGCTTCTTGATGTCTATCAGCCATTGGCGATGAATGATGGCATCGTCTATCGACCCAACCCTAATTGAAAAGTTACGTTCAAGTGATAACTAAAGATATAATTTCTGCCAAATTTAGGTTTTATTATGTATAATTTGTGTGATGTTTCGTAATGCTTGCATTATCTTCTCGCGAGAAGTGAAGTGTTGACACAGGTATTAGATTTCTTACCATCTGTGGTCAGTTAAAATAAACTTTTTTGTCTGTCTAAATGCTGTAGGAGACACATTTAAAGGTTTAATAAGGATACAGGATGTAAGAATCATCTGGATTGTTGTACTTTCATTTAAATAAACATGCATTTGTTTACGGAATTGTCTGACATTGTGATGAGTAAGAACTCAACGTTCCTGCCAAGCAAAGAAGGATATAGTTTGCAGCTATAACGATATTGTAAAAAATATATATTGCCATATTTCCTTTTTCTGCGATATATATTGCGATTTTCTTCAAGCTTAATTTGAAATTAATTAGAATGGTTTTGTAGGGGAGTGCATAAGATATAATCAACAATTTACAAACAGATAAATAGAGCAAATAAACCAACGATACAGAAATAAAATAATCAAATGCACAAAGTTGTATATTCTTCATATTCATGTAAATAATTAAATACGATTAATCTTTGTTAAAGCTACAAACGTAATTTTCCTTGTGCCCAAATGCTTTAAACTTGCTTAAAATGTTTAAACAGGCCTTAACAACACAAGCAAATGATACACTTTCACTTTAATATAGTTAAAGTAAAAATGACTGTTTGAAAATATTGTACCTGGTCAACTACACTGTAAAACCCATAAAGTTAAGGTAACTCAAACTATTTGAGGACACCGATTGCAACAAACCATATACGTTCAAAAACTATTCGTAATGAGTACTGTGAACTTAATCCATTTGAGTAAACGAAGCAATTGGAGCACAGTAAAACCCAATAGATGAAGAGAACTCAAACCAACTAATTACTGTACAACCCAATAAGTTAAGGCAACTCAAACCATTTGAGTTACAAAACTAATCTACAGTTGAAGTCAGAATTATTAGCCCCCCTGAATTATTAGACTGCTTGTTCATTTTTTCCCAAATTTCTGTTTAACGGAGAGAAGATTTTTTCAACACATTTCTAATCATAATAGTTTTAATTACTCATTTCTAATAACTGATTTATTTTATCTTTGTCATGATGACAGTAAATAATATTTGACTAGATATTTTTCAAGACACTTCTATACAGCTTAAAGTGACATTTAAAGGCTTAACTATGTTAATTAGGTTAACTAGGCAGGTTAGGGTAATTAGGCAAGTTATTGTATAATGATGGTTTGTTCTGTAGACTATTGAAAAAATATATAGCTTAAAGGGGCTAATAATTTTGATCTTAAAATGATTTTAAGAAAATTGAAAACCGCTTTTATTCTTGCCGAAATAAAACAAATAAGACTTTCTCCAGAAGAACAAATATTATCAGACATACTGTGAAAATTTCCTTGCTCTGTTCAACATCATTTGGGAAATATTTAAAAAAGAAAAAAAAATTCAAAGGGGGACTAATAATTCTGACTTCAACTTAAATGGAGTGAGTTCACATTTCTCATATACAGTTGAAGTAATAAAGTATTTTATTAACTCATCACCTTCAACACTGAGTTCAGAACTCTTTTCAAATGAGTAGAATAAACTTTCAGTAAATTTTGAGTTAACTACACTCATTTCATTTGATAAAGTTGACTGTTGTGTTTTACAGTGTATTATTATTATTACTATTATTATTATTATTATTATTGTTTTTTTTTTTAAGTAATTAATTGTAATTTTGACTTTTTATCCACATTTTGGTTGTTTATCATAATCAGCTCTGATCAAAAATGTCAAAATTATGACACATTTCTAAATTTAATGCAATAATTTCAACATAACGTACATTTTAAGTTAACTACACTCATTTCATTTGATAAAGTTGGCTGTTGGGTTTTACAGTGTATAATCCTGACTCCGCATTGCACGTCCTGCGATGTGACTATTCCCACAATGCGATATCGATGCTGAAACCATATATTGTGTAGCTCTAGTAATAAATATAAACAATTAGCTTAAAATTTAATTATATATATGTATATATATATATATATATATATATATATGTGTGTGTGTGTGTGTGTGTGTGTGTTTGTAAGTGTATGATAGATGTATATGTACTAATAAATATAGAATCAA
Organism: Danio kyathit; assembly: GCA_903798195.1. NCBI lineage: Eukaryota > Metazoa > Chordata > Actinopteri > Cypriniformes > Danionidae > Danio > Danio kyathit. The sequence continues at coordinate 53,497,080 of LR812533.1, forward strand.
TTTACTTTACAGTAAATTTAACGTAAATGACACATTAACTGGCCAAATTTATGGTAAATTAGCAAAAATATAAATATCTGATTTATTTTTAATTCGATTTTTTTAGTGTAAATATACTTTTAAATTAACAAATAATTGATTTAAACAAATTACAGGTACAAAAAAGGAAAATAATTAAATATGAGTCAATATATTTGTATTTATTATATATCAGCGCGGTGGCGCTGTGGGTAGCGCTGTTACCTCACAGCAAGACGATCGCTGGTTCGAGCCTCGGCAGTGCCAGTTGGCATTTCTATGTGGAGTTTGCATGTTCTCCCCGTGTTGGCGTGGGTTTTCTCCAGGTGCTCCGGTTTCCACCACAAGTCCAAACACATGCGTTAGAGGTGAACTGGGTAGGCTAAAATTGTCCGTAGTGCATGTGTGTGAATAAGAGTGGATGGGTGTTTCCCAGAGATCGGTTGCAGCTGGAAATGCATCCACTGTGTAAAACATATGCTGGATAAGTTGGCGGTTCATTCCGCTGTGGCGACCCCAGATTAATAAAGAGACTAAGCCGAAAAGAAAATGAATGAATATATCACTGAATCAAACTTATCTTGCAGTATTAAGGTTAACGATTACTTGATTAACTGATTTATCGATCATGGGAGTTCTCGGAGATTGGCATGGCTAGTTTCTCGTGTGTGTGTGTTAGGGATGCTCCGATCGATCGGCCAGAGATCGGTATCGGCCGATAATCACATTTTATGACTCGATCGGTACTCGCCAATCTGGCCGATCTCATGAACCGATCACAGGTGTCTGTTTACGAGTTTATATGCAGAGGGACCAGACATGCTAGTTGGAGAGCAAAATATTGGAATGGTCTTGCATGTGTTTAGACCTTTTTACATATATAAGAACTGAGAGTTCTGTGTTTTTGACAATATTGCCAGTTCACTAAAACCTGGCTGAAATACAATTAAAAACGTAAAAAAAAAAATTTAATTGAATATTTCATAATATACCTTTTTGTAATATACTTACTGCAATAAATAAATATATATTTATAGATGTGCATTTTAACATCTTATGCATCAAATATGTACTTTTTCTTGATTGAGACATGTCGAATTCATCTTCCATCATTTGCAATGTTTCCAAATTGCTTTGTTAGTTGTTTTTCTTACCATTTTTTTTGTATCTGTTTTATCTATTATTTTCTGTAAAGTTGCTTCTGACCATGACATGTCCACACTAAATGTTTATAGGAGACATGTTTGAGGGATTATATGCAACATTCTTCATTTATTCTCTGAGGTGTAAGGCAAGATCTCCACTTAATTATCATACTTGGGGGGAAAATGTGCTTCATGTATTATAAAGCTTGAAGCATCAGAATCGGTACTCAGTATTGGCAGATCACCATCACAAAGAATCGGTACTTGGTATCGGCTGCAAAAATCCTGATCGGAGCATCCCTAGTGTGTGTGTGTGTGTGTGTGTGTGTGTGTGTGTGTGTGTGTGTGTGTGTGTGTGTGTGTGTGTGTGTTGTCCTCACAGGCTTCAGTGCAGATGAAAGCTTTTCTGTCTGCAGGCGTGGAGTTAATGAACGCTACACACAATCAACACTCCTGGCCTGCAGTTACACTAATTACAGCGATCAGTTACTCTGCAGACTCTCTCTCTCTCTCTATCACTGTCTGTCTGTCTCACTGTGTCCATCTCTGTTTGCCGTCGCACACTCACGCACACTCACTCACTCACTCACATGTAAACACATGTCACAAAAAGAGAGACACTAATATTTGCTTGCACACACACACACACACACACACACACACACACACACACACACACACACACACACACACACACACACACACACACACACACACACACACACACACACACACACTCTTGCTTGTGTACAACACTCATTCACACACCTGAAAACACACACTCACATATTCACACACTCACAAACACTAAATTATACACACTTGCAAACACACTCTCTCACTCGTACTCACTTAAACACTTGCATGATTCAAACTCGCTTACACAAAAACACACACATTCACTTACAGTACACACACAAACACAGCTGTCCTCATGGGGAACAAACAAAGGTTCCCACAAAGTCAAACATTACTGGTACTCCTATACTTGTGGGGACATTTTGTGTCAGTGTTATAAATACAAAGTACTCATATACACACGCACATACACCTGAGAACACACACTATCACTTAAACATTCACACACATACTTAAAAACACTCACACACTAGCAAACACGCACACTCATATGCAGTTCACGGTCACAAAAAGAGAGATCAACACGGTCACAAAAAGAGAGAAACGCACCCATGCACACACACCTCACACACTCCCTTAAGCATGCGCACAAACACACACACTCGCTTGCACAGACGCATTCACACACACTCATTCACTCACTCTCAAACAGACACACTCATTACTCACTAACACACATGCACACTCGTCCACACACACTCAAACTTGCACACTCACTCACTAGCTCACACGGATGAATACACACCTTTTCAAACACACTCACTTAAACAATTGCCCTCACACACACTCATTCACTCACTCTCAAACAGACACACTCATTACTCACTCACACACATGCACACTCGTCCACACACACTCAAACTCACACACTCACTCACTAGCTCTCACAGATAAACACACACCCTTTCAAACACACTCACTTAAACAATTGCCCTCACACACACTCATTCACTCACTCTCAAACAGACACACTCATTACTCACTCACACACATGTACACTCGTCCACACACACTCACTCACTAGCTCACACAGATGAACACACACCCTTTCAAACACACTCACTTAAACAATTGCCCTCACACACACTCATTCACTCACTCTCAGACACCCTCATTACTCACTCAATCACATGCACACTCGTCCACACACACTCAAACTCGCACGCTCACTCACTAGCTCACACAGATGAACACACTCACACACTTTCAAACACACTCATTTGAACAATTGCCCTCACACACACTCATTCACTCACTCTCAAACAGACACACTCATTACTCACACACATGCACACTCGTCCACACACACTTAAACTCGCACACTCACTCACTAGCTCACACAGATGAACACACACCCTTTCAAACACACTCACTTAAACAATTGCCCTCACACACACTCATTCACTCACTCTCAAGCAGACACACTCATTACTCACACACATGCACACTCGTCCACACACACTCAAACTCGCACACTCACTCACTAGCTCACACAGATGAACACACTCACACACTTTCAAACACACTCATTTGAACAATTGCCCTCACACACACTCATTCACTCACTCTCAAACAGACACACTCATTACTCACACACATGTACACTCGTCCACACACACTCAAACTCACACACTCACTCACTAGCTCACACAGATGAATACACACCCTTTTAAACACACTCACTTAAACAATTGCCCTCACACACACTCATTCACTCACTCTCAAACAGACACACTCATTACTCACTCACACACATGTACACTCGTGAACACACTCAAACTCACACACTCACTCACTAGCTCACACAGATGAACACACACCCTTTCAAACACGCTCACTTAAACAATTGCCCTCACACACACTCATTCACTCACTCTCAAACAGACACACTCATTACTCACTCAATCACATTCACACTCGTCCACACACACTCACTCACTAGCTCACACAGATGAACACACACCCTTTCAAACACACTCGCTTAAACAATTGCCCTCACACACACTCATTCACTCACTCTTAAACAGACACACTCATTACTCACTCAATCACATGCACACTCGTCCACACACACTCAAACTCGCACACTCACTCACTAGCTCACACAGATGAACACACACAGACTTTTAAACACATGCACTCATTCCCTCACTCTCACACAGACCCACTCCTGCACGTGTGCACAGTCAAACGCACACACCCAAACTCACTCACTCGCTAGCTCACACAGATGAACACACATTTTCAAACTCACTCACTTAAATACTTGCGCACACACATAAAGTCTGTCTGTCGCGTCTGGATATGTGTGTGTGTTGATTCGCTGCTCTGCGCTTGTCACATTTACACTTGATTGATTCCTGAACCCTCATTGGATTAATTAACGGCTCTATTTATGGTGTGAACCGCCATGATTGTGTGTGCTCACATCGTGTAATTATGACGTTTTCCTTTTGAAGTCGACATGAAATGCCATTTATGACTAATATCATAACAGAAACATTTAATGAGGAACAAAATCTTTTATTTCTTATGAATTAATGGGCTTCATGTCAGCTTGCAGGGGACTGTGGGAGATCTTAAACCTTAGTAAATGTAGTTTTTTAATGGTATTATCATTTGCTATTGATGCCGTAGTCATATTATGTTGTATATTAGGCCTGTCACGATATCTATTTTTTGTTGTATGATATATCGCACCAAAATATATTGTGATTAAATTATATTATTGTCATTTTAGGACCACTTTATGCCATTATATAATGCAAGAATGACAGTATAATTTCATCACGATGCAAGTACACTCTTCCATAGAACACATCAAATTTTATTGAAATATGCATGCAATGCAAATATGCATTGATGAAATGAACAGTTGGATGTGCCAAAACTTTCTTCAGTTAAACAAAGAGAAAACTGAAGTCGTTGCGTTTGGGAACAGAGATGAGGTTCTCAAGGTGAATGCGTACCTTGGCTCTAAAGGTCAAACAACAAAAAATAAGGTCAAGAATCTTGGTGTGACTCTGGAGTCAGATCTGAGTTTCAATAGTCATGTCAAAGCAATTAGTAAATCAGCATACTATCATCTCAAAAACATTGCAAGAATCAGATGCTTTGTTTTCAGTGAAGACTTAGAGAAACTTGTTCATGCTTTATCAGCAGCAGAGTGGATTACTGTAATGGATTCCTCACGGGCCTTCCCAAAAAGACAGTCAGACAGTTGCAGCTCATCCAGAACGCTGCGGCCAGGATTCTGACCAGAACCAGGAAATCAGAGCACATCACACCTGTCCTCAGGTCTTTACACTGGCTCCCAGTTACATTCAGAATAGATTTTAAAGTATTATTACTTGTCTATAAATCACTAAATGGCCTAGGAGCTCAATACATTACAGATTTGCTGACTGAATACAAACCTAACAGATCACTCAGATCTCTAGGATCATATAAACTAGAAACTCCAAGAGTTCAGTCAAAGCAGGGTGAATCGGCTTTCAGCTACTACGCCCCTCGCTGCTGGAATCAACTCCCAGAAATGATCAGATGTGCTCCAACATTAGGCACATTCAAATCCAGACTGAAAACACATCTGTTTAGCTGTGCCTTTACTGATTGAGCACTGTGCTACGTCCGACAGATCGCACTATTATGTTTTTCTCTTCTTTTTCATTCTTTTACAACCTGTTTTAACATATTTTTATTTGTTTTTATCTGTTTTTTATTATCTGTTTTTATTTTATTTTTTTTCTTACACTTGTCTTTTTATTCCTGTTTATGTAAAGCACTTTGAATTGCCACTGTGTATGAAATGTACTATATAAATAAACTTGCCTTGCCTTATTATTTCATTTAATTCTAGTCATTTTAACAGTTTAATAATAAGGCAATGGAATCAGAATGTGAAAACGCATATCCTAAATAAATAATAATAAATGTTAACAGAAAAGTGCAAGGGAAAGAGTAACAGAGGCTGATATCTGCTCCAGATCTATTTTCAGCTGTCAGACACCCACATGAAAATATACTATAGTCATTTATAGTAAATACTACAGTGTTTTTAACCATACTGATACTGACAGCTCCCATAGAAATAGAGATGTTGCACAATCAGCTAAAATGTTGCTAGAATTAGCCCCCCTTTGATTTTTCTTTTCATTTTTAAATATTTCCCAAATGATGTTTAACAGAGCAAGGAAATTTTCACAGTATGTCTGATAATATTTTTTCTTCCGGAGAAAGTCTTATTTGTTTTATTTTAGTTAGAATAAAAGTAGTTTTTAATTTTTAAAAAAAACATTTTAAGGTCAAAATTATTAGCCCCTTTCAGCTATATTTTGTTTTCGATAGTTTACAGAACAAACTACTGTTATACAATAACTTGCCTAATTACCCTAACCTGCCTAGTTAACCTAATTAACCTAGTTAAGCCTTTAAATGTCACTTTAAGCTGTATAGAAGTGTCTTGAAAAATATCTAGTAAAATATTATTTACTGTCATCATGACAAAGATAAAATAAATCAGTTATTAGAAATGAGTTATTAAAACTATTATGATTAGAAATGTGTTGAAAAAAATCTTCTCTTCGTTAAACAGAAATTGGGGGGAAAAAATAAACAAGGGGGCTAATAATTCAGGGGGGCTAATAATTCTGACTTGAACTGTATATTGCATCACCAAAAACGATTGAGGTCATGTGCATGTGTTGTGCCATAAGTCCATATATTGATTATTGTGACAGGCCTAATGTATATGCACAAAAACTAGGTGATATTAGCATTTTGGCTACTGGCAAGATGTTAGAATGGCTGCATTAACAATTCACAAGCTTTTGTATCAAAATGTGTCATTTGAATCATTTAACAATATAATTACATGTTCACCATTCATGCTGGTAAACAATTAAAATAATTAGTATTTTTTAAACTAGGTAATTCATTCAGTTTTTAGTTTTTTTTTTTTAATTATTTTGAATAGTTTTTAGTAGGGGTGTGAACCTACACTGGTCTCACGGTTCGGTTACGATTATCATGCCATCGATTCAGTTCAATTCGATATCTCGGTGCATCACGTTGCATTGACGATTCTTTCCATACACAATTAGATTTTTTTTCTTCACAACACAATTTTTAAAAAATAAAATCTCTAAATATATTTATGATTTGTAATACAATTTTGTCCTTTCATACAAGCAGTCAGATATATGAACTGTACCTTTAATTTGACCTGCTCAAAGAAATCACTCTTTTTGAATGCATCAAACAAAACTCCAATACATGCACAGAAGACAACATGAGCATTTAGAGCAAATAAACTAATGTAAATATTATCCCGCTTGCTTTTTGAGCGCTGTCAAACGAGGTCTTACACCCCTATGACTGGTCATTGTCTTCACCCGCACAACAGAAAGGGCTGCGATTGGCTTTAGAAATGAAAACGCTGTTCGCCAATGAGTGACACAGGAAGAACAGCCGCGGTTACAGTCTATATGCGCATAATACGCAGTTATCACAGGTAATCCATAATAGACATAGTGGAGAAAACTCGCACCTCAGGCACGCTCGTGTCTGGATCAACAAGTATCGATTTCAGCCGAGAGGAGAGGAAAAGTTACCTCACAAACACGCCAGTGGGTCAAATGTCCAAAGTGAAAGAGAGAGAGGCAGAGATAAATTTTTATAGTGTTTTTTTCCTAGTAGTGAAATAGCGGCTCGTGTGCTGAGCCTTCTTCCGTGTCAATGAAAGACTTTCATGCAAACTCACAAGCAGTTGAATTATGCACAATTATCTACCTTTTAAGTAGTAGGAGCGTTTTATTTACTCGCCCTCGCCTCCTTCGCCATAGTATTCTACTGCGACATTGCACACAGAAGATAAATGATGTTAGTACATAATAACCGGTTATGATTATTACTGAACTGATATCCAATTGTCCCCGTCTGCATCGCGGTGCAATGAAGAAACAATTTATTTTGACACCCCTATTTTTTAGTCATATTTTGTTCACTAAATGAACCCTTTTCGCAATTTAGCAATTCTATTTACTAAGTGAAAAGTATTTAGAATTAAAGGGGGTCTATTGTGCCTCTTTTTACAAGATGTTAAATAAGTCTCTGATGTCCCTAGAGTGTGTGTGTGAAGTTTCAGCTCAAAATACCACACAAATAATGTTCTCTAACTCTCTGAAACTCACCCTTTTAGCTTTTGATCCTAATTGTGCCGTTTTGGTGACTGTCGCTTTAAATTTAAATGAAATTGCCCTCTTTTCAAAAGAGGGCGGAGCTACATATGCCTGTGTGTCAGTGTAATTGCAGATTCAAAACAGGACTAACAAATAAATAATTGACTGAATATTGTGGAGGTTAGTGTATACTCCATCAGCTGTTTTTGTGTCTGTCAGCTTTACGTATAGTTAAAGAATTATTATGGCTCACAGCGATGTTTTGTGGCAAGTGGCCATGTATTAAGTGGGATAAAGTACATCCAAGATGGTTGTTTTCATATAACAAATCCCAGGCAACCTCCTGTATGTACTTTATTCCTAACATAATATTCATTTTATGATTGAGTATCACTTTTATTTTAGAATTAGTTTTATAGCAACTCCCAACTTCTTGGCCTACTTCTGTTCATCTGTGCATCTGTTGGCTAAAATTAACCTATTAGTCCTAATGGCATTCATTCATTCATTTTCCTTCGGCTTAGTCCCTTATTTATCAAGGGTCACCACAGCGGAATGAACCGCCAACTATTCCAGCATATGTTTTATATAGTGGATGCCCTTCCAGCTGCAACCCAGAACTGGGAAACACCTATACACACTCATTCACACACACACACATTCATACACTACGGCCAATTTAGTCCTATAGCGCATGTGTTTGGACTGTGGGGGAAACCAGAGCACCCAATAACCCATGCCAACACGGGGAGAACATGCAAACTTCACACAGAAATGCCAACTAGTTCAGCTTAAACCAGCGACCTCCACTGTGCCGCCTCTAGTAGCATTCATTTACCGATTAAAAAGCGTTGTTTCAGCGGACAAGAGAGTGTTTGATACAGTATGAATCTGTATTTGATTTTATGCTGACTCTATAAGGTGCAGAGTTACATAAATCAATGTTACAGGAGAGTCTGAATCATGCCATTTTGTCTCCGAGAACAACTTGTGTTGATTTAGTTGAAGAGCGCTTTTAGTTTGCTGCTAATCAGCACGCGCTCACACACAAACACACACTATTCAGCAGCCATTCTGTGTGTGTAACTGAGGGTGAAATGCATATCAGGAGCGAGAGAGAGCAGTTCTTGTATCCTTTGAAGGGCTGTGACTTTAAAAAAAGGTTCTATTTTAGAATGCGTTTCTGTGACGACCTGCACAAACTGCTCCCTGTAAGCTCTATTTGGAATGGAGATTCTACAAATGTTTCCATTAGGGATGCTCCGATCAGGATTTTTGCCACCGATACCAAGTATCGATTTTTTTGTCATGCTGATCGGCCGATACCAATGCCGATTCTGATGCTTCAACATCAGTAAAATATTTGCGCCGTGGCAGTTGATATCGTGGTTCAAGATGTCCATTGAGGCGTTTAAATCCAACGCCTTCAGTGACTGACAGAGGCTGGTTGTCAATGCATATAAATTCCATTATCTTCGCAGTTATATCCTTAGCCTTCTTGTTGTCTGGTGTGTACAGTTCGTGATTTTTCAGAATGCCTGTAATGGATGGCTGAGTGAGAGTCGAATTACTAGTTACGGTTGCCTTTTTTGCAGTCGTCAGTTTTTCGTATTCACCATAGGACTCGCGGTGGCTCGTTCTTAAGTGCCGAATCAGGTTCGTTGTATTAAATGTTTTGGATGATGCTCCTCCACGTGAGATTTCTTTGGAACATAAACGGCAATTAGCGAATTTTTCATTGTTTCTCGAAACGTCATAATAATTCCACACCGGTGATGACATGACTGCGGGGCCAAAACATTTACGTCCCCACTCATCGTGGTCGTCCTCACGCATTGACGTCATCAATTGTGATCGGTTCGTAAGATCGGTCAAGTTAGCGAGTACCGATCAAGTCATAAAATGTGATTATCGGCCGATACCGATCTTCGGCCGATCGATCGGAGCATCCCTAGTTTCCATAATGTATGAACTGTGAGTCAAGCAGGGTTCAGGTGTTGAACTGGACATTATTATGCATTCGTAAATTCAGTTTAGAATGATCCTGATACACTTACAAAAATAGAAGTCTGACATGCTCGCGACGTTTTTGAGTAGAGGATCATTTCAGCGTCACATGAGAAAAACCACATGCTAAAAATTTAACTTAATGTTTAATTCACACGTGAAGTATGATTCATAAAAACTTACACAAAGGATTTGACTTCTCAAATGAAGCTGAGGATTTTTCTTTAAGGGGAATTTGGGGCTATTATTGACAACTGAAACTAAAATGACTCCCAACAATAAAAAAGGGAACGCTTTACAAGAAGGTTATATTAGTTAGTGTTAATTGATGCATTTACTAACATAAACTGTGTAGCCCCACACGGAATCTGCACACGCAGAAATCTGCAGATTTTTTGCCCATCATTGAGTATGTATTTACTTGTGTAAATGTGTCAATTTATATTAATTCAGTTTTTAAATTAATTTCACTAATACTATTGACTGATATTAAAATGTTCTTTTGATTTATTTAGATTACAGTTTGTAAAGTAATAGTGTCTGTCTTTTAGTAGATGTATTATATGAGAGGCTTGCTTTGTTTACCCAGTAAGTGGATCTAAATGGATTTGAATTGTGAACATTACCAGAGTGTCCGCGGGGTCTTAAAAAGTGTTGAGTTGATTAATCAATTGAGAAAATGAAGACCCTTAAAAGGTATTAAAAAGTCTTAATCACGTTTTTACGAGGTCTTAAATTTTGTTCAAGTGTTGTCCAAAGTGTTTGACTCCAAAAAAGCATAAATATATATTAATTTTCCTCCCAATATTAACAACGACGTGCTCAATCCATGCGATTGGTTCGTGCTGGGGCTTGTTCAGCCAAGCTCCTCCGTCCGGGTGATGTCACAGAATTTGCGACAAATGCGGGAAGGTGATGTGAGGCTTTCCATATGTAGCAAAACCATAGAGCAAAACAGATGGTAAAATGGGAAAATGTAAGTTTTCAAATATTCTGAGAAGATCTTTAAAAAGTCTTTAAAATATGTTTTGAAATGACCTTTAGGATTCCTGCATATACCCTGATTAAATAAAAGTTAAAAAGGTATTATTTCTTATTTCATATATTAAGTTTTTAGTTATGATACTCCTAAAATCATTCCGAATAAATCCACAGATTTTTCAGAATTCTCTGCAGAAATGGCAAAAAATGTCTGCAGATTCCCTCTGGCCCTAACTATGAGCCATACATTTGTTATAGTTAGTATTTTTTTTTGTTAATGGAAATACAGATGTTTGTCAACTCAGTGCATCAACTAATTTGTATTTATTTATTTTATTTACTTTTATTAAACCAGGAAGTCTCATTGGCTGCGTTCGAAACCGCATACTTCTATACTGTACAGTACGCTAAAATCAGTATGCGAGCCGAGTAGTATGTCCGAATTCATAGAATTCGAAAATCAGTATGCGAGAAGTACCCGGATGATTTACTACTTCCGGCGAGATTCTAAAGTGGGCATCCCATGGACGCTGCGCTATCCCATGATGCCCCGCGAGAGAATTCATGAATGGACGTGAAGCGACGCAACTGACGAAGGTAGGTCACGTGACCATGACAAAATGGCGGATGTAGTACGTCCGAATTCCATTCATACTGCTCACATTCATACTGTATAGAACGTACTTTTCTAACGGCCGAGTAGTACGTTTAAATTCAAATGCAGTACCTACTGAGTAGTAGGCGGTTTCGGACGCAGCTATTGAGATTTAAAATCTTTTTTTTTTGTTTTGTTTTAAATGTTAACAAGCACAGCTTTGGGTTTTAATGATGCATTAATTCGATTATTAATTTACTAATAAATACTGTACAAGTATTGTTCATTCTTAGTTCATGTAATACATTAATTAACATTAAGTAATGGAACCTTATTGTAATGTCTGACAAAAAAAACTATATTTTTGTTACTTGATATGAACCATAAAATATATTCATATATATATATATATATATATATATATATATATATATATATATATATATATATATATATATATATATATATATATATATATATATATATATATATATATATATATATATATATATACACACATATATATACACATATATATACACATATACCTGTATATATGAATGAATGATTTCGGGCTTTACTATATATTCATACTTACAGTTTTATTACATTTTATATACATCTATTATTCCAGCAACTTCCCAGAGCATAATTAATATGCATGTTTAAAAAAAATACAAAAAACTAATGTTTTACATTTTAACATTATAATGTGGTAATATAAAAAATTAATGAAGTTCAAAACATAAAATAGTAACATTTCAATCAATGATAATAAAATCACTTTGTTTGCTCCACATTGTGATCCTTCATCAGTCACCATAAACACGAAAACCTCTATGAAACACAAACCTGACTTATCTCAAGACATTTAAAGGCAGCACAAAATCAGCAATGTGCCAAAATGCTCCAACTTCCTTCATTCTTTCAAGAGGCTTCGTGTATAATTCAGAAGATTAAATGAGATTCAATGTCATTTGCTGCCAATTACTGATAACAAACATCCAGACGCATTTGATGATGTGTATATGAATAGGAAAATATGTGCTGTGCTCTTTCCTCTAAATAACAAAAAAACTTAGCCATATGGATATATGCACACATATGCAAAAATCCTTCATAGGCAGAGAAAGTACATTTAAAATCACTTTTAAATAAGATGTACACTGTAAAAAATGATTAGTTGACTTTAAGTAAAACTTGTGTTTAAAGCAATTAGTTGACTTTGAGTAAACTGGTTGCTTTTAAAATTATTAGTTGACTTTACTGAAAATAAGTAAACCTGTTGCTTTTAAAATGATAAGTTGACTTAACTTAAAATAAAAGAGTAAACCTGTTGCTTTTTAAACAATTAGTTGACTTTAAATGTGTAAAGCTGTAAAACCATTAGTTAACTTAAAATAAGTGAATAAACCTGTAAAATGATTAGTTGACTTTACTTTGAGTAAACATGTAAAACGATTAGTTGACTTAAAATAAAAGAGTAAACCTGTTGCTTTTAAAACGATTAGTTGACTTAAAATAAGTGAGTAAACCTGTAAAATGATTAGTTAACTTTACTTTGAGTAAACCTGTAAAACGATTAGTTGACTTTACTTAAAATAAGTGAGTAAACCTGTTGCTTTTAAAATGATTAGTTAACTTTAAGTGAGTAAACCTGTAAAATGATTAGTTGACTTTACTTAAAATAAGTGAGTAAACGTGTTGCTTTTAAAATGATTAGTTAACTTTAAGTGAGTAAACCTGTAAAATGATTAGTTGACTTTACTTAAAATAAGTGAACAAACCTGTTGCTTTTATGCTGCGTTCACACCAGATGCAGAAGAAGCGTCAAGCGTGAGTGATTTACATGTTAAGTCAATGCAAAGGCACGAATAGATATCCTGCGGTGCGATACGCACGAATGGTGCGGCGCGAATGTCCCGGGGGAAATCCTCCAGCCGACACCGACAACAGTTCATCAAACTGGGCTTGGCTCAGTCAGAAGCACAGCTGAAAGCCTCCGTCATCCAGGTTAAGTCTCTGGAGGAGTTTATGAGCTCACAGAGCTGGGTGCAACCTCTGAAAGTATCTAGTGGACTCAGACACTGCTCCAAACGTATCAACGCTGTTTTTCAGCTTTCATAAAAGCACATAAACACAGTTATTTTCTCAATAAAATAGAATTTAGCAATGAAGCTACAGTCACTGGGCAGACAGAAGCCCTGCCCATCACGCGAATCAGCGTCTGTTCTGAGGTGAATTTGAAGCGGAGTTTGATGCGCGAATGAAGCGAGTAAACTTGAATGTTCACTCGTCTATTTACACGCGAATAGCGCGATTTATCCGCTCATTCCACATCTGGTGTGAACACAGCATACAAATGATTAGTTGACTTTACTTAAAATAAGTGAGTAAACCTGTAAAACGATTAGTTGACTTTACTTAAAATAAGTGAGTAAACCTGTTGCTAATAAAACGATTAGTTGACTTTACTTAAAATAAGTGAGTAAAACCTGTTGCATTTTAAATGATTAGTTGACTTTACTTAAAATAAGTGAGTAAACCTGTAAAACGATTAGTTGACTTTACTTAAAATAAGTGAGTAAACCTGTAAAATGATTAGTTGACTTTACTTAAAATAAGTGAGTAAACCTGTAAAACGATTAGTTGACTTTACTTAAAATAAGTGAGTAAACCTGTTGCTTTTTAAACAATTAGTTGACTTAAAATAATTGAGTAAACCTGCAAAACGATTAGTTGACTTTACTTAAAATTTGTGAGTAAACCTGTTGCTAATAAAACGATTAGTTGACTACTTAAAATAAAAGAGTAAACCTGTTGCTAATAAAACGATTAGTTGACTTTACTTAAAATTTGTGAGTAAACCTGTTGCTAATAAAACGATTAGTTGACTTAAAATAAGTGAGTAAACCAGTAAAACGATTAGTTGACTTTACTTAAAATTTGTGAGTAAACCTGTTGCTTTTTAAATGATTAGTTGACTTAAAATAATTGAGTAAACCTGCAAAACGATTAGTTGACTTACTTAAAATTTGTGAGTAACCTGTTGCTAATAAAACGATTAGTTGACTTAAAATAAGTGAGTAAACCTGTAAAACGATTAGTTGACTTTACTTAAAATTTGTGAGTAAACCTGTTGCTAATAAAATGATTAGTTGACTTTACTTAAAATAAGTGAGTAAACCTGTTGCTTTTTAAATGATTAGTTGACTTAAAATAATTGAGTAAACCTGTAAAACGATTAGTTGACTTTACTTAAAATAAGTGAGTAAACCTGTTGCTTTTTAAATGATTAGTTGACTTAAAATAATTGAGTAAACCTGTAAAACGATTAGTTGACTTTACTTAAAATTTGTGAGTAAACCTGTTGCTAATAAAACGATTAGTTGACTACTTAAAATAAAAGAGTAAACCTGTTGCTAATAAAACGATTAGTTGACTTAAAATAAGTGAGTAAACCTGTTGCTTTTAAAATGATTAGTTGACTTTACTTAAAATAAGTGAGTAAACCTGTAAAACGATTAGTTGACTTTACTTAAAGTAAGTTAGTAAACCTGTTGCTTTTAAAACAATTAGTTAATTTTACTTAAAATGAGTACACCTGTTGAATTTTTAGGTAAATTTCTAAGTGATTTACTGAATAATGATCGTAAATGAAAATGAAATGTGAATAATTATAAAATAAGTTAAATCAACTTAACAGTTACAATGGGTTTACTAATTTACACTTCTAATGCAACTAGTTTACCTCCTTTTAAAAGTGAAGTAAAATAATCACTTTTTACAGTGTAGTGTACTTCAATAGGGTTCAATGACAGAACAGACATATGTTAGCGAAGTAAATTGGGCCATTTTGCATTTGATGATGCCTTTAAATGGCAAATGTGTTATTCACAAGGCAAGGGCAAGCAATCACAGAAAGACAAATCGAAAATACCCACAAATCAGCTTTTTACACCCTTGGTTTGCACCTCAAGTACGTGGAATGAATGTTAGTGAATGTGTTTTAAGCCGCAGTCCCAGCTGAAGAGAGAAAACAGCTGAATCATTACACTTTCTCTGATGCCTCGTCGTCTTCTGTCTCAGTGTCTGAACAGCGGATTCTTTAGCAGTGATGGAAACGAGGACGATCCTGCAGACGTAAAATTCTCCATCGCCTTAAAAAGCGCACGGCAGAAAAGAAAAAAGAGAAGGAGAGAGAGAGAGGAGGAGCCTGCTAAGGTATAATTCTCTATCGCTCTTTTCCCCTATTTAAACCCTTACAGAACTGACCACAGTAGCCATAGTTTCAACCCAAAATACCAGTGTTACTACAGTTAATCTGGGGCAGCTGCCATTGTCATCAAACATTAAAAGCAGAGAAATTGAAAGCTTAAAATAATGTTCGAAGCACATGCTGTTATTAATTATAAAAGTAATAATTTTTGTTAAACTTGTATATCATGCACATCTCATTAACCCATTTAAGCCCACCAGCAACTGTAGTTGCCGAAGATAAATAGTTGCCATTTTCCTTTTCTAAGTACTTTTCTACATGTTATCCAAGTTGAATTTCTCGATGACATGCAAACAAACAACCAAATATAAGATTTCAAGAAAAAAAGAGGAATTGATTTACTTCCTGTCACGTGAGGCTTTTAGCTTTCAGCTACCCCTAATTCCATAGCCTCCCAAATAAAAGCAATTTTCATGTTACTAAAAATTATATATATAACCTTTTCATTTAACTTTTTGAAACCACTGTGTGTTTTATCACTTTAAGGCAAAGATATTGGTTATTTGTGTTTTCATATTCATGAAATTATGATAGATACTTTTTTGGGGGGGGTCATAAATAAATAATAAATGTGTTTATGAATTGATCTGTTTAAAGGGTCACGAAACACCAAAACACATTTTTTGAGCTGTTGACAGTCATATATGTGTCCCACGCTGCTATAAACACTATTAGGACACATATATTGCACTAAAAAGTGAAAATTGGTTGTTTTTGCATTATTTTGAGCAAATTCGTTCTTCCGGTTTGAAACGAATTTTTGAAGCTACGTCACGGCCATGAGATACTTAGGTGTAAATCCAGCCAGCAGACTGGCTCTCTGTCTTTTCGCGGACTTTCTGACGTATGTGAGTGTGCTGCATTAATTCATGACAAAGACGTGCTTCAAACCAATCAGCGCGCTCTATTGTGTATGACGCGAAACTTCATTAATATGCATGATAGCTCCGGAGATTGTTTACAGCGTTCAGACGGCAGAGAGACGCCACGTTGTGTTGCCAAAACAAGTGAAAGAACAAGAATTTGGAGACACGAGTCGTCGGTGTTGCGTTTATTGTTGTGCTTCAACGAAGGTTTTGTTTTCATTTTCCCTCTATGAGAGAGCTGCTGGACTCGCGTGTGGATTACAGTGCACGCGACACGCGACAGAAATGCGTTTGTAAGGAACATTTTTACCCGAGAGCTTTTCGCATCTGGAAATGGTGAAATCCGGATTTGCCGCTCGTCTGCTTTTATTAAAAAGACACAGCTCCAGTTTGATTGTCTGTCTACAGATGTGGTAAGTGTTTGCAGTACTGTACTCTTTGTTTTACCCAGATTGCAAAGTTAGTTCGTGGTCAGCAGAGCTCTTTCAGTTTTTAAAGACATACCATAGTCAAAATGATTTAGTTACCAAGTTTACAGTATGTTAATATCACTGCAATATTACAGTACAATATTATAGACTGAAAGATCCGCTGTAAATGCTGCTCTCCGAGTGTAAACATGTAAACACAAACTTTTCCCGTCGTGCAGGATTTTCGCTCCATTTTGTGACAGGATAGTCTATACACACACGGCTTTCTGACGCTACCTACCGAGTACATAAGTTACAGAGAAATGCGGAGGATTTTTTTTCTCTCAAATCAGCCTCTCTATGTTTGTTTTGCCTGTGAAATGAGCGCGTGGCCAAATGGAAACTCCCTTTTATGCAAATACAATCCCTCTTTCCCTCCCCCGACACTCCCACACTCCCAGAGCTGGACACGCCCAACTTTCCTGACTTTTTTCAAAACAGAGGTGTGAAAACACCCTGCTGAGACAGGGGGTTTCGTGGCCCTTTAAAGCAGTTGTTTTAAGTTGTAGTTGACTTTACCTAAAGTGAGTAAACCTGTTGTTTTTAAAACCATTAGTTAACTTAAAATAAGTGCATAAACCTGTTGCTTTTAAAATGATAAGTTGACTTAAAATAAGTGCATAAACCTGTTGCTTTTAAAATAAGTTGACTTTACTTAAAATAAGTGAGTAAACCTGTTGCTTTTAAAATAAGTTGACTTTACTTAAAATAAGTGAGTAAACCTGTTGCTTTTAAAATCATAAGTTAACTTAAAATAAGTGCATAAACCTGTTGTTTTAAAATAAGTTGAATTTACTTTAAGTAAGTGAGTAAACCTGTTGCTTTTAAAACAATTAGTTGACTTTACTTAAAATAAGTGAGTAAACCTGTAAAATGATTAGTTGAATTTACTTAAAATAAGTGAGTAAACCTGTTGCTTTTAAAACGATTAGTTGATTTAAATTAAGTAAACCTGTAAAATGATTAGTTGACTTTACTTAAAATAAGTGAGTAAACGTGTTGCTTTTAAAATGATAAGTTGACTTTACTTAAAATAAGTCAGTAAACCTGTTGCTTTTAAAATGATAAGTTGACTTTACATAAAATAAGTGAGTAAACCTGTTGATTTTAAAATTATAAGTTGACTTTACTTAAAATAAGTGAGTAAACCTGTTGCTTTTAAAATTATAAGTTGACTTAGAATAAGTGAGTAAACCTGTTGTTTTTAAAATAAGTTGACTTTACTTAAAATAAGTGAGTAAACCTGTTGCTTTTAAAATGATAAGTTGACTTAAAATAAGTGCATAAACCTGTTGTTTTTACAATAAGTTGAATTTACCTAAAATAAGTGAGTAAACCTGTTGCTTTTAAAATGATAATTTGACTTAAAATAAGTGCATAAACCTGTTGTTTTTACAATGATTAGTTGAATTTACTTAAAATAAGTGAGTAAACCTGTAAAATGATTAGTTGACTTTACTTAAAATAAGTGATACAACATATTTGCCCACCGGCAACTATAGATGAACGCTAAACTATATTTAAATATAATTTTCTAGAAAGAAAAAAAAACCTGGAGAAAATGAATGCAAAATATGTTTATAGAACACTATTAACAAAGCTACATGCATGAAACCATTTAGAAAGATTTGGGAACAGATGGGTATGCTTAAAAATGATAGATAAAGGAATCAAGAATATTATTGACAAAAAGCTGAACATTAAAAATAGGACGGGCATTAAATGTAATAATTTAAAACAATGACCACTTAAATTGTACAATTTCTTATATAGAATAGTAATAAAAATAATATATAATAATAATAATAAAAATCAAAGACTGATGGATGAACAAAAATAATTGTTAAACTGTATAGGCATGTACAATGTATAAATGAAGGATTCTTAAAATAAAAACTACATGTTGATGATGTAAAACTAAAATGTTGAGTGACTAATTTAATATTAAAACACAGGATAAAACATAAATATTAATGCAAATATAAATATGCACATTTTTATAATCGTATGTTCTGCATCTGTTTTTAATAGTCTTTTAAAAATATAGATTTGATAGAAAATAGACATTAAACCGCAATTAAAATATGAATATTAGACACTAAGAATTTCATTATTAATTATATTGCTATTTTTTTAATTTAAGATAAATAAAAAGCATTACAAATATAACTAAATATTGGGCAATAAAGTTTGAAATTAAATAGAAAATAAATATAAAAAACAATCTTTTTTTTTAAATATAAAAAAACAGTGAGATTATTTCTTAAATCCATATTATAAAAAAAATATGAACCTTTAAAGCTTGTCTAATTTAAATTGCTAACGCTTCTGAATATGTTCGTTGGTGTCCTGCTAATGTATTTTCAGTTGTGAAGTTATTTGAGGATCAGAGGTTAGATAGCGACTGAACTTTTATTGTTAATTCCCTTGACATAAATGCAACTTTTAGCGGCTCTGAAATCATCCGAGTCAGTAAGTAGGCGGCTTTCGTGGCCTTGAAAGTGACCGGCCAGATTCGTCAGTGTGTGAGATGGCATAATTCAAGCTTAAACACTACAGAAAGGTCACTTCCATTCCCAAGATATGCATGAATGCAATGTAAGCTGCTTTGGGCAAATAAAAATGTATATATCACATGCATTAATGTGAATGCAAATGTTCTCGGGCTAAAGAACTGACAGGGAAGGAATAGTGCTATGTTCTGTATATTGTTGTAGTTTAATTCAGTCTGTTATAATTTGCTGGCATGGGGCTCCTGGTCTTATTTCAGCAATCCGTGACAGAACAGGATGGAAATGTCACAGGCAGTTGTTCAGACTGTCATCTCATCCATTATTAATCGTTGAGTGTGACAGATCTGCAAAAAACTGTTGGTAGGTGTGACACGGCTGACCAAAATCAGGCTGTTTTGAGTCTGCTAGTGGGACATCGGCTTAACAGTGACTGCTGTAACTATGGCCAT
Organism: Danio kyathit; assembly: GCA_903798195.1. Lineage (NCBI taxonomy): Eukaryota > Metazoa > Chordata > Actinopteri > Cypriniformes > Danionidae > Danio > Danio kyathit. The sequence continues at coordinate 53,517,221 of LR812533.1, forward strand.
TTGTTGGAAATGATGGCTACCATGGTGCATTTTTTATGGGAAATTTAACACTAGAACCGCCATGGGGTCAATTTTTACCCGTCGCTTTTTCTCAGATGCACATAACAGACCTTTAATAAAGCCTCCGAGTGATTGGCTGCGTCCGAAATTGCATACTATGTCGCAAACTGTAATTTCCATCTTATATTATACTACTTTTTTAGTTATAGCACATGTAGATTGACCATTTGTTAGCTGTTTATTATTTCTCCCATTGGCAACTGAATTGGAAGGTCTAAAATTGCAAAAACAAGCACAGAATAAGGTCAATATAATGACTATAGGTTGTTTTTTTTTTTTAATCACGTGGTTCTGGTGACGCGCGGAATTCAGATGTAGGGCAGGAAGTAACAAAACTGAATGGGAGACACAGAGGGAAGTCTGTATTTTTGTGATTTATACCATGTTTCAAAGGAGATTTAAATAGAAAATAAGCACATATGTTGGACATGATCTTTATATCATGAAAAGGGCCGAGTTTTCTATTAAACTAAAATATATTTTCCTGTCATCGAGGCGATGAATACTGTATAATTACGTTACATAAAAATTACTATAGTCGTTGAAAGCATACTATAGATAATGACTCGAATTAAATTGTCATAGTAATTATATTGTAACTGTGGTACGACACAACTGTAGTAATACAATTATTCAATAGGCTTCAGTTTTCTACGCTGTAATCACAATGCACCACAGTTTACACTAATGTTACAGTATTTATTACAGTTGATCACAGTATTCTTTAGCATTCATTAACAGAGTTGTACACATTATACACATTACTATGTGGTTCAAAAACATGTTTATTATAAATTTCTATTCTTTTCCCCCATGCGGATATCTTCCAGATATCACAAAATAACAGATGAAAGCATACAAAAGCGTGGACTGAAAAAAATCATTCAGAGATGATTCCTTGGATTTACTCGATATTTTTACGTTAAGTGGCTGTAAACAATTTATTTGGGCTGAATTTAAACAAACAAATTAAGTAGAATTTTATTAAACTTAATTTGTTTGTTTAAATTCAACACAAATAAATTGTTTGCAACAGTTTTGCAGACATCATTTTTTTTCAGTGTAGTAGAGATGCGTGGATCAGCTGAAATGTTACCCGAATCCGCTCCATCATACTAATTATTTACCCGCACATATTATTTTATCTGATATATATATATTACGGAAGTCCTAAGAGGCCATGCATTAAAATATTTTCTCTCTCTTGTTTTGTCGTGATCACGACTTAATTATCTCGTGATGTCGACATAACAAAAAAGTTGTTTTGTCGTGATCACGACTTATTTTTCTCGTGTTCTCGACATAACAAAAACTTATGTCGTGATCACGACTTTTTTTTTTTTTTTGCTTTAATTTATTCTTTTATGTATTAATTATTGTTATTATAATTAGTAGTAGTAGTATAAGTATTAATATCTGGCAAATGTCAGGACACCGGCCTTGCGAACAGGGAGAGAATAACTGCAGACGCGCATTCGTGCAACACATTAAAGGCATTCAGAACAGCCATAATATGAGAGCAAACGCTCGTGCTCCTGATTAATGTACATTCATGATTATGTTCATGTTTATGATCATTATTTACAATAATTTGCATCAACTGTTACCATTTTAAAGCAACTCTATGGCGCATTTTTAAAGTTGTAAATATTTGCGGAAAGGATCAAAGCAAGTGCAGGATCTTCATCATTCTTCATAATTTAATTCATGCATGCATTAACTTATTTTGCGCCATATAGAGTTGCCTTAAAATGGTAACAGTTGAGGGAATATTATTGTAAATAATGGTACATAATCATATACGTGAATATAATCATAAATGTACAATATTCATGAACACGAGCGTTTGCTCTCATATTATGGCTGTTCTGAACGCCTTTAATGTGTTGCACAAATGCGTGTCTGCAGTTTGGCTATCCTCTCCCTGTTCGCAAGGCCGGTGTAGACTCTCTGGCCAGACATTTGCCAGATAATAATGATAATAATAATAATAATAATTAATACATAAATAAAAGCAAAAAAAAAATAAGTCGTGATCATGACATAACTTTTTGTTATGTCGAGATCACGAGAAAATTAAGTCGTTATCATGACATAACAACTTTATTAAGTCGTGATCATGACATAACAACTTTTTGTTATGTCGAGATCACGAGAAAACGAGTTGTTATGTCGAGATCACGAGATAATTAAGTCGTGATCACGACAAAACAAGAGAGAAAAAATATTTTAATGCATGGCCTCTTAGGGCTTCCGTAATATATAGCCGCACCCGATCGACACTTTAATAATTCTAACTCTTTGTTTTAAGCATGATGATAGGTCACCGTGGATCGTTCGTTATTAACAGCAGATTCAGCTTTTACATATTTAGGAAAAAGAGAACAAAAATAATGCCACTTCAGCCTAAACTGCAGCTCTGTTATGTTTACTTGGCCTTTTTCTTTGCACTGTGCAAAAACAGAATAGCATCTTCTGTGCCTGGATTTGGGCCATTCGGCCTCGCCTCCAAAACTCGGCCGGCTGCACTAAATGAGCGTTCGCTCTCATCGCTTGTTGCAGGAATGCACAAGCTTCTCCTTGCAAGGCCCTGCAGTCGTGTAAATAAGCGATCTTGTTTCTCCCAGAACGATAGCAGATTTTCCTCTGATGACTCCTCTAACTATATGTTTGCATAGTACTCTTGCACTTCATGCATTTGTTTTGGGCGTCTCATCTTCACATTCTGCGAAGTCCACTTTTGCTGGTCAACTGCTATGACCCGCGACCCACCTGCAATTAATCATAATGTATTTTTTTATTACCCAACCCGCCCGACCTGCGGATTATCCGCAGTGTCCGCGGTTATAACCGCCATTCGCGCATCACTAACGCATAGTCTACATTATTATTTATTTATTTTGGTAAGGGGGAATCAGTGCTCCACAATAATAACAGTCTAGTTTAGTTGCAAGGGTTGCATTTCTTTTTTGTTCTGTCGATGAACTTACTATCAACAAACATTCACCGCTGCTGCGGATCTCGCTGTTCACGTTACGGATGTTTATTCTGCCGAAACGCCAGTAAAGACTTAGATTATTGCAAAACAAGATGGAGATTTCATTGCAGCGATTACATGGCAGAGTACGTTATTTATATTCTCCTGGATTTTGTATAAGCGTGGTGGTGTTTGTATCTGATTTTTACATAGCACATTGACATATTTATACGCATAGCTAGACCTGTATATAATCTTTATTGGTGCTGTCAAACGAATTTGTACACGGAGGCTGTTTCTCAATATGCGTTCTTGTCTGTACTTGCGTTCTTGTGTCCTCGTGAAACATCATCAACCGTCGCCGAAGTACTGTTCCAATTCAAAGTTCACATCTTGCCAAGTACAGATTAAATTCCCGGATGTGTACTTGCTCCGTCCCTTTTGCCAAGAATGCATCGAGAGGTGACTTGTGCGAACGTCTGAAGCACAGTTATCCCAGAATGCATTGCTGCCCAACCAGTAAAAGCTAACGGCGGTGGAGAAAACCTGCACGATTTTAAAAATACTCCTTTGCTGAGTCACAAAATAAAGTTTTAAGAGTTTTTCAGGCGAGAATGTAGTTGTTTTAAATTCGAATCGGCAGTTTATTTACAAAGATAGCTCGTCTTTGGCGATGTGCCTCAGCTTATGTGGACTCTGACCCCCAGGTTGCCAGTGGGAGCTTCGTCATCACTAGGCCCACACGGAATCTGCGCGCGCAGAATTCCGCAGGTTTTCTGCAGATTTCCGCAGATTTTTAGCCCATCATTAATTCTGTTTATTTACTTAAAGTTAACTATTTACAGTTAATCTAATTGGATTTGCATTTTAAACATTAAATACAAGTTAAAAAGGTATTCTTTTTTATTTAACATATTAAGGTTTTAGTTATAATACTCCCAAAATAATTCCGCAGAAATCCGCAGATTTTTACCAAAATTCTCCGCAGAAATAGCAAAAAACGTCCGCAGATTCCGTCTGGCCCTAGTCATCACCTCCCCCACCGAGAGCAGCTTTACTTCGGCCAGTCCATCTAGTATGTAGGGTTGTGACGATGAGGAAATTTCCCCACCGGTTAATCGACATGTGACAACACCGGTAATACCGGTATCACCGTGGGGGTGGGCGTTTCCTCTTTTCCTCTTTTTTTCTGCTTTTAAATAGCTTATAAATGCGTGCGTATTATACTTTCACTTTCAGTTCTCGGGAATTGGCAACTCGCGTCAAACTACAAAAAATCACTGTTATTAAACACAGAACTTTTATTAACATAATGAAAAAAACAACAACAATGCTACAGGCTGAAAAAAAACTGAAAATTGGAACCAAACAAATAACAACCATAGAACGTTTATTACTTATGTTAGAATATTTTTAAAACGAATAAGAAAATAAAATAAAAAGATAAGTGATTAAATAGCACAAAGTTTAAATAAGATTAAAGGAATGAACAAGAAACAAATATAAAAAAACTTCCAAATGACATTAGGCTACAAAAATGACAGGTCGCAGTCTTTAAAAAAATAAAATAAACAAAAACACTGCATTTTTTTATTAACAGTGCAGTCTACATGGTCTTTGCCAGGAAACCCATGTTGACCATCTCTGATGGGATCTTGAGGCACACTATGTTCCCCATCGTGTTGAACACTCTCTCGGGTGCGCAGCTTGTTGCGCACACGCAAAGATACTTTTTGGTTACCTTTGCCAACAGAGGGAACCTACTTTAGTTGTCTTTTGCTGTCCTAGCTGACTTCAATGTCTTATGTATTATTTAGCCTAATGTATTATATATTAATAGCTTAGTCCTTATAAACAATCCGTTTATAAAATACATTATTAACGAATCTATAGGTTACTGAAGAATAAACTGAATATGAAATATGATCCTTGCATAATGATCACAGCTAAACAAGCTAGCACTCAATTTATATATAAACTATTAATAAAAAAAATGAAAGAAATTTTAAGTAATGGAACATTATGTAAAAAATCTACTACAGTCTAAATAAAAGTGCCTCATCAGAGCTGAACATCACTGTGCGGTCACCGCGCGCGTGTCTCCCTCAGAGATATTGGAGTTCAATAACGTGGTGCGCAGTAGCTATAACTTTTGGCCAACACCTCCCTGTAAGTTTACAGATAGACTATAGATAGCTCTGGTGGGGTGTGTTATGAATTGCGTGTTTTAAATGACAGCGACACATGCTACATTTAGTTTTTATTGTAAAATATACATTATAACTCAGTACACAGTAAAATATTTTTTTTCAATGGCTTGCCTATTGGTAGTGTATATAACCACGCTTAAATAGGCTAAGCATATTTTCATTAATATTAAAACACATGAATACAAACTAGCCATCCTTTGATTTTTTTCGTTTTCCTATATTTTTTATCAAACGAAAAATGCAATGAATTGTTTATTTTGGTTTACATTTTATTAAATTAATATAATTATTAGGCGACTTGACTTGTTTGTCGTCTATCATGGATGACAGCAAGAGAGAGAGATGAGATCACACCTCAGTTTTGATGTGTGGCCGCACGTCACATTTACTTTACTGCAAGTTTTTAATATTGGCTCATCTAAATTAACTTTTCATTCGATTAAAAGCCGAAATATTGCCAGACAGACAAAGCAACTTTCGGTTTTGGGAGAGAGAGACTTCAGTGAAGACGCGCGCACACACACAGGATACACTCTTGTCGGCCTTTTCATTATTGATTTTTTTAACATTAAACTCATAATAATCAAGTGCACAAAAGAACAGATGAACTTCGGAAAAAGTGATCACTGCGGTTGCGGCGAGGTTGCTTTGTTTCTCTGCAGTTGGCTTGTCAGTGGCGCGGCAATCACTTTCAGTTTAATAAAAAATAAGATTATTTATCACTAAACGCTGTGAGATGATGGTCGCGGGATTTTTTAAATGAGGCGCTTTTGCTTTGCGTTTTGACACTAAATCCTCTGCCATTCTTTTTCTGTAAATTCGACTCATCTTGTTCTCCTCACATGATAAATGACATATGAAGCAATGTAGCTATGTTCAGATTTTAACTACAGCCTACTGCATGCTATCGTCTTAAGTAAATTATTTGGAATTATATTTTCCATTTAATTTAAATAAATATTGAATTAAAAAAGGAATACTTAAAAAAATGAGGGCACGGTGTCACGGTGAAAAAGTGATGTCACCGGTGTTGAGTCTTAAAACCGGTAACACCGTCAACACCGTCTATCGTGGCAAGCCTACTAGTATGTACCGCTGTATCTCATCCATTGTAGTTTATTAAATCTGATAATCAAAGACACGAGTCTGTGTTTATATGAATTTGTTTACATTTTCTTAACTCAAAAATATTAATTCATAATATTAATATAATATTAATTATAAGGCCGTGCTTCAAATAATTAAATCATTTTATTGTTAATGTACAGTGAAACCGATGAATCCATGGTGAGGTAAGTGACGTTATAAAGTACTCTGCCGTTCCATTTGAAGAAGTACCCAACTTGCGTCCTCAGAAGTTTGTTCTTTCTTGTCTGAAAAAGTCTTGGCAAGTCTGAACTTCCAAGGACGCAATTGTTATTGAGAAACAGCCATGGATTTATTGAAAAAATGTTGATTACATGCCAACTTTTCTTCCGTTTCTTGAACTTTCCGCTCTTTATGAGCAACATTTTTTGTAAGTCAATAAATGTCTGTTTGGCATTTCTTATTTTGGCTGATTTAAACAGAAAACAGAAATATTTTGACGTTCTGATAGCGATTTCTATGTAGAAGAACCACTTCCTGCCCTCCATCTGAATTTGCGCGTTATTGGTTGCTTATGTTTTTTTTTTAATACATTACTAGGCAATGCCCTTCACTTACTGAATTAGTATAAGAATGCAATTTGTGGATGCTGATTGGGTATTAGAAGCACAAAATGGCGTGAAGGCTGATGGAGAGTGTTATGGTAAGAAAATAAGTGATGCATTCTGGGTCGCCTCAGTATCTGATGGTTCATCTGACAGTGATTCAAACCCTCAGAGACGCAACACAAGATCATATTTAGGTGTTTTAGCCAACTTACGAATGTTCAAATCTTATTGTTGTTCTCTTATTATACTATAAATTAGTAAACAAATGAATAATTAATTAGGTGAAGCTCTACGCTTGAATTTGTCACATCATAGGCACATCATGCATGATATGCAGAGTGGTAAATTATTGTCTATGCTCTATTTTAGTCATTTAAATTACATGGGTTATCTTAATATATGATTAAAGAAATTGCATTGTAATAATAATAATAATATTAATAATAATAATAATAATGTAATCATACCCAAATATGGATTTACTTGCTTCTAATTCTCGTTGTCAGTGCAGACTTTAGCTTACCTGCATTAAAACAGACTCAAACTAAAACAACAGGACAAAAATATTGTTGATGACTAGACATAATCATTTCATGACCCCAGACATGTCTTTAACACAGTGGCATAATAAAGCAAATTAATGTTTTTTTTTTATTATTATTATTTGTGCATGGGTAAAATTTACCCGCACTGACATTTTTAAGTATACAACAACCTCTGGCGGTTCTAGTGTTAATCACAAATCTCAAATACATAAACTTTTTTTCAGTCTAACTCTCTTTCAGTGGATAAACTTCTGATTTTTAACATGCTAAACATGAACTAATGCACAGTCAGCTCTCTTTCTCTCTCTTTCACTGGCTTGCTTTCTTTCCTGGTTTCTCTCAGCAGTACATTCATGGAGAGCAATGCAAGTGAGTGTTATTGAGGTACAACTCTAGATGGTGCTATGTGTGTAAGACTGTGGATGTGGGTGGTTGTGAGTACATTACCATTATAGTTGTGACGATAACCGTCCTGTTCTCCATTGCGGAGTCATTGCCCATGGAGAGCTCATTCTGGACAAGAACCAATTTATCCAGGTCGTTCCAGTAACCGATCTGCAGATGATAGACGATAGGGTGATCAATCCTGTGTGTGTGTTTCTGAGCTTCTGGGTAAAATTACGACTTGTGTCTGTATAAATGTTTGCTTGTGTGTTGCAAGCGTGTCTGACCTTGCGGGGGCCGTTACTCTTTAGCTCGAAGACGTCCATGGTGTAGTTGACTCTGCGTCCATAATGATCAAACTGGATATTCCCTGTGAGACCCTGGATTCTCACCTTTACATGCACACATACATAAACAAATCGTATTATGATTATATATGTCAATTTGGTGAGCATTGGTCAAAATAATCATATTGACGATCAACTCATTTTGCTGAGTCAGTTTAAATTAAGATCATAGTGCTGGAATGTTTGATACACAATTTATGTAACATGCTGAACATCTTGCCCAAGTATCTTTCCCGATGTCCCACTTTCACCTTTTGTACAGTGACCCTCACAGTTAGACTTGTCTTACCATTCCAGCCCGTCCCATCTGATGTACATAATCCCTCCCACCCTGACCTGTCATGAATCCCACCTACTTTAATTTTTCAGACCGTATCCCACAAAGCCTCACCTGTTATAGCTTCACCAATCTTAAAATTCCCACCAAATGTCAGCATTTAGGCTGCATCCTAAAGTCTTACAGTCCTGTTCACACTCACCTTTCAGATGGTGCCCTGCCATCCTATTGGAGCTGCCTACAGTCCTGTTCATCCCCACTAGTTGCACATAAAGTCTTATACAGTCCCAAGTCGTACAGAGACCCCCCCACCATTCCCACCCTTCTCCCACCTGTGTGATACAGATTCCTACAAACTCCTACATGTTGCACAAACTTCTACCCCGTCCCACCTGTGGTTCAAATTCTCATTCACTCCCACCAATTGTACAGATTCCCACCCACTTCCACTCTAGAGTCCTGTCTAATGTTGTACTGATTTCCACCCCCACTTACTTGTACAGGATCCCACCCCATTTCATTTGGGTGATGACATACCTTCAACTTTCATCTCCTGTCCAGGCTTCTACTAGTTCTACAGAGTCTTGCCCACTCTTACTTGACTCACAGCATCACATCAGCTCTCGTTTGACTCGGTACTATCAATTCTCACTTGTCATACAGGCTCCCACCCACTTTCACCTTTTTTACAGAGTCTAACCCAATCCCACCAATTGCACACCCCTGCAATTCCCACCCCTCTCACCTGGCTCATGGAATGACTTCAAATATTACCTGGCTCACAGTATACCATCAATTCTCATCAGGTTCACCTCAAAACATCAATTCTCATGTTATACATGTTCCCACCTGCGGTACAGTATCCCACCTGCTACCTGTTGCACAGAGTACCACCCCCATCATACAGTGTCTCATCAACTCCCCATCTATCTAGTCCTATCTACCCCTATTAACTCTTCTGGTTTATGTCTTAAGTTGTTGTATGTTGTAAGTTCACAACCAAGTTCATCCAAAGTCCCGGCTACTCCCACCTATCGTGAAGAGTCAGCCCACTCCCACCTGTCGAGTAGACCCCAGCCCACTTCCACCTGTTGTGTAGAGCCCCACCCACTCCCACCTGTCATGTACAGCCCCACCCACTCCTACCTATTGTGTGGAGTCCCACCCACACCCCCTTGTGTAGAGACCTTCCCATTTGTTGTGTAGGTTCCTGCCCACTCCCACCTGTTGTGTAGAATCCCACCTACTCCCAACTGTGGTGTAGAATCTCACTCACTCCCACATGTTGTGTAGAGTCCAGCCCACTCCCACCTGTTGTGTAGAGTCCCGCCCACTTCCACCTGTGTTGTAGAATCCCACCTACTCCCACCTGTTGTGTAGAATCCCACTCAGTCCCACATGTGGTGTAGAATCCAGCCCACTCCCACCTGTTGTGTAGAGTCCAGCCCACTCCCACCTGTTGTGTAGTGTCCCACCCACTCCCACCTGTTGTGTAGAGTCCTGCCCACTTCCACCTGTTGTGTAGAATTCCACCTACTCCCACCTGTTGTGTAGAGTCCCGCCCACTTCCACCTGTTGTGTAGAATTCCACCTACTCCCACCTGTTGTGTAGAGTCCCGCCCACTCGAACCTATCCTGCACAATCCCGCCCACACCCACCTGTCATGTAGATTCCTGCCTGCTCCCACTTGTTGTGCCTAGTACCTCCCACTCCGATCTGTTGTGCAGAATCCCACAGTCCTGCCCACTCCCACCTGTTGTGTAGAGTCCTGCCCACTCTCACCTGTCGTGCAGAGTCCTTCCCACTCCAACATGTCATACAGATTGCCACCCATTTTTACCTGGGTTACAGGGCCTCACCAACTCTCATCAGTCTTGCACAATCCCACCCCGCTCTCACCTGTTTCAGAGTTCGTTCCATGTCGATTCCCTGATTCCAAGGGGCAGCTGGGTTGGCCAAGCAGTCTCCAGCATTGCCTCTGCGAGAGATGTCGATCTTCTGTCTGCGCAGATTCCGAAATGCCTCCGCCATCACTAGTACACCATCATACGTCAATGATGATGTATACTAAAGAGGTAAAAGGAAAGCTGCGTCTTAATTTCATTCACACCACATTACCCGTGCTTCCTGTTTACAATCACATATCAAATATAATACTCTGTCAAGCTGTCCTAGCACCTAAAGTAAATGTAAATGCAACAGAGGGGGCATTCTAGGTGAACGCATTGATTATTGCCACTGCCTGCTGGCTTGTAAGACTGTGCGTGTAATGCAGTGTGACATAAAACTGCAATGTAGCAACGCCGCTACTTGTTACTGGAAAAGCTATTTAGCTGTAAAGCAGTACAGATTGTTGCTACAAAGCAGTAAAGATTCAGAGAGATTGCTGGGGAAAACAGTGCCGGGATCTCATTGCTTTTCTCTTTATGAGGTACCACCGGCAGTAAGTAAAAAAAAAAAAAGCTCAACCTCAAATAATCAAAATGGATGTTCATTTCTTCTTATTTCCATAAACAAATACAAAAGCTGGGCTATTTGCATGAGTAAATCCACTCCAATAAAAACGAATGAGTCTCAGCGGCTGGGTCCACACTGACACTAGTCTTTATGAATGAACTTGATCAGCGGAAATCAAGATTTATGGTTGTAGCAGAGGCATAATAACATCCAATTAACATTGAGGGAAAGACAAAAACAAACTACAATCATTAAAGGGGGAGTCGGCAAGTGAAATGAGGAAAATCAAGAGCGAGCGAAAGATGGAGATAGTCAAGGCTCTCGCTTGTAAAGTGTGCTCTAATGAACCCGTAAAGATTGGTCTGATGTTCCCTAGATAATTTATGGCTGGGACTGCAGGATGGAAGCGCCAATCAATGAAAGTAGAGAAGGAGCCCTGTATTATTAACTGATGGCAAAAGCAACGTTCTTGAACTGAGGAAAGGAGGACGAGGTAAAGTTTATGCAGCACAAAATCATCTTAATGAGTATATTTGTTATGTTTTCCAGTTAGGATGAACTGTAACCCTTTTTGTGTGGTGCCTCCAGAGCTCATTATTTGATTTATTTCAACTTGTGCCCAGAAAGTTTTTTTTATTGCACTTATTTGCAAGGTTTCTTTAAATGTGTTTGTTCTAGGAAAAAAATAAGCATCAGTCTCTGGGTACCAGTTCCTCTTAAGGTTGTAGATTTGTTGCTTGGCTAGCTGACTTTAATTTAAACAGTAGCTATGTTTCCATACGAAGATGCGAATTAGATGTATATACAAAACTGGAATATTGCATAAATCATTTACGAATGAAGCAGTGTCTGTCTCAAAGAGAAAAAAAATCGCCATTTCATGATAAACTTGTGGCAAATATCAAAAATAAAAATGTAGTTTTCTGTGGAAGGAGAAGCCACTGTGGGACTATTTTCTTCTATAATAAATGAGTTGCGCCTCAGAAGATCAAGATAAAACACAATGAATGCAATGCGGTGGCTTTTGGAGGCATGAGACGCTCTATGGGAGTGCAGACAGATGCTCAGTTCTGGAGGGAATACTAATATAATAATAACTGTGATGATGGACTTTAGCTGAGGGATTTTACAATTTTAGATGTTTTACAATGTGCTCGAAATGCTAATTTGTCCATTAGTGATGTCCAATGAAGGCGTGGCCAACCGTCACCATTTTGTTAGTGCGTCATCGCACTGACCGGGGATTACCAAAAAAGGACAAAGAGGCGGAGCTACAAACCCCTGTTAGCATTTTGCTTGGACGAGCTTTTAGCTTTTCTTTGGGAGAAATGCTTAACACTTCATTACCCGCGACTCGGTTGTGTTCTGACCACATGTGCTTGGTTGTACACTATATCAGCAAAGTGTTTAGTCTTTTAAAAACACTGTTGTAATACATTGAGCCACTAAGCATTGTTTTAATGATGTTTTTCTACAGGAGGAAGACGCTAATTACTTGCAAATACTTCAAATATAGTCTGTATTAGTAAATGCAAGGCTATTGATGAAATCCAGGCATAACACTGTATGACAGGGCTTTTCAATTAGTTTGTCATGGGGGCCAGTTCATGAAAAGAGAGAGATTACTTGCAATATGAGTTATAACAACAGCATATAAGAGCCCATATGTTGTATTTTTGCTCCTTAAGACACCCGCGTTGTATTTTTCTACATTAAAAAGTGAATATATTGTATTTTGAAACTACATAATATCACTGCATTGTACAATAGGCTTTTAAAATTTTTTTTACAAACATTCAAATGTTGTATTTCAAAGCACAACAAAAGCGGAGCATTGCTAAAGTAGGCTTCTACATTTAAACACATTCATATGTCATGTTTTGAACTGCATAACAATAATGGATGCAACAATTATAGATTTTGGTTGTACGATAATATAGTCTAATAATCATGATTTCACGGTTATCACGTCTAATGTAAATTTAAGCGTTATATTAGGTAAGTTTTTAAACGAACGGTTATCATCTGCGTTCATAGTCATACATAATCATTTTAATAATTTGTGATATTTCGTTTGTCTTCGATGTCTTGGTCACACTATTTGGAGGGCCAGAACAAATTACCCTCCAATTGAATAGCCCTGCTGTATGACAACGTTTCACATGACGGTTTTATAGCCTACAGCTAATCAATCTGTCAGATTCTGGAGTGCATTACAGGTCTAAAGAAAAATATAAATGATAAATGATCTTAAATAAAACAAATGCATTTATAGAGATGGTATATAATTTCACTCACCTGAGAAATGGAGGCCACTTGAATGGTTTGTCAGTACAATTAAGTGCACACAGCATGCCATATTATGTGATAATTGCAGGAAATAATTCCATAAGACAACTGACTGTGTAAAGCCACATAAAACAAAATAAAAACACAATGAATATGCCGAGTTAAGCAGCTAATCAGCCGGAATTAGCTGAGGTGAAGTGACTGCGACCAGTAAGACCTAGCTGTCACTCAAGTGGCCACGCCCTAAATTATGCAGACTTAAAATAAAAGAAACGGATGAGTTATAAAAAAATATTCACCCCCTCACAGTTGTCATAAAGTGTAATATTAGCTATATACACCAAAATCTTGTGTTGTACCAGGCTGTAAACATCCTTTTCTCTGCTGTAAAGTTGGCCATTTTAACAGTGGGGTCAATAGAAATTTGCTCTATTATGGAGCCAGGCCTAGTGGAATTTCGATGAATTGCAGTTTCAGTAACTTCCGTATTAGCTTCACGAGGGAGAGTGGGATGTTGCCGCTTGGTCCAATCACAGACATTTTTATCATCATGATCTGTTCAAACTAAATCACATAAGTTTTTGTGATGTGCATGCTGGAGTTTATTCAGTAAATGTGTTTCCATCATAGTTTATCTGCATTTTTGTTTATCAGATAAAAACTTTATCCTACTCAGAATGGGCATTTTTGTAAATCATGCACATCTTGGTGTTTCCATTAAGAGTTTATTAATGTGACGTACCGAAATGTGCATAAAAATAGGTAGATGGAAACATGGCTACATGGTTTCACACGTTCCTCAACAGACAGGTTCAAATGTGTCTCCGGCTGCAGTCTGTCATGGTGTAATTGACTCAAATATTGCTGGGCAGCTGCTCGATGAATCTCATTGGCTAAAGCTTGATGAAGAATGTGCCTTGTCACAGTCTGATTGGCTAAACATCTGTGACTGGAATTCTGCCACATGTGTCTGACAGGATTACGGCATGGGAATCCCAACCTGATTTTTGCTATTTGCTGTTTGAGGAGATAAGGAATTACTCTGCTAATGTACTCAACAGCGTTTAGCCCAAATCTTTACGCGTGTTTGCCTGATTCCTTTAGCGAATTAGATGCTAAAACAACAGACCCATAATAAAGCCAGTGCAAATAAATGACTCTCTCAATGGATGCTACTCATTCTTACGGTTTGTTATTCTGGTGTTTGTGTTTGGATTTAATTATGTCGTGATTGAATGTGCTTGTGTTTACCCTGGGTGGGCTTTCAGATCCCGGATACTCCCTCTGGTCTAGTTTGTTCCAGCGCTGCATTAGTTTGATCACCATCGGTTTGCTGAAATCCACCAACTGGAAACCAGTTACGTTTGCCCCGCCGTGCATAAACCTCTCAAGAGAAATATCCTTAAAACCCTGTTGGGTGAATGAGAGAGGAAGAATGAGAATGAGAGCAAATAATGACGTCAATTCATTGAAAAGATAAAGAGGTGGAGAAGGGATTTAGACTGATTGAATGTGAATCAAAGTGACTTATAAGTTTTCTAAATATCCCAAATGCTGACACACTAACAAATGTTAAAGCACAGCACAAATAAGCAGTGATATAAATCACACGTAACAAAGTCCAGGTTCAGCAGTCCATCATAGTCAGGTTGTTTGAAACTGAAGCAGACTGCAAATTCCGAGAGATTAACCACCATTTCAGATCCATTTATCATCCAAATGGATTTTTAGATTTGAGAGGTGGGAAACGCGGTATCCTGTTGTCACGGTTATGAGGATGGTTGCTAGGGTCTTCAAGTTTTTCTGACTTTTTTTTTTTTTTTTCCAGAGTGTTGCTAGGGTATTTTAGGTGTTGATAGGTGACTTGTTAGGAATTATTTAAGAAAAGACTGTAATCATTTTAATAATACTTCAATTTAACAATAAATGTGATTGTTTAGAACTAGAGTTTGTTTAATTAGCATTTTTGAATCTATTGCTATTAGATCTAATTTCAAATATAACCTGAATTTATATATATATATATATATATATATATATATATATATATATATATATATATATATATATATATATATATATATATACACACACACATACACACACTGCCTAACAAAAGTCTTGTCGTCAATCCCAGAGCAACAAAAAATAACTTGACTTCTAGTAGATCATTTGTAAAAGTGGCAGAAGGTGGATTTTTCTGATGAATCATCTGCTGAACTGCATCCCAATCATCACAAATACTGCAGAAGACCTACTGGAACCCACATGGACCCAAGATTCTCATAGAAATCAGTCAAGTTTGGTGAAGGAAAAACTATCATTGGGGTTCCATTCAGTATGGGGGCGTATGAGAGATCTGCAGAGTGGATGATCAACATCAACAGCCTGAGGTATCAAGACATTTGTGCTGCCCATCACATTACAAACCACAGGAGAGGGACAATTCTCCAGCAGGATAGCGCTCCTTCTCATACGTCAGCCTCCACATCAAAGCTCCTGAAAGCAAAGAAGGTCAAGGTGCTCCAGGATTGGCCAGCCCAGTCACCAGACATGAACATTATTGAGCATGTCTGGGCTAAGATGGAGGAGGAGGCATTGAAGATGAATCCAAAGAATGTTGATGAACTCTGGGAGTCCTGCAAGAACGCTTTCTTTGCCATTCCAGATGACTTTATTAATGCGTGATTTGAGTCATTGCAGAGATGTATGATGCAGTCCTCCAAGCTCATGATGGAGTCAGACACAATATTTATTCTGTTTCCACTGCAGCATGACTTTATATTCTATACTGGACATTATTTCTGTTCAGTGACAAGACTTTTGTCTAAACAAAGTCTTACTGTCCTAATTAAATCATTAAAAATCAAGGCATGATCATATTTTATTGTGGTCAAATAAGCGTAACCTTTGCCTTTCATATAAGCTACTTCTGATACCAAATGATCAACTAGAAGTCAACTTATTATTTGCTGTTCCTAAAACTTGGATAGGTGACAAGACTTTTGTTAGGTATGACAACTATATAAAACATCATTCATTCTATGGTCAATGTTATATAGATTTTTGATTGATATAAAAGGACATTAGATTTTATATATTAGATGTGTCTTGGTGTATTTTATATGTCCAGTTGAAGTCAGAATTATTAGCCCCCCTGAATTATTAGCCCCCCTGTTTATTTTTTCCACAATTTCTGTTTAACGGAGAGAAGATTTTTTTCAACACATTTGTAATCATAATAGTTTTAATAACTCATTTCTAATAACTGATTTATTTTATCTTTGTCATGATGACAGTAAATAATATTTGACGAGATATTTTTCAAGACACTTCTATACAGCTTAAAGTGACATTTAAAGGCTTAACTAGGTTAATTAGGTTAACTAGGCAGGTTAGGGTAATTAGGCAAGTTATTGTATAATGATGGTTTGTTCTGTAGACTATTGAAAAAATATATAGCTTAAAGGGGCTAATAATTTTGACCTTAAAATGGGTTTTAAAAAATTAAAAACTGCTTTTATTCTAGCCGAAATAAAACAAATAAGACTTTCTCCAGAAGAAAAAACATTATCAGACATACTGTGAAAATTCCCTTGTTCTGTTAAACATCATTTGGGAAATATTTAAAAAAGGAAAAAAAAATCAAAGGGGTTTAATAATTCTGACTTCAACTGTATATCTCTATTTATTCTATTTTATCTTTTTTCCTACATCCCAGTTTTCCCCCTCGGAATTGCATGGAAAATGTCTGGAATGTGAGATATTAACAAATCTGTAAAAAAATTATAGTGAGATATATACTTGATATTGCAAAATATAAATTAATAATTCTAAATTATTAACTATTAAAATAGTTTTGCAAAGTCAGAATTGTAAGCTTAAATGTGCAATTTTAAAACCTTTTTAGTATTTTATGGCCTAAAAATATTTTATTACACAATTCTGAACTATAAGAAAAAAATAATGATTATGCATTTTGAGAAAAAACGCCAGATTTTAAGATGTACTCAACAAATTCAGTGAAAAACTAAATTAAATCTAAATTTTAATCAGATGTATGATCTGTCAATTTATAATTCTGAGAAAGTTGCATGATGTAAAATCTCAACAAGTAATGGAATTCTGAGGAAAATAAAATTGTGGGTTTATAACTTGCAATTTAATAAAAAAAACATAAGTATTTCGTTGCTAAGGCACCTCTGAAGCATGGCTGTGGATATTCTATGATTTTTTAATATACATATATAAAGTAAAAAAAGAGTTCTGCATCCTCAAGTTTGTTTTATTCAGTAGCATTCTTTTCATCTATTGCATCATCCAGCTGGAAAAAAACACCGCCTCCTGTCACCTTAGCAAAGTAACAGCGCACTTCTCCTCAACAACACATGATTTGAGGAAGGTCTGGAGCATAACTGATGCAGAACGATTTACGTGCCAGAATGTAATACTACGCTGGCGTTTTATTGGGGAAAGTGAAGCGCTACATTATTCAGCTCAATCACAGAGAATTACAGCCAGAGGACACGCTGTCCTCTGCATTCCTTCATTTCCTCCAGCCCTCCATCACTGGCTGAGCTAGAGAGAGAAACCCGTGCCAGCACTCACCAGGTTAGCGACGATGTAGTGATATCCTTTCACATGTTTCCCCACGCTCACAATCTGAGAGAGAACACAGAAATAGAAAGAGTCAAAACAACAGACTGTTTCATTACACTCTTCAGGAAGTCAGATTATAAAGGAGTCGTCTCTGCATTTAGAGAAGCACTTCAGTCACAGATTCACAGTATTGCACTATATTCTGAATCTAAACAATGGATATTAGAGTTACCTTGTCTTTATTTTATGAACTAATAATATAACTACAGAATAAAGTAAAGACAAACTTTGTATTGCTTAATTAACATAAATATAATGAGCAAATCAAATAAATCTTATACAGACAGGACGTGATGCATTATTCGAGTCGATTACTACAAATTTAATGGATTATATTGATTAAGTTTGTAGTAAACGACTCTTCTGTGAATCATTAACTTGTGATTCACTCTTGCCAAATAATTTGAGTGAACTATTAACTGAAGATTCACTCTGAACGAATAATTTGAGCCAATGAATCATTAACTGGAGGTTGAATCTGACATGATTATTTGACTCAGTGAATCTTTAGCTTGTGATTCACTCACTCTTGCCAAATGATTTGAGTAAGTGAATTAAGTGGAGATTCACTCTTATTGAATCATGTGAGCCAGTGAATCATTAACTGGAGGCTGAATCTGACTAGATAATTTGAATCAGTGAATCATTACTTGTGATTCACTCTTGCCAAAATATTTGGTGTTCGTAATCTGTTACTAGAGATTCCCTTTTACCAAATCATGTGAGCCAGTGAATCATTAACTGGAGGCTGAATCTGACTAGATAATTTGAATCAGTGAATCATTACTTGTGATTTATTCTTCTTGACAAATATTTTAAGTTGGTGAACTATTGAGTGGAGATTCACTCTTACCAAATCATAAGCCAGTGAATCACTAGGTGCGTTCGACATTAAGCACAGCTGCAGCCGGTGATCAACGAGATTAGCCGAGCGCAGGCGGGGGCGGAGTTGAAAACGGAGCCGTCAAGCCGGCCACTTCGGGGACTCAAGTTGCTGCAGTCATGATTACCGATCACATGGCGTGATCATTTATTTATTTATTTATTGAAATAACAACAAAAGATATAAAGTACAAATAAAATCAAAATACAGTCTCTACAAACTTCATTTTAAACAGTAAGGGAATTATGAATTAAAATTAAGTAGCCTACATACAAATGCATCAGAAATATGGGGGAAAATAAGGGCACATAAAAATGAAATAAATATCCACGAATAGGATTATTTTGAATAATGAAGGCATTTTTAAAAAAGCCCTTTAATCCAAAAAGATTGAACAAAATGACCAAAATAAATGAGCTACACTTTCAGTAGAAATTTCCCAGAAAGAGCAGGTACATCAATGACACTTTTAACTTTTATTTCTGCGTAATATGGTTTGACAGAAAATAAAATATTTTAGAATCATATTTTTATATTACATATTTTTATATAACTTAATTTGCTAAGAAATCAGCAGGATCAATGATGATAATTATTGTATTACAAGTCTGTAAGACTTATTTGAGTTAATATTTAAGTTATTTACTAAAATATATCATTTATATCGTTTATGGAGCTAAATGCAGTAGTCTGTATAAAAAAGGCAGAATAAACCTGTGCAAACAATCTAGTCAGTATGAACAAATTATTTAACAAAAGATGATGCTGCTGTAAAATATTTGTAGTCTTTTAATAAGCATGATGTGTATAAGATAGAGAGGGTATGAACAACAGTTAATTGTTTGTTTTGAAATTTGTGAGAAGGATGTTGTCCAATAATAAACCTGAATCACACGTGGTTGTTGTCATGCGGTGAACTTGGCCAATCGTATTATATTGGTGTCGTCATCAGAGTTCATGCAGGCGCTCTTCAGTTGCTGCGCGGGCTGAGTCAGTCGTCTGATCTCGAAGCGCTGTCGCGGTACTTTGATACCACATGTGACAGTCACATGCCGTCGGCGCAGCATCAATCCGGCCAAAATTTCTAACCAGCATGCACCGCTTTAAGACAGACTTCGATTGATCTGCGCAGCGCTGCATGAAGTCGAACGCACCTATTAACTGGAAGCTGAATCTGACTGGATCATTTGAATCAGTGAATCATTACTTGTGATTCCCTCTTGCCAAATAATTTGTGTCTGAACTATTAACTGATGATTCATTCTGAACGAATAAATTGAGCCAATAAATCATTAACTGGAGGTTGAATCTGACATGATCATTTGACACAGTGAATTATTAGCTTGTAAATTCACTCACTCTTGCCAAATGATTTAAGTGAACTACTAAGTGGAGATTCACTCTTATCAAATTATTTGAGCCAGTGAATCATTAACTGGAAGCTGAATCTGACTGCATCATATGAATCAGTGAATCATTAACTTGTGATTCACTCTTCTTGACAAATAATTTGAGTAAGTGAACTAGTAACTGAAGATTTGCTTTGAACGAATCATTTGAATCAGAGAATCATTAACTTGTGATTCACTCTTGCCAAAATATTTGGTGTCCGTGATCTGTTACTGGAGATTGACTCTTACCAAATCATGTGAGCCAGTGAATCATTAACTGGAGGCTGAATCTGACTAGATAATTTGAATCAGTGAATCATTACTTGTGATTTATTCTTCTTGACAAATATTTTAAGTTGGTGAACTATTAAGTGGAGATTTACTCTTACCAAATCATAAGCCAGTGAATCATTAACTGGAAGCTGAATCTGACTGGATCATTTGAATCAGCGAATCATTACTTGTGATTCACTCTTCTTGACAAATATTTTAAGTTGGTGAACTATTAAGTGGAGATTCACTCTTACCAAATCATAAGCCAGTGAATCATTAACTGGAAGCTGAATCTGACTGGATCATTTGAATCAGCGAATCATTACTTGTGATTCACTCTTCTTGACAAATAATTTGAGTTGGTGAACTATTGACTAGAGATCTGCTCTGAACAAATTCTTTGAATCAGAGAATCATTAACTTGTGATTCCCTCTTGCCAAATAATTTGTGTCTGTGAACTATTAACTGATGATTCATTCTGAACGAATAAATTGAGCCAATAAATCATTAACTGGAGGTTGAATCTGACATGATCATTTGACACAGTGAATTATTAGCTTGTGATTCACTCACTCTTGCCAAATGATTTAAGTGAACTACTAAGTGGAGATTCACTCTTATCAAATTATTTGAGCCAGTGAATCATTAACTGGAAGCTGAATCTGACTGCATCATATGAATCAGTGAATCATTAACTTGTGATTCACTCTTCTTGACAAATAATTTGAGTAAGTGAACTAGTAACTGAAGATTTGCTTTGAACGAATCATTTGAATCAGAGAATCATTAACTTGTGATTCACTCTTGCCAAAATATTTGGTGTCCGTGATCTGTTACTGGAGATTGACTCTTACCAAATCATGTGAGCCAGTGAATCATTAACTGGAGGCTGAATCTGACTAGATAATTTGAATCAGTGAATCATTACTTGTGATTTATTCTTCTTGACAAATATTTTAAGTTGGTGAACTATTAAGTGGAGATTCACTCTTACCAAATCATAAGCCAGTGAATCATTAACTGGAAGCTGAATCTGACTGGATCATTTGAATCAGTGAATCATTACTTGTGATTCACTCTTCTTGACAAATAATTTGAGTTGGTGAACTATTGACTAGAGATCTGCTCTGAACAAATCCTTTGAATCAGAGAATCATTAAGTGATTCCCTCTTGCCAAATAATTTGTGTCTGAACTATTAACTGAAGATTCATTCTGAACGAATAATTTGAGCCAATAAATCATTAACTGGAGGTTGAATCTGACATGATCATTTGACTCAGTTAATTATTAGCTTGTGATTCACTCACTCTTGCCAAATGATTTAAGTGGAGATTCACTCTAATCAAATCATTTGAGCCAGTGAATCTTTAACTGGAAGCTGAATCTAACTGCATCATATGAATCAGTGAATCATTAACTTGTGATTCACTCTTCTTGACAAATAATTTGAGTAAGTGAACTAGTAACTGAAGATTTGCTTTGAACGAATCATTTGAATCAGAGAATCATTAACTTGTGATTCACTCTTGCCAAAATATTTGGTGTCCGTGATCTGTTACTGGAGATTCACTCTTACCAAATCATGTGAGCCAGTGAATCATTAACTGGAAGCTGAATCTGACTGAATCATTTGAATCAGTGAATCATTACTTGTGATTTACTCTTCTTGACAAATATTTTAAGTTGTTGAACTATTAAGTGGAGATTCACTCTTACCAAATCATAAGCCAGTGAATCATTAACTGGAAGCTGAATCTGACTGGATCATTTGAATCAGTGAATCATTACTTGTGATTCACTCTTCTTGACAAATAATTTGAGTTGGTGAACTATTAACTGGAGATTTGCTCTGAACGAATAATTTGAGCCAATGAATCATTAACTAAAGGTTGAATTTGACATGATCATTTGACTCAGTTAATCATTAGCTTGTGATTCACTCACTCTTGCCAAATGATTTGAGTAAATGAACTATTAAGTGGAGATTCACTCTTATTGAATAATTTGAGCCAGTGAATCATTACCTGTAAGCTGAATCTGACTGCATCATATGAATCAGTGAATCATTAACTTGTCATTCACTCTTTTTGACAAATTATTTGAGTAAGTGAACTAGTAACTGAAGATTTGCTCTGAATGAATCATTTGAATCAGTGAATCATTAACTTGTGATTCCCTCTTGCCAAATAATTTGTGTCTGTGAACTATTAACTGAAGATTCATTCTGAACGAATAATTTGAGCCAATAAATCATTAACTGGAGGTTGAATCTGACATGATCATTTGACTCAGTGAATCATTAGCTTGTGATTCACTCACTCTTGCCAAATGATTTGAGTAAGTGAACTATTAAGTGGAGATTCACTCTTACCAAATAATTTAAGCCAACAAATCATTAACTGGAGGCTGAATCTGACTGGATCATTTAAATCAGTGAATCATTAACTTGTGATTCACTCTTCTTGACAAATAATTTGAGTTGGTGAACTATTAACTGGAGATTCGCTCTAAATGAATCATTTGAATCAGAGAATCATTAACTTGTGATTATAAAATGTTAATTAAACACTTTTCTTTTTTTTTTTCTGAGGTTCAGTTTGCTGTATTTGAGTTGCGTCTGCTGTGTGTGTATAAACACTATTGGTGTCGAATCAGTGGCGGCTGATGTCAGACTCACATCTGCTGGAGAAACATGCTGGCAGGACATGTAGAGAGAACATTCTGGTGATGTTGTACCCAACTATGCCCGACTGCGAGATGGGGTGTGTGTGTGTGTGTGTCTGCTTGTATTTGCCAAGTGTACTGTCAGGCTGATAGATGACCACCTTAGAGGTCTGCGCGAGGACCAGACGGAGCGTGCAACAATCAAACACGCCCTCCAATCACGGAGTTCATAGATCAGACATACAGAGAGCTGAGCGCTGACTCGTGTTGAACATCATTACCCATGAGCCTGTTACACACCAGGCCACAAGTCCCATTTAAAGTGACAATATAATGTTCATTCATTCATTTTTCTTTGGCTTAGTCCCTTATTTAACAGGGGTCGCCACAGTGGAATGAACCACCAACTATTCCAGCTTATGTTTTATGCAGTAGATGCCCTTCCAGCTGCAACCCAGTATTGGGAAACACCCATACACTCTCACTCTCTCACACACACACACACTACAGCCATTTTAGTTCCTCCAATTCCCCTATAGTGCATGTGTTTGGACTGCGGGGGAAACCGGAGCACCCGGAGGAAACCCACATCAACACAGGGAGAACATGCAAACTCCACAGAGAAAAGCCAACTGACCCAGCTGTGGCCACAGTGCTAACCACTGAGCCACCGTGCCACCCACAATATTATGTTTTAAGTCAAAATGAAATCTAAATGTACTCTTTGTATGCTGATATGCATTTAGCAGTGCTTGTTTTAAACGCTGTATCTGCACACTTCATTATTTTGTACAAATTCATTTGCCATCATAAACGTTTATCAAATACCATAACCTTCCCTCCTGCCTCGAAACGACTTTTCTTCACTTCTGGTCACATGGAATGCCTTTAGGACAGCGCTATCAGCCATTCAGGGTGGGTCTAGAAGTCCTTTGGGGCTAGGCTATAAGCCTTTTAGGCATTGTATTATAAATAGGGCTGCATGATAAAAGAGCTACACTGGGAAAACATCCGATGATGTTGAGTGTTGTGATAACGAGTTATGATCTTACGATATAACAAGCTTGCAAAATGCTATTTTATGAGCGATAAAAAAATATGTATTTGTTATGATCATACTAAAATAAGCAGTATGTCAAGATGCAAACATTTAGAATGTAAAAAAAACATGAATTATTGAAAACCACAGAAATTCAGATTATCGTTTAATAAAAACCATCAGGCCTAATCCCAATTCTATTTTTTACCACTTCCCCTTGGCCCTCGGAACAGAGTGTGAAGGGGAAGGGCTTCAAATTTTACCCCTAAGAATTGGGACAGCACTACAGCACCTGCACTCGTCATCAGATGTCATTGCGATCTCTTGCTTTATATAAGATTGACGATCGTGACTGCTGTAGTTGTTCCAGTTGCGTAATTTTTTTTTTGTATTTATCTTTAGGACATCACTGAAGGCATTCATTCATTTTCTTGTCGGCTTTGTCCCTTGCGGGGTCGCCACAGCGGAATGAACCGCCAACTTATCCAGCACGATTTTACACAGCGGATGCCCTTCCAGCCGCAACCCATCTCTGGGAACTTCCACACACACATTCACACTCATACACTATGGACAATTTAGCCTACCCAATTCACCTGTACTGCATGTCTTTGGACTGTGGGGGAAACCGGAGCACCCGGAGGAAAACCACGCGAACGCAGGGAGAACATGCAAACTCCACACCGAAACGCCAACTGACCCAGCCCAGCTGAGGTTCGAACCTGCGACCCAGCGGCGTTCTTGCTGTGAGGCAACAGCACTACCTACTGCGCCACTGCGTTGCCCATCACTGAAGGCATATATCAGGTTATCATAATTATATAATGTGGCAATAAGATCGTAACTATACTGCGCATTTACACTGTAAAAAAGATACACTTTTTTGGGGGGGGGGGGATTCCAGTGTCATCGAGTGTCAGATGTGAAAGTATGTTGTTGAAACTAGGGGTGAAACGGATCATTGTTGATCCGTGATC
Organism: Danio kyathit; assembly: GCA_903798195.1. Lineage (NCBI taxonomy): Eukaryota > Metazoa > Chordata > Actinopteri > Cypriniformes > Danionidae > Danio > Danio kyathit. The sequence goes on from LR812533.1 coordinate 53,542,351, forward strand.
CGTACGGATCACAACTCACGGTTTGGAACGCACGTGACCCGTGGATTAATAATTTATTTTGAATTTATCGGTAAGTCCAACATTTATAACCATTGCAGAGAGATCGCCTCCAGCGTCATTCAAATCGCGTGCATAAAAGCATTTTGGCTTCCCTGTATCCGGATCCTCTGAAATCTGATCCGACACCTCATTTTATCGATCCCCCTCCTCAACCGCTCTCCTACCCGTCCGCTGTTCACTTACACTTTCTTCCGCGACTCCCCAACCCTCTTCACTTTCGTCCGCGACACCTCCGCCCCGCTCACTTTCATCTGCGACAATCCTCCGCCTTAGTAGTGTTTATAGTAAGTGTAACGTACAATAGCCTTATTCAAGCATAGTTTCAGTCAATATTTGATCAAGTACTTTAGTAGGTCAGATTAACATGTGAAATTGAATTATGCTAATTAAACAAATTAAACATTTGTCACTGTTATGAACAGCACTGCAAATACCATCTGAATATTCTTAAAGGCGTTCAAAAAGTTTTAAAAAGTTCAAGATACACATAATTATTCACTGTATTTTGAAGTGCCCATGATATCAATATTGTGCATGTTCATCATCACGATATACTCAATTATTGAATATCAACATACAGTTATAATAACATACAAAATTATTAGCCTTCCTGTGATTTTATTTTATTATTTTTATTTGATGTTTAACAGAGCAAAGAATTTTTCACAGTATTTCCTATAATATTTGTTTTTTCTCATTTGTTTTATTTCGGCTAGAATAAAAGAATATAAAATATAAAAATAATTTTTTAAAACCATTTTAAGGTCAATATTATTATTAATATATATATTTTTTCATAGTCTACAGCAGGGCTATTCAATTGGCTGCCCGCGGGCCAAACCCGGCCCCCGAGGCAATTTGTTCTGGCCCTCCTAATAGTGTGACCAAGACATCAAGAATAAATTTAGTAAAGTCAAAAATCGGCCGCTATAGTTATGAAGTGACGTGCGTCTGTTCAATACAGCATGAGCTGCGCAGAGCGTGAGTCACCTGACAGTGTCGAGAGCAGCCGAATACATTTGAATATGTTTGTAGAAAAGGTTTTTTGTACAATGCACTGATATCGTTATTAGGGATGCAACGAATAACCGATTTCACTATTAACTGCGCTTTAATTCGTCACGGTTAATTATCGTAAAGGCTTCTCTAAGCCGCATTTCTGCATTTCTGTTCTGCCGCACGAAACGAAACTGCTGAACAAAGTTACGCCAAGTTGCCAACTGTGCGCTAGTTTAAAGTTCCGAGCTTGTCCACCGAAGCTAATACGCACGCACACTGTAATAACTATAGCCGCGGGCCGTTCCCATATCACGTCTTTCCCGCGCGCAAGTTTATGTCGTAATAATATATGCCAATATGTGGGCGCAAGCGGAGCAACGCGTTCGCGGCTGTCTGAGCGCAAGCAGTAGAAAACATCTCATGCTGTAACGGTGAGAGTTGTGCTTAGCTTTCAGTGCAATGTAAACAAAAGACATGTTAGACGAACTATTATTAAAATGATTATGTATATGTGAACGCAGATGATAACAACAGTTAATCTAAATATTGGCGCCGACCTTCATAACAATTATTATTATATTATTTTCTCCCGTTCCTCTCTATAAACACACACATAATTAAATTGTGTAGCCCTACAAGCACAGAAAGACCTACAGCATAAAAACTATTACTAATGAAAATGCCTTTTAAAGGTTTTTAATATTAGTTAGGGATGTCCAGATCTAAATCTAGCTAATATAAAGCTTAAATTTACATTAGACGTGATAACTGTGAAACACTGATTATTCTTCACACTATATAATCGTACAACCAAAATCTATAATTGTTGCATCCATAATTGTTATGCAGTTCAAAACATAACATATGAAAGTATCTGAATGTAGAAGAAGCCTGCTTAAGCAATACACTGATTTTGTTGTGCTGTGAAATACGACATTTGAATGTTTGTTAAAAAAACTTATTGTACAATGCAGTGATATTATATAGTTTCAAAATACAATATATTAACATTTTAATGTAGACAAATACAACGTGGGTGTCTAGAGGAGCAAAAATACATAATTGGCTCTTAAATGCAGTTGTGTCATCATTAATATTGCAAGTCATGTCTCTCCGGCCCTACGTTTGGGATGCTTTTCATGAACTGGCCCCCGTAACAAACTAATTGAATAGCCCTGGTCTACAGAATAAACCACTGTTATACGATAACTTGCCTAATTACCCTAACCTGCCTAATTAACCTAGTAAAGCCTTTAAATGTGACTTTAAGCTGAATACTAGTGTGTTGAAAAATATCTAGTCAAATATTATTTACTGTCATCATGACAAAGATAAAATAAATCAGTTATTAGAAATGAGTTATTAAAACTATTATGTTTAGAAATGTGTTGAAGAAATCTTCTCTCCGTTAAACCGAAATTGGGGAAAAAAATAAACAAGCAGTCTAATAATTCAGGGGGGCTAATAATACTGGCTTATACTGTATGTCTAATTGTAAATATATCTGTTTTTGTTCCTGATTTGTGTGTGTTTTGAGGACTCGGGTCACAGTGCTGTGTCTGTTTCCGGCTCTTTGGCTCAGTTTTGTGAGCACCTGTTCTGGTTTCTCCGTACATCATGTTCTTCTGAGTCTCAGTGCACATGACAGGCAGAGCGAGAGAAACTCTGCCGGCAGGAGGAGGGATCAGAGCGAGTCACGGACAAAATAACAAATCACAACGCTGATCGCTCGTCTCGCTCTGTGATTCCTCTGGCGCTCTGTGATTTCTGTTTTTATGCTTTTGCTTTTAAACGCGTCGTAAGCGATTTAGTATTCTGGAACGGCATGCATAACATGCTCCTGCTACCTGAGACGTGTTATTGCAATAGGTTTGTGACAGTCACAGACTCTGCAAACACTATTAAATGAGTGAGGGTGGCAGTGTGTGCTGTTTTAGCCAATCAGGAGTGCTCTCCGGCTGTCAATCACTGTGCGCATTCAGGTTGCTGACAGTCTGATTAGTTGACAAGGCATTGAAAGGTGAAGGTTTGGAGAATGCTTGTGCGAGTTAGCAGAATATATAACTGTATTTTAGGTGTGGTGTGTGTGTGTGTGTGTGTGTGTGTTTCAATCTTTTAACAGCAATACATAAACAGTAGTTTTAATATGCTTTTGAAGTACAGTAAGCGTAACATCCAAATTGTGAATGTTTATTTAGCTAGCTCACATTGCTATTCTTAAGGTAAATAATTAATATGTGCAAATTAATCCACAAAAAAAAAAAAAAGAGTTTGTTTTGGTAATCTTCAATCAAAGTCTTAGCATCTGCTTCTGCGTTTGGAGTGTTGACGTCAACCTGAGTGTTTCCATAGCAGCTGTATAATAATAATATTCTTAACCACGCCCATCTTAATGATGCACAAAAGAAAGCACTGCTCCCTACTTAATATTCCGATTAAGTTGGAAGTACATCAACATACTGAACAACATACTGTCTCAGCAACTTCTGGTTCATGCTGACTTCCCTTCAGAACTGCCTTAATCCTTCGTGGCATAGATTCAACAAGGTACTGGAAATATTCCTCAGAGATTTTGCTCCATATTGACATGATAGCATCACGCAGTTGCTGCAGATTTGTCGGCTGCACATCCATGATGTGAATCTCCCGTTCCCTCACATTCCAAGGGTGCTCTATTGGATTAAGAACTGGGGACTGTGGAGGGCATTTGAGTGCAGTCACTCATTGTCATGTTCAAGAAACCAGTCTGAGATGATTCACGCTTTATGACATGGCGCGTTATCCTGTTGGAAGTAGCCATCAGAAGATGAGTACACAGGTAGGCTGTGGTGTTGACGCGATGCTCAATTGGTACTAATGGGCCAAAAGTGTGATAAATATATATTCCCCACACCATTACACCACCAGCCTGAACCATTGATACAAGGCAGGATGGATCCATGCTTTCATGTTGTTGACACCAAATTCTGACCCGACCGTCCGATTGTGGCAGCAGAAATCGAGACTCATCAGACCAGGCAACGTTTCACCAATCTTCTATTGTCCAGTTTTGGTGAGCCTGTGTGAATTGTAGCCTCAGTTTCCTGTTCTCAGCTGACAGGAGTGGCACCCGGTGTGGTCTTCTGCTGCTGTAGCCCATCCGCCTCAAGGTTGGACGTATTGTGTGTTCAGAGATGCTCTTCTGCAGACCTCGGTTGTAACGAGTGCTTATTTGAGTTACTGTTGCCTTTCTATCAGCTGAACCAGTCTGGCCATTCTCCTCTGACCTCTGGCATCAACAAGGCATTTGCACCCACAGAACTGCCGCTCACTGGATATTTTCTCTTCTTCAGACCATTCTCTGTAAACCCTAGAGATGGTTGTGTGTGAAAATCCCAGTAGATCAGCAGTTTCTGAAATACTCAGACCAGCCCGTCTGGCACCAACAACAATGCCACTTTCAAAGTCACTTAAATCACCTTTCTTCCCCATTCTGATGCTCGGTTTGAACTGTAGCAGATCGTCTTGACCATGTTTACATGCCTAAATGCAATTAGTTGCTGACATGTGATTGGCTGATTAGAAATTTGCGTTAACGAGCAGTTGGACAGGTGTACCTAATAAAAGGGCTGGTATATATATATATATATATTCTGACTTTAAAACATAATTAAACATTTTACAACTTACAACACAATATATTATAATAAATTTTGTATATTTGTATAAAAAATAAAATAATAAGAATTACAGTATTATTGAAGTATATAAATGAAACATAAAATGTAGGAGCATTTTTTTATTTTATTTTATCCATTGCTTTTGTTTGGGGTTAACTGTGTCTTTATGATGGAAGGGTGGAATATATATTTGGGTATTGGGTGAAATATAATGAAAATTTTGCTTAAAAATAACATTCACTTCAAAGCTAGTCACAATAAGACACATATTCCCATCATTTTGACTTTATCAGTATAATCATCTCCTCACCTGTTCTAGTATATTCTGCAGTCGCTCTGCCTCGAGGTCAATGACGAACTTCTTCTCCTGCCGTCGGTCCAGGTCCTCCAGCAGACGTCGGTAACTGGCGTCATTAAAGTTCTCCACACAGATGGCACTAACCTGCCAACCGTTCTGACCCGCCTTCTCCATGATGGCCTGCAGGACGGCGTATCCTACAACAGCAGAAACACACTTACTCCACTCTGTCTTTACCATATACAGTTGCAGTCAGAATTATTAGCCCCCCTGAGTTATTCGCCACACTGTTTATTTTTTCCCCCAATTTCTGTTTAACAGAGAGAAGATTTTCTCAACACATTTCTAATCATAATAGTTTTAATAACTCATTTCTAATAACTGATTTATTTTATCTTTGCCATGATGACAGTAAATAATATTTGACTAGATATTTTTCAAGACACTTCTATACAGCTTAAAGTGACATTTAAAGCTTAACTAGGTTAATTAGGTTAACTAGGCAGGTTAGGGTAATTAGGCAAGTTATTGTATAATGATGGTTTGTTCTGTAGACTATCGAGAAAAAATATAGCTTAAAGGGGCTGATAATTATGGTGTTTAAAAAATTAAAAGCTGCTTTTATTCTAGCCAAAATAAAACAAATGAGACTTTCTCCAGAAGAAAAAATATCATCAGACATACTGTGAAAATTCACTTGCTCACATCATTTGGGAAATAATTTAAAAAGGAAAAAAAAAAATTCAAAGGGGGGCTAATAATTCTGACTTCAACTGTACATGCATGAAAAAATACATGCTTATGTTCAGGGTTATTCCTGGCTTAAAGCTTATGAGCTAGCCACCCAATCATAATGAAGAAGGGACTGGACAATACCACACAAGTGTCAACACACCACAACAACTTGTAATGGCAAGCGACTGAAATAAACACTGCGATACAATAAGGTTGTATTAGTTAACGTAAGTTAATGTGTTCACTAACTTGAAGAAGCAATGAACGATGCATTTGTTCATCTAAACATTATTTAGAAGGAAATTAGGTCTGCACGATATTGGAAAAATCTGATAATGCAATATTTTCTGACATAAATATTGTGATTTGAAAACGCTTTGAATAGCTCTAGTTGACACTTTTCTGGGTGAACAGTATTCAGGTAGTAGGGATGGGTATCGTTAAGGTTTTAACGCTATTACTACCTTTATCGATACCACTTATTGGTTCGGTACTTTAACGGTTCTCTTATCAGTACTTTTTAAAGTTTTTTTTCATTAAAAAAAAAAATGTAATTTTTTTTTTACAGAATTAACAACACTTTGTTTTATTATTTTGTTTTTAATGTAAAATAAAATGAAACCAATAATAGTAAAACAAATAAATAATTTTTTCCTGTAAAAGAATCTAGGAAAAGGACTTTGTTTTTAACCATTCTTCTGGAGAAAAATCAACATGTTCGACTTTTCTGGCAGAAGTCAGGATCTTTCTTGGTTTATTGTGCTCCCTGCAGTTGAAAATACCCTCTTTGAGTTGCAAAATGCAGTATGAGATAATGTTTATGATTTTTCATTAACGAGTTAAGAGTGTTTTGGGAGGTAACTGTGTTTTTAATACAGTTTTGGAGCATCTTGCAATGTAAAAATAAGCAGTTTTTATAATTTCTTAATAAGCATAGTTTATTATTAGGCTGTTCATAGGCTATATTTGTAAATACAGTAATGTAAAAACATTTTTAATGTTCAAGATTTATTTAGGTTACTGCAGAAAAAACATACTGTTTTCATTGTAACCAAATGTGTGTATATTTAACTATTAATATTATACAAATTTAGGTGATTGACTGCTGGCATAACGATGTGGATGATGTAACATTACCGTTAGTAGCTAATAGAGCTGCACAATTAATCGTAAAAAGATCTCGATTCGACCCCCTAGACGATCTTAATCCAGCATTTATACGATTCTGCCAATCATATTTTCAAGATCAGGAGAGAAGCAAAGGCGGCCGCACAAGTCTTCACGTTGTTTTACATATAATGTTCATCAACGTGGACACCTCCAAATGGTGTTGAAAGAGTCACATACTGTATTTATAAGGTATAATTCACCCAGAAATGTCATTTCTGTCTGCATGTAATGATGTATTCACGACCGCGAAAACACATGTGACGTGAGCTGACCGTGTCGTGAGCTGTTACCACAGGGCTGGCGGCCGGGCGCACGCCCGTGAATGATGCCCACTTTAGTGAACAGAACTTGCATAGGCTGTGAATAACAGCTAATAAAGTTGTAAATAACATTCAGTTTGTGACACAGAGTGATCGCAGGCACAGAGTGAGCCGCGCGGGAAGTATGAGCCGCACTTAGCAGTGAAAATGAAACCGAATAATCATATCGCATTTTGGAGTAATGATTGCGACAAGCGTTAATATGTTAATATGTTAATATTAACATATTAACATATGTTAATAGCGAACACAGTGTTGTGCATGAGAATAAATGTTTAACAGTGTCAGTATAACTACTCTAGCCTATATAATGTTGAATATAATACAAAGGGGAATCTAATAATGACAAAAGTCTCATTTTACCAGTAGAAAAAAATGGTCTAACAATGTTGTCAATGACAGATTGCAAGCATAGCACATCAGAATTATGAATAGTTGTATTCTGAAATAACAAAAATAGCCTACTCCTATTAACCTTTATTTTACATCTACAGAATCGTGAGAAAATCGTGATCTTTATTTTAAGCAAAAATATCGCGATTCTCATTTTAGCCAGAATCGTGCAGCTCTAATAGCTAAGCAGTCAAAAACGTTTCATTACTTTTCATTGCAGTTAATGCACTTTTGAAAGATACTTTCACTTAGCAAGATTGCTTGCGTTTCCGCTTATACAAGAAAACAACTTGTTTCGTTTGTTGCAACAGGCATTGTCGCTGTCCACTTGGGAAACACAACCCGTTTGGTTCACTCCGCAAGCTTACGAGCTGTGTGCACTCGAGTGTCGCGAGCTATGTGTGTGCGCTTAGCGCGAGCCTGTGAAGAACTGTGAAGGCTTCAATACTTGACGCGCTCGCCGGAAACACAAGCATTTCTCATGTAATATTGCCAACTGTGCAGACGAATATCAAATATGACAAATTAGTAAAGGTTGGTCAGTTAAATTATGCTACTGTGAGTAATGTTTATTCAGCAATAATTCTCCAGTACCGATAGCAGAACCGTTAACGTCAGAGCTTATCGATACTTTGGTTTTTATATTTTAGCACCAATAAAGTACCAAGTTTCGGCACCCATCCCTATCAGGTACAGACATTAAAAAATCTATGGAATAAAATTTTCTTACTTTGTCTCGTTTCTAATCAAACTGTCAAAAAAAACTTAAGAGTAAGTAAAAATATTGTTTTGTTTTCACATTTAGAAGAAATAAGACAAAATGAAGTTTTTCCTTAAAACAAGCTAAATTATCTGCCAATCGGATAAGTGAAATAATCTTGTTTTAGCTAGAAACAAGACAAAAAATAATAATAATAATATATACAGGGAGTGCAGAATTATAAGACAAGTTGTATTTTTGAGGATTAATTTTATTATTGAACAACAACCATGTTCTCAATGAACCCAAAAAACTCATTAATTTCAAAGCTGAATATTTTTGGAAGTAGTTTTTAGTTTGTTTTTAGTTTGAGCTATTTTAGGAGGATATCTGTGTGTGCAGGTGACTATTACTGTGCAGAATTATTAGGCAACTTAACAAAAAACAAATATATACCCATTTCAATGATTTATTTTCACCAGTGAAACCAATATAACATCTCAACATTCACAAATATACATTTCTGACATTCAAAAACAAAACAAAAACAAATCAGTGACCAATATAGCCACCTTTCTTTGCAAGGACACTCAAAAGCCTGCCATCCATGGTGAACGGATCAAAACACTGACAGAATCCATCAACATTGCGTGCAGCAGCAACCACAGCCTCCCAGACTGCTTGAAGGTGTCTTCCAGAAACTGGCAGTAGGACTGGGAGTTGAGCTTGACTCCATCCTCAACCCGAAAAGGCCCCACAAGCTCATCTTTGATGATACCAGCCCAAACCAGTACTCCACCTCCATCCTGCTGGCGTCTGAGTCGGACTGGAGCTCTCTGCCCTTTACCGATCCAGCCACGGGCCCATCAAGACTCACTCTCATTTCATCAGTCCATAAAACCTTAGAAAAATCAGTCTTGAGATATTTCTTGGCCCAGTCTTGACGTTTCAGCTTGTGTGTCTTGTTCAGTGGTGGTCGTTTTTCAGCCTTTCTTACCTTGGCCATGTCTCTGAGTATTGCACACCTTGTGCTTTTGGGCACTCCAGTGATGTTGCAGCTCTGAAATATGGCAAAACTGGTGGCAAGTGGCATCTTGGCAGCTGCACGCTTGACTTTTCTCAGTTCATGGGCAGTTATTTTGCGCCTTGGTTTTTGGTTTGGTTTTTAAACACGCTTCTTGCGACCCTGTTGACTATTTTGAATGAAACGCTTGATTGTTCGATGATCACGCTTCAGAAGCTTGGCAATTTTAAGAGTGCTGCATCCCTCTGCAAGATATCTCACTATTTTTGACTTTTCGGAGCCTGTCAAGTCCTTCTTTTGACCCATTTTGCCAAAGAAAAGGAAGTTGGCTAATAATTATGCACACCTGATATAGGGTGTTGATGTCATTAGACCACACCCCTTCTCATTACAGAGATGCACATCACCTAATATGCTTAATTGGTAGTAGGCTTTTGAGCCTATACTGCTTGGAGTAAGACAACATGCATAAAGAGGATGATGTGCTCAAAATACTCATTTGCCTAATAATTCTGCACTGCCTGTATATATATATAATACTAATACTATATATATAATGTATATATATACATATATATATATATATTTTTTTTTTTTTCATAAATTGTATACATTTTGTATAAATACAGTAATTAAATGCAACTTTGTTGGTCAATTATAATTCAGGCTTAACAATGTATATCTTGCGATGTGACTATTGCAGATGCGCACATTGTAATATCGATGCTGAACAGATGTATTGTGCAGCCCTAATGGAAATAAAGTTGTTGTTAGTTCTTGTAATATTTAACAATATCGTGATATGTGTTGATTTGTAAAGTCAAACTCGAAACAGAGACCACTAGTCCCTGCTTCATCTTCAAAAGTCTTTGTAGTCATCTTGACAACACAAACACTTTTGTCACCTCAGTGGAAACCCCACTTCTGCTTTCATTTGATTGGACAATGAAAAAGACACTGCTGACGCAACATGCTTTTCCCGCTCAGAGTTGACTGTTTTTCAGCTGCAGCCACACAGAGCACAACGGCAAAAATGTGACGAGAGCATAAGCAGTGTGCAAAACACTATTAGTAAATCATTCAAATAGTTGTCTTAGCAGTCTAACAGTATAAAGCTACTGTAATTGAGTAATCAGATGTTAAATAACAGTGTTGCATTCATCGTAACAATAATAAATGCCATTCATCTTCGTTAAACCTATAAACATTAGAGTTTCTTGCAGCAAAATGCTTTAAATTCTCTTGAAATGCTCACTTAAAATACATGATAAAAGAATGATCGAATTTAAGTCTATTAAAGTTACATTTTGCAGTTAATCTACAAATCACATGTTCTGGCTGTCAAAACAGAATCAATATATTGTGCCACTAATATCTATCATGCATTTTTTACAAGAGAATATCTCATAAAAACTCTACACTCCTACTATACACTAATAGCCCTTCAATAAGTATAACTCCGATATAGCTGATTATGTGTGCAAAAAAATAAATTTAATTAAATTCTGCAACTAGTAAAGAGTTAATCTATGCAAAATAATTCACCTTGGCAGACTGTATGTGTATGTGGGCTTCTCCACAGGTGTGTGTGTGTTTGTGTGTGTGCTCTGCCTTGGTCTCCTGTCCAAATGTCCCGTGTGTGTTCTGCATCGCTGTGCCAGTTATGTCAGCCAAGAGCAACAGATGTCCTTTAAATTGGCCCTTAGTCGCACCGCAGGACTTTGGACAGCAGGACAAATGCTCTCTGTGTGCGTGTGTGTGTGTGTGTGTGTGTGTGTGTGTGTATGTGTGTGTGTGCGCACTGGTTTGGGTGGTTTACAAGGACAGAAATTAGTATAACGACATTGGTATGATCTAAGAATTACAGCATTGAGGTGGTTTATGACAGTGGTTCTCTGTCTTCATCAACGCAGCACCCTGCTATATGTGTTTTGTATATATTTTTGTTACCGTTCTGTTGGTGTGTTCCATTTGACCATTAGTGCTCTGCAAAGTGGACATCGCCACATGATATTCTGCCATGATTCAGTGATTGAGTTCCCAGAAAAGCGCTATATAAATGTAAGGAATTATTATTATTATTATTATTATTATTATTATTATTATTATTATTATTATTATTAAAAAGTGTGTTAAATTTCAAGTTTAACATGCAAGATGTGATTCATATGTTATGGTTAAATAATCCTTCACTACTGTAATAATGGAAATGCTGCAAACTGTTGTGTAGTGTGAATTTAAATGTGTCATAACAGTCTTGTGAAAGAGTTTGTGGTACTAAACGCTGCTTTGTTGACACTTTGCATGTGTCTGTCGGAAGTTCTGTTTCCATTTATTGAATGAAAAAATAGATTACTGCCATCTGCGGGTGTGGAAAGACAAATCCTCTCACACAGATGCAGAACACACGCTCTCGAATCAGTCTGCTGTTGTCCATTTGGTGTGTCCATGTGCAGATTTTTTGGTCCAGATGGGACTAGAGATGCGAGGCAAAATGAACCGACAACACATTTGGGTTTCGTCTGCGCTAGTTGTTTGCCATCGGCCTTAAGGAGAGTCCTCATATACCACCAATGCCTGTGTGTGGGGGGGTCGTGCTGTCGTGCTGGTACAAATAACAGATATATCACAATGCACAACACAGACAGACCACAGAAGACCATGAGCTCTCTCTCTCTCACACACACACACATACACACACACACACATGGAGAAGATGATAATGAAATGGCACCAGCTGTCCTGTGAGTAAACACAGACTGCCAACAGAGACCTGGAGAATCCTCTGTACACAAACCCTAGTGTGTGTGAGTGTATGTGTCTGTGGAGGGAGCGGACTGCATGTAAACACTTGCTGTCTCGCACTTACTACCTGCTGTTTAAAAGACAGAATTTACAGTCACCTGAATAAGTTAGGACACCCTATTGTCTATTACATGATTTTCTGGGTTTCTAAATATGCCAAAGTCAGTGCAAACTACATCTTTAGTGTATCAGATTGCTGCAAACAACATGTATGGAAAAAGTGATCATTTAAGAACTGTTTGGGAGAAAGACTTAGCGGTGGAATTTAAAGAAGGTGAATGGGAGGCAGTAGTTTCTGGTATAGAGGATCCTGTGAGAGATGCTAAAAGTAAACTAATACATTACAAGATAATTAATCGATGTTACTGAACCACAGTAAGACTGCATAGGATAGGATTAATGAAAGATAACCACTGTTGGAAGTGTGGTCATTCTGTGAGCACCTTTTTACATGTAATGTGGAACTGTCATTTGGAGGCTCCATTCTGGACAAGAGTTATTCAAAACCTTGAGAAATGGCTGGGACAAGCTTTACCTTATTCACCAAGAGTTTGTCTTCTTGGTGATACATCCACTCTACGAAAGGGGATATCTAAAGCACAGACTGGGCTAGTCGTAGCAGGATGCATTATGTGCTGTGAGACTGGTGCTGCCAAATTTGAAGAACTCAGATACTCCCTCTTATAAAGATTAGATTGAGCTTATGACTTCTATTGCATCATATGAACGTATGTTGACCAAGCGAGAGCAGTAAACACTTAGAGTTTACTTACAGCTGCGCACATTCTCCCGTCAAGTTCTCTTTTTTACAGATCACAGCTTTTTGCAATTGTGTAGCAACTTTTCTAAAAGTGAACGCACACCAGAATACATTTCATTCATTTTCTTTTCGGCTTAGCCACTTTATTAATCCGGGGTCGCCACAGCGGAATGAACCGCCAGCTTATCCAGCATATGTTTTACGCAGCGGATGCTCATACACTATGGACAATTTAGCCTACCCAATTCACCTGTACCGCATGTCTTTGGACTGTGGGGGGAACCGGAGCACCCGGAGGAAACCCACGCGAACGTGCAACATCCAAACTCCACACAGAAACGCCAACCTACCCAGCCGAGGCTCGAACCAGCGACCTTCTTGCTGTGAGGCGACAGCACTACCTACTGCGCCACTGCGTCGCCCAGAATGAATTTGTATATATTTATTAATGATTACAGCTCATATAATGATTTGAAGGGGATCAATTTTGTCAATATTTAAAGTAAACATGTTTACTTAGAGTTTACTTACAGCTGCGCACATTCTCCTGTCAGGTTTTTGCATGGAAAGGGTCATACATTCAATGTTTCGGCCTGTTTTGTCCATAAGCCACAATTATAAGTGAGATCCCAAATCTCAATCCACCAGTGCACCTTTTGAATGTGCTGGAAATGAGAGATTCATATCAAAAGATGTGCAGTGGACAAATGAATGAGTGCAACCCTTTTGAAAATGAATAATTTTATCTCTATTATTGTATTATGTAAAGGTCAGATCATCTATCTTCCAATGTTTCTTTTGTTTATAGAACAGTTGTTTCTGGTTTTAAGTTTGGTTTGATTTTTAAGGATAAAAATATGTCTTATATAATACTTAATGTGTTGATATTATTAAAATTGTATATTCGTAAATGTACATTTTTCCAAATTCCCCCAAGATTAGTAGTGTTTAAAGTAGGGCTGGGCGAATTTTTTATTTATTTTTTTTCGATTTTTTTTGATTAATTCGAATTTACGTTTTAAGACGATTTTATTTTTTTTTACAAAATCTGGGAATCGCGATTTTTTTTTAATAAAAATATTAAAGCAGCTTTTCCACTATCGTGACAAACCGTTCTAAACCGTGCTGAATTGTGCTGATTCTGTGTGTTGACGTCGCGGCTCTGTTGATGAGCTACCACAGCTGGTTTAGCAGAAGCGCGCCAGGGCGGACTGGCCATTGGGAACACCGGGATATTTTCCCGCTAGAGCAACAACAGCCCCGCTGCCAGGGCAACCGCACTCAGCCAGCCAGCAGATATTTGTCTATAGCTCGTTAGTTATTTATGAAGACAAAAAATAATTGAAATAACAAAAATAAAACTATAAAATTACAAAGATAAAAAGAGCAGCATTTTGCTAAATATAGTCCTTTATATCCTGATATGCTGTGTTGTTTCATTAGTTTTTTTATATTTAACTTGATGCATTCGTTATTTAATATTTAAATACAAAATCGTTTAAATGGTTATATTTTACCATCAAAATGTAGTATATTTTATATCATTACCAATTTTTGATATAAAACCGCTGTTATTTTATTGATTGTTATGAAATAATTTAAGTGCTATATTTTTTTATTAGTGAAAGTGCCCGCTCACTTTGACAAGGCCTGTCTAAATATATATTTCTGCCATGCCACTAATACAGATAAACTAGTGTTGCATTATCATTGTTTATTTTTCTGTTATGTACAGAGATTTGAATATTTATTTCCCCTTCAATCCTTTTCAATCTTCACGTTACATTTTGGTCATTTTCTCTCTACATAAAATTTGCCCAAAGCTGCACAACATATCAAGGTTTCCGCTACATTCATTCATCCGTGGCGGGCCGCCACGCCAAAATTCATCCCGCCACGGCTACATTACAACTTCTCTTTAAAAACATTTAGTCGTGTTTTTTATAGCGGGTTATAATCGCACCAAAACATATTAGAGGTAAACAGCGCAAAACTTTCTGTAACTGTAGTAGTGCTGTGCGCTATTTGTTCAACCCTTTAAGGTGACATGCTGACTGACTCTCTGTCAGACTGACTGACAGGTGCGTGAGTCTAGCAAACACGGTGTAGCTTTCACTTAAGATGAACACAGTTTCCATAAATATACTTTATTGATAAAGGTCAATGACTCTGCATGCAATGACTTTATCTTGCTGGAGTTTATAGCTGTTTTATTTTACTTCAGTCGACGCGTTAATGTCGGAAAACGCACCAAATCGCGCTTCAGCAGCGCTTACTGGAGAGCGCACGAGAAGATCTGCACTTGAACGTGTAAATTTGAGTGCGTGCAAGAAGTTCACGAAGTGGAAATCGGCGCGCAAGCAAAGAGATTCGCATGCTCTTATTACATGAATGCTATCTTGACCTGCAATACTGCGTGTAATATTTATCTTTGAAACAGTTGGCAGATCTATGTAAAAAAAGTCCTGCCGCCACTGCTGGAAAAAATCCTAGAGGAAACACTGCATATGACCTCTACATAAATACGGGTGCTGTGACTTCTATTGTAGCTATGTTTAGCATCCCTATATGAGAGAGTGCCATAACCGCGTTTAGTCACACGGTTGCTTTTCTTTTACAAGTGAGCATGAAAAAAAATAGTTTCGGCATTTATTTAAATTTAAATGAACAAGATAAGCTGGTAAGGTAGTTACACAGAAAAAAAAAATTAATAAAAAAAATAAATAAAAAAATCGAAATCGTGAATCGGTCAAACTCTATGAAAAAATCTAGATATTTTTTTTTTTTGCCATATCGCCCAGCCCTAGTTTAAAGATATGTGAAGACATTAATAGAGTTGAAAAGTCCAAAAGCAAGATATTTATATAATTTATTAGAGGATTTCGGCTTCATATTTTGAGAACTTCAATAATTATTTCTCTTTACTTATCACTTCAATTAATTTGTTTGGTATTTTAGTTATTTAATTATATATTTTTGTATTGTTGTGAGCGGTTCTTAATGTAAATTGACTTATCTTATCCTTTTTGTGTAATTTTTTTAAAGTTATTAATGCTTTTCTGTTAATGTTTAAGCATTGACAATTTTAAAAACAAGTTTTCAAATGTCATGGTGGGTCACTAAACTCACCGTAGTTTAACAAAATTGCCCAATTGCCTTTTTCTGTAGAAACAATGACAACAGCAACTACAAAATAACAAATGAAAACATTTGCCTCACAGCAAGAAGGTCGCTGGTTCGAGTCCCAGCTGGGTCATTTGGCATTTCTGTGCGGAGTTTGCATGTTCTCCCCGTGTTTGCGTGGGCTTCCTCTGGGTGCTCTGGTTTCCCCCACAGTCCAAAGACATGCGCTATAGGTGAATTGGATTAACTAAGTTGGCCGTAGTGTATGAGTGTGAATGTGAGAGTGTATGGGTGTTTCCCAGTACTGGGTTATGGCTGGAAGTGCATCAGCTGCGTAAAACATATACTGGAATTGTTGGCGGTTCATTCCACTGTGGCGACCCCTGATAAATAAGGGACTAAGCCGAAGGAAAATGAATGAATTTAGATGCATATTACATGTAATCAGACCTGCGTGTGCGTGTTGTGATCTTGTTACTATAGACCAAAATCACAGTACACATTATAGCTGTATTTCACACAGTGTTTATAATGGCAGCAGAAATTGGCCCAAGTGTCAAAGCACTAAACTCATGCTGAGCTGATCTGGAAGCAGTTAGTAAAGTGTCCATCCAGACCGCCAGATGGTCAGATCCTCCACCAAAGTGAGCAGTCCAGTTACTCTGGGTCTCTAACTGGAGGTGTTAGCTCAATTGTTTTGTTAACATTTGCATGCCGAGCAGATTGCAGAACTGCAATAATGACACACTAAATGAAAATACAGACAATCATTATGTACTTCCAATGTTCTTCGGAATATTGAGCAGGGGCGGGGCTTTCTTGTGAGCATCATTCCCTCATAGCAAACTAATGGTTAGAGGTATTAATTATAGATGGGCATAGATTAAAAAAAAATAAATCTAGATTAATCTCACTGTAATCTTGGAATTAATCTAGATTAAAATGGCTCATTTGAATTCTGCCGATGGCATTCAGAATATGTGTGCTACCCAAATAATGACTAAAAGAAAGTCTTTGAGAACGTGTTTCTCAAGCCAGGTGGCGCATTAGACCAGGGGCTCATCTCCTGTTTCCAAAATGCATCACAAACTGCTTGAGAAACTGTTCTACTATGATAATTGGTGATGAAAATAAATGATGTTCAATAAGATGTACTTGTGTTTACTAACTGTTTATTCAGTTAAACATGAATGTTGAACTGTAGGCCTACATAAGCTCCAAACTGTGATTTTTGATGACCTTAATCCGACTAAAGTCATAACTGAACTAAACAGAAATGGAATTAAGATGTGGAGTATGCAGATATTAGTGACATTACTGAAGTAAACACCGCAATCAAACTATTACCGTCATGTGGGACTTTTCGCCATATTTTCTGACAAGATCCACGCACGCAGCTGTCAGTAAAAGACCGCACACACAAACACACACACACACACGCACACACACACACACACACACACACACATCGCAAAATGCAGAGGTTTTTTTCTTTCCATTTGGCGTGCGTTATTAAATTCCATAACACTCTCATCAGTCCTTACTCCTTATTTGTGTCTAATACCCCAGTTTGTCACAGGGGCATGAATGAAATGTTCATGAGTGAAAGTGAAACTGCCGAACTGCAGTTAAAGTCACCCAAAATTACAGAAAACTCTTACATGAAAGCGCTTCACGTAAACACCTTCATTATATTATTGTCTATTAAGGCAAATAACTAGATTACAGATGTCCAAGTAAGGTTAGTCAGTAGTGTCTTCTAAGTAAGTGAAAGATCTGATAAGAGTCTCGCGTTAATGCAGCACGTTAACGCCGATAACCGCCCACCACTATTATTATACTATGCTTGCTATAGAAACCCTCAGATTGACGTCAACAAATGGAGCTTCACTCCAATCGTGGAAACAAATAAGCAGACTTTGATTGAAGATTACCAAAACAAACATTGTTTTTTTTTTCAGTGGATAAACTTGCACGGATTAATTATTTCGTTAGCAAAAGAAACATTGTAAATTTGGATTTCAGGTGGACTTTATGAACTGTTGGATTGAGATCTGCTGATTTTAGTGAACTGACTAATAGAGCTGTGGCAATAAATCCACCCAGAAATGATTCTGCATTGATTTTAAGATTTATTGATTGATTAGTGATTGATTGATCTGTTGATGGTCGTCTAGCAATCTACATACATGCTCCAGGATTGACCATCCCAGTCACTAGACGTAAACATTATTGAGCATGTCTGGGGTAAGATGGAGGAGGAGGCATTGAAGATGAACCCAAAGAATCTTGATGAACTCTGGGAGTCCTGCAAGAACGCTTTCTTTGCCATTCCAGATGACTTTATTAATCAGTGATTTGAGTCATTGCAGAGATGTATGGATGCAGTCCTCCAAGATCATGATGGAGTCAGACACAATATTCATTCTGTTTCCACTGCAGCATGACTTTATATTCTATACTGGACATTATTTCTGTTCAGTGACAAGACTTTTGTCTAAGCAAAGTCAGACCTTACTGTCCTAATGAAATCAGTCAAAATCAAGACATGATCATATTTTATTTTGGTCAAATAAGCGTAATCTAAAGCAGTGGATCTCAAAGTTGGGGTCGGGACCCCCCCGAGGGGTCACGGGACACTCAAGGGGGGTTTCTTGGTGATTTCCAAAAATCGATTTATTTTTATTAAACCATAAGAATTACCATATTTTGGGTGGGGGGATTTGGGGTTAAATGTTTACAAAAGTGTTTGAGAAGGAAAAAAGAAAAAGCAGAAATTGGACATTTGTATACAACGAATGCTTTTCACTTTTGTTCAATAAACAAAGTTTAATAAGAATTACCAAATTTTATCCATAACCTACTGAAGAGAAAAAAATAGTCGTTTATAGTAACTATATAGTTACTATATTAGCTTATAGTTACTAGTTCTATTGGATTGCGACCTCTGGGGTAATTACATTATATTAAAGACACAGCAATAGCGTCAAATGCAGCAGATTGATTTTATAATACCAGGTTAAACTTTCGGACACATTTACAGCACTGACATACATAAAAAAAAATAAACAAACGAATAATAGACTTGGGTCTATTGGTGTGTGTGTGTGTGTGTGTGTGTTTGTGTGTGTGTGTGTGTGTGTGTGTGTGTGCCATTGCATGCAAGGTTTCTGTATTTATAACCACCTCAGAGGATATTCAACCCAGGCTCATTCTGAAACGTAGTCCCGTGGACGTTTCTGGAGACCGCGAATTATGTAGCCGGAGGTACGTATGGCTGCATTTCATTTTTTAAGCGAATGCTACGGGGCGGTATGATGCCGTTTCTTTTGGCGCTTACCGGCTGAGCGCTTACCTCTGCGTGGAGGCCTTCCCGCTTCAACCAGTTTGTCCCGTTAGCTCGACATGTACGCCGGCGGACTTGAGACACAGCGAGGAGTCGGCGACGACGACCGGGTTCGAGTCCGGGAAAGAGCGGTTCCAGAAATCAAGTAAGACCAAAACAGAATCCAAAAAAATAAAATGAACGAGTGAACAACAGGGTGAGAACGTGGTAAAATCCGAAAAACGTGTTAAAAATCAGACGAAGGCTTTTCTTTTTCTGGACGGCTTTTGTAAACCGTTGGTTGGGTTTAGGGAAGTGTGTGGGTGGGCAGGTCAATCTGTAAAATTGGTTGGGTTTAGGGAAGGAGGAGGGTCAGTCGATTGGCCGGTCGCCCAGTCAATCATTCAGTCAGACAGACAGACGGTAGGTCGACAGCGGCCTCTGGTGGGTTTATGCAAGAACAGCACGGGCGCGAACGGCACTGGCGAGAGACGTTTGAGATACGAAAAAGCGCACACAACGGCCTCTCGCGGATTCGCGAAAAATACGTACCTCCCGGGTCTCCAGAAACATCCATGGGACTACGTTTTCAGAATGAGCCTGGGTTGAGGATATTGGGGGTCGCTAGTTACTGGCATTGTTATTTTGGGGGTCACAGGCTGAAGAGTTTGGGAACCCCTGATCTAAAGGCCTTTGTATTTCATATAAGCCACTTCTGAAACCAAATGATCAACTAGAAGTCAAGTTATTATTTGCTGTTCCTAAAACTAAGACTGATGTCAGGTGGTGTACTTTCTAGTTTAACTGATGGAGAATTTAGCTAATGAGTGCATGATTCCTT
Organism: Danio kyathit; assembly: GCA_903798195.1. Lineage (NCBI taxonomy): Eukaryota > Metazoa > Chordata > Actinopteri > Cypriniformes > Danionidae > Danio > Danio kyathit. The sequence goes on from LR812533.1 coordinate 53,562,563, forward strand.
CAATATATGTTGAGGTTTATTCATCTGTTGGACACGTTGTTGTTTTATTGCGTTGTGCAGCCTCACTGCTTCAGTTTGAGATGTAATAAATGAAAGGATATGTTTCCTCCACATCCCCATCAGGACTGCCGCTGATGCTAACATCTCCAGACAGGCTGGACGTTCCCCTGCGATTAGCCGTTTCACATGTGTGCAAGCGAGCGATCGGAGACGTTTTAGCGGACAGGGCAGACGCTTTTCCGCAATGCAGAGGTGTGAGGTCAAACCCCAGCCAGATAACCAGCAAAAAAAACAAGCAGAACTGATGTGGGGTGGGGGGGGAGACGTGCTGCATCGTCCTTGGAATCGATGCCAACTGGGATTGAATTAAAGCAGTGAGAGGAGCTGGAGAAAATGCAGATGAGGGAAGAAAGCGGATGCTAGTAGATCCATTAGCTTCTCTTTCTGGCCTTTAAGCAGGAGATCACGGATGGCTGGGTGATTGGCTTGAGGCCCGCGTCGCTCTGGGCTCCAGAAGGAAGAGTTTTTATGCTCCAGTGAGCGCAGGAACAGCGGACCGACAGCAGGAGGAAAATCTCAGACACTCACTGGGTGAACACTGGACTCCACACCACACACAGACGAGAGAGAGAGAGAGAGAGAGAGAGAGAGAGAGAGAGAGAGAGCAGACTGGAGGAGGAACATAATGACTCTGACAAACACACTCACACACACTCTCACCTACTCACTCACACACACTCTCATAATTACTCAACTCACTCAACTACAATACTCACTCACACACACAATCAGATACACTCACACACCGAACCACTCTCACACACACACACACACACACACACTCACTCACTCACACACACAATCAGATACACTCACACACCGAACCACTCACACACACACACACACACACACACGCACTCACTCACTCAACTACAATACTCACACACACAATCAGATACACTCACACACCGAACCACTCTCACACACACACACTCACTCACTCAACTACAATACTCACTCACTCACTCACACACACACAATCACATGCACCCACACACCGAACCACTCACACCCACACACACACAAACAGAAAGAGATAAACACATGAATGCACACACACAAACATGAACACACACAAACATGAACACTCACTCATTCACAGACAGACAGACAGACAGACACGCACACCTACTCACAGTCACACAGACACACACACACACACACACACACACACACACACACACACACACACACACACACACAGGGAGATTCACTCAGTGACACACACACGCACCTACTCATTTACTCACTTATATACACACACACTCACTCAACTACAGTAGTCACTTACTCACACACACACACACCGAACACACACACACTCACAAAGAAAGAAAGAGAGATAGTAAGAGATGAATGCACACACACACAAACATGAACACTCACTCATTCACAGACAGACAGACACACACACACACACACACCTACTCACAGTCACACACACAGACACACAGACACACACACACACACACACACACACACACACACACACACACACACACACACACACACACACAGGGAGACTCACTCAGTGACACACACACACACACACTCACCTACTCATTTACTCACGCACACACACACACACACACACACACACACAATCAAGACACACCCACACATTAGACATACACACTCAAATGTGCGCACACACATATACACACCCATACAGAACCACACACACACAAGCATGGACACACGCTCTCAATTACTCACTCACACACACACCTACAGTACTCACTCACTCACAGAATCAGACAGCCACTCATACACAGAAACGCACACACAGTAAACAGAGACGTGCACAAATGGACACACAAACACACACAAGTTGAACACCATCTCTCTCTCTCAAACGCGTACACCAGCGCTATTCAACTGGCGGCCCGTTTGTTCCGGCCCTCCAAATAGTGTGACCAAGACATCACAAATCAACTTAGCTCAGTCGAAAAACGGCCGCTATAGTGATGAAGTGACGTGCGTCTGTTCAACACAGCACGAGCTGCAGTTAAAGGCTGCGCAGAGCGTAAGTCACCTGACATTAAGTGAGTGAGAGGCGCGAGCAGCCGAAAACGTTTGGATGTGTTTGTAGAAAAGGTCTTTTGTGCAATGCACTGATATCGTTAATAGGGATGCAATGATTAGCCGATTTCACTATTAACCCCGCTTTAATTTACTACGGTTAATTATTCGTTAAGGCTTCTCAATGCCGCGTTTCTGTTGCACGGAACACAACTGCTGCAACTAAACTAAGTTATGCTAACTGTGCTAGTTTAAAGTTCAGAGCTTATACCACGGCCATAGATATATACACTAGATATCGCATAGGGACCCTGAGCATGCGTCAATAGCGCCGCCACATTGGTACAGTGCTTCTAGGACAAACGTCATTCAACCGCACTAGTCAAGACAGTGTGCCAATGTGAAGATGCTGGACTTTAGCGCTGTGTTTGCGTTGTAGTAACGAGCAAACAAAGAAAACAAAGCACAAAGGCAGAACATTTCATAGGTAAGATTTTGTTTTTTATGTTTTTGTATGTTATGAACTTTTGTGCTTAACAAGTAATGTTATTGATGATAATACAGTCTCTTACTGCATTCACCATAAGGCAAAGTAGCACCAACTCGCACTAAATTCTAGACTTATGCTAGTTTTGTTAAAATAAGCAAACTATGTTATGAAATATGACAAGACTACGCTGCCGTGCTAGAAACTTGTATTATTGTCAGCTAAGTGAACGAGTCGTTCATAACGGAGATTCATTCACAAACGGATCGCTCCCTCCGTCAGAATGAGAAGTGAAAGCAGGAGAGGAGGTGTGTTTCAGGACATGGATTAGATCAAATTAAACAGGGAAGGAGGGTAATGCATTTCCATGCACACAAACACTCACTCTTTATCGGTAATGCCCGTGCGGTCACATCCATCAATGTAGAAAAGTGATGTAAAATTATAATATTTCGTAATTGAAAAAAATATTTGCATACTGACCACCGGGGAAAACTCCCGATCATAGATATATGTGTATATGTGTATTTCTCTGGCTTTGGATGGCCACAGTCCTCCGCTTCACCTTGGTCCCGCATTCATTTCAAAGGAGCGCTACCCTGTACTAAAATGGCGGCTCTATTGACGCATTCGTTCTAATAGACAATAGCAGGGTAGGCGACATCTAGTGTATATATCTATGATACCACGGCTAATACGCACGCACATTAGATTAACTATAGCAGCGGGCATCATTGTAAAATTATCACTCATGTTTAAATCAAAAACTTTTACATTTCTTTTTAAGTCCAAAGAGAGAAATGGATTATTGTTTGTTTTATTAATATTGTGTGCTGTATTTGGTTACTGCGCAGCAATAAACAACACTTTAAAATATAAAGTGTATAAAACCCAGACTTGAGCTCCGCATCAAATCGCGTATACACAATCCGTTTGGGAAAGAGCTGTAATCGGGCCATAAAAGTTAGACCCGATAGGGCCCGACAGAATTCGGTCCGAGCCCGAAAGGTACATTTTGATTGACAGCTTTATAAAGCTCGAACCCGTTTATAGCCTGACATTATTCAAATGTGCACATGCACACAGCTCTCTTGCCTTTTTTTTTTGAAAACATTTATATGTTTCAACATAATTTATTCGGAACAAATGTAGGCCACTTGGAAGTTGGAACAAAGAAATAAAATAAGTTCTCTGTAACAACGTAACATCTCAGCACTCTAAATAGACCTAGGTACACAGACTTAGCCTTTAAATTGGCCAACACACCAATAAAAATAAGCCTCTGTTAACAAATTAAATAAAAATAAATTATGACGGGTATTTGACAATAACGGAATTAAGATAAAGGCTCTGCGGGATTTGTTTCGCCACTTCTCTTCACAATCTGGCATTAAGGTGGAGCTGAATATTAAAATAATAATGCCAACATTAGCCTGTATGCCCTGTCTACATTATGATTTTATGGTTTAATTAATATTTATTTATAATATAGAAACCCTTTACTCACCAAGATTAGGCTACGTGTTTTTGTGGAGGAACATCATTGAATCCACTGTAAATGGCTTTAGCACAGTGCTGCGCTCACTGATGGTGCGTCCAGCAGCACCGAACACCTTTTCACTGCTGCTGCTACTCGCAGAGATACATAGTTCTGATCTGGGGTGCGTTTCCCAAACAACGACGTAACTCGCGGCTGAACTATCATAGTGCGATGCATCGTTTGGCAAAAAAACGATGTAGTGACGAGTGTTTCCCAAAACCCGTAGTTTCTCTGTCGCAGATCCATCGCTTGAACCACATTGTTATAACGTAAAACGCCCATAATGATGCTCTAAACGGGGTGGAGTAACTTCTTTAGAGAACAACCCCATCATTTCTTTGTGCAAACTATATTGTTTTACTCACACACATGCATTTAAAATAAAATCCAATATTAGTTTTGGTAAAAACATGCACTCGCTTTCCATATTAATTAAAAATATAAGTAAATGGCACATATAGGGCCAATGTTTCCTTTACAAATATTATTGAGAAGTTGAACATCACATATTCTATTCTAAAACATGAAATCACTTACAAAAGCTAACACTATTCTAATATCATATATAAATCATATAAATAATGAGGCGATTTATTATAAATATATTTACTTTAATAATAATATTAACAATATTAATGATGATGATGATGATGATTATTATTATTATCATTATTGTTATTATTTAGGATATTGTTAATTAATTAAAAAAAATAATAATACAATTTGACACATGCAAACCACAGCAGAAAGTTCTAACAAACAGACCCATGTCATATACAGCAGAGAAACTTAATAAATAACCCACTATAAAATAAAAGAATTAACGTATGCTATGTTTTTTATTTTCACAAGCTTTGGAGACGTAACATAATTTCTGTTTTTAAATATACCTATAGTTTTCGCCATGAGGCTGTGTTCAAAATGATATCAATGTTTTCAAAGTGCACTGCGAAGGGAGCACAATTGTAAACATAAAGATCGCTAAAACTGAACTGTAAAAATACTTTGAAAGCAAATTACACCTAAGAGAGATTAACTTAATGCTTTTTTATTTTTAATAATTCCAACTTTGAATGTTAGAATGTTCTAAATGAATAGGGCATAGGGGGGATAAGTGGACACAGCCAGGAACTATGTTTCTAACTGCAGCTCCACAGGTGTCGTTTCAAGTGCTCAAGTTTGCGACGCAGTTTGCGAATGTTCGTTGGAGCGATGGATTTGGGAAACCGCAAATCAACGAACTATGTTTGTAACGACAGAACTTGCGACCTTAGTTGGCTAACGATGGTTTTGGGAAACGCACCCCTGGCTAATTTTGCAAGTTTTGGGTAAGATTGTTTGTTCATCTTCTACAAGCCAAGAACATCTATTTCATTTTCCATGACAGCGGTTTCAGTGTAGCGAGTGACCTCGTCATCTTCCCTGTCAGCTTGCTGCACATTGCTGTTTAGCGCTCTACTGTAATACGCAGTGTATGAGCGACTGCTGAAATACCTTGCCGGCTAGAATGACCGTTCTTTTTGGACTGGCGGCCAGCCTGACCGCAGTTAAAATTCGCTCTTTTTCACTTCTCCGTCATCATTTGTTTCACCTTTGCAGGCATGGATTTTAATGTTGTAACAAACGATTTGATTACTTTCTCGTGCTAATCGAAATGCATCACATGACTGTCCATTTACTGCACAAGCCCAAGCCCGGCCCGACCCGACCCCGTCTAAAATTATAGAAATTAAACCCACCCACCCGGGTCCCGTCGGGTTCGGGCAAAGATCTTTATCTTTAAGACAGACACGCACCGCTATATGAACTGACTGTTTTGAGGATTACATAGGAGGGTCAATGGTGCCTGTAATGGAAATAAATATTTATTGTAAAGTGTTTTCATGACTAAATAAAATGAAAGCACAGAACAGATTTACATTTTAGAGCAAGGGGAGTCCCCTGGTGGTTTTGTGGTATTGGCTGCGTATAGGGAGGATCAGCTCTTTGATGTTTATTGACACCCTTCATAGAAAGATGAAAAATACAGGAGAAATATGGGAAAATTCCAGGTTAAATGGGAGGGTTGACAGGTATGGCCTTTGGATCAGCATAGCAGCAGATTCAAAACAAGGCCAATTTTGGAAACCCAATGTGTGCAGAAGTGTCTTAGAAAAACGCAGTCTATGTCAGTCCAGTGTTCATTTGTGCATCATAAAACTCATCATTTATGACGCATCTTAGTTGCTGACATTATCTTTAACAGGTACAGTGTGAAATCTCCAATAGCAGACGGCTGCTTCTCACTCAGGGCTGTTTATGCTAATGAGGGAGAGATGGTCACTAGTGGGCGGGGCTTTCCTCCTCTGATGACCCATACAAAGGGAGAATGTCAAAGAGTTTTCTGCAGGCTATCTTGTGTGATTATAAAAAATTAAATTAATTTATTTTTAGCATTAGAAGCTGCTTATATTCACACACTGCTCCCACACAACTGGGATTTTTGCATAATAGGTGCCCTTTAAAACTTGTGAACACCCATAACTCCTCTTCAGTACAGCTGATAAAGTTGCGTGCATGTGTGTGTTTTTACCTCTGTCGGTGTCGTACAGAAACACGAAGCGGCTCCAGTCGTAGTGGTCCAGCAGGCTCAGCAGGGCTCCGCGGATGGACGGACGCAGCTGCAGGACGAACTGAGTCTCGCCCTCCGCGGGGAAACTGGGCGTCACCAGAGAGATGTGCAGGGCACTGCAGAACGACGTCAGAGTGTGAACCGACCGCTTGTCGTACAGGCCGAATATCGCAAACACTCCTCGTGAATACTGCGAACAGACTGCAGAGACAGAGAGAGAGACAAACAACAAGCTAACACTTCAGTTTAAGTAGCAATTCTCACTATTAAAGTACACATGAAATCAAAACGAACCATACTGATTTTGTTAGCTCACATATCTAGTTTTGTGCTGAATAATTCATCTGTGCATGTCATTAGGAAAAAAACAATAGTTTGCCAGGCGCGGCGGAGAGAAGCGCTGAACTGAACATGAATTTAAGCACTTGAATATTCATCTGTGCTTCACATTAAACTATAGAATGGCTTCAGAATATTTGGGATATAGTAGGCCTACATAACAACTTTCTAGTGCCTTATAATAGGCTACCTTCCTGGCTTTTGTTGTCTTATAAATTACACAGAATATAGCGCACGCGCAAGATCGGATTTGGATCGGTACCAGCTAGTCGATACCCGATCCAGCAAAAATGTGCGGTACTGAACTGATATCCGATCCAAGTATCGGGATCGGTGCATCCCTAAGATAGACAATGCTCAGAGTTCGGATGGAAATTATGCAGCACACATAAATGAAATAACAGACAAAAGTCAACAATCATTGAAAATAGTATACTGCACAGGACTAGTAATATATAATGGCAGTATGGTGTACAATTTGGCATCAGCATCTTTGCTTAAAAATTGAGCTGGAATAAAATATTAGTCCTTAAGTACAGGATGTGGAGCCTTCAGCACATAATCATTCTCAGTCTCAGTGCTGCAGGTGGAAAGGCAGAGGGACTTTAGAAATATAAAACCGCTAAAGATGGTGTACTGCTGTTCACTAAGAGGGTAAACTGAGACTCTTTCAGTTAAAGAAGAACTGAAAACATCTTGGGAGAATGAGAATACAAATAATAGTAGTTTAGGATGGATTGCTGATGTGATAAGACAAAACAACATAATAATAAGACCTACAGTGGCGATCTACAGATGCAGTGTACAGTTAATGAAGATATGTCTAACCTCCTAGGGCCCGAGTGTCCACATATGTGGACAGCACATTTTTAGCTCTTTAGTGGCTATTTAAAATACTTTGAAAGTTTTATATTTTGTTACAGACATACACTGTCATCCTGCAACTGTTTTGCAGCATTTGAAATGTCCCAAACCCTATTTTTAACTGTCCTAAATGGGAAGAAAATGTTGTTTTTACTCTCTGATAGTCAAAGCAAGCTCAAAAAAAATTCTATGTTAAATATGCATTAAAAACATTCGTGAAAAAGTGTTTTATGTAAATTCGGACCACAAGTCCACATACAGGGAGTACAGAATTATTAGGCAAGTTGTATTTTTGAGGATTAATTTTATTATTGAACAACAACCATGTTCTCAATGAACCCAAAAAACTCATTAATATCAAAGCTGAATATTTTTGGAAGTAGTTTTTAGTTTGTTTTTAGTTTGAGCTATTTTAGGAGGATATCTGTGTGTGCAGGTGACTATTACTGTGCAGAATTATTAGGCAACTTAACAAAAAATAAATATATACCCATTTCAATGATTTATTTTCACCAGTGAAACCAATATAACATCTCAACATTCACAAATATACATTTCTGACATTCAAAAACAAAACAAAAACAAATCAGTGACCAATATAGCCACCTTTCTTTGCAAGGACACTCAAAAGCCTGCCATTCATGGATTCTGTCAGTGTTTTGATCTGTTCACCATCAACATTGCGTGCAGCAGCAACCACAGCCTCCCAGACACTGTTCAGAGAGGTGTACTGTTTTCCCTCCTTGTAAATCTCACATTTGATGATCGACCACAGGTTCTCTATGGGATTCAGTCAGGTGAACAAGGAGGCCATGCCATTAGTTTTTCTTCTTTTAGACCCTTTCTTGCCAGCCACGCTGTGGAGTACTTGGACGCGTGTGATGGGGCATTGTCCTGCATGAAAATCATGTTTTTCTTGAAGGATGCAGACTTCTTCCTGTACCACTGCTTGAAGAAGGTGTCTTCCAGAAACTGGCAGTAGGACTGGGAGTTGAGCTTGACTCCATCCTCAACCCGAAAAGGCCCCACAAGCTCATCTTTGATGATACCAGCCCAAACCAGTACTCCACCTCCACCTTGCTGGCGTCTGAGTCGGACTGGAGCTCTCTGCCCTTTACCGATCCAGCCACGGGCCCATCAAGACTCACTCTCATTTCATCAGTCCATAAAACCTTAGAAAAATCAGTCTTGAGATATTTCTTGGCCCAGTCTTGACGTTTCAGCTTGTGTGTCTTGTTCAGTGGTGGTCGTTTTTTCAGCCTTTCTTACCTTGGCCATGTCTCTGAGTATTGCACACCTTGTGCTTTTGGGCACTCCAGTGATGTTGCAGCTCTGAAATATGGCAAAACTGGTGGCAAGTGGCATCTTGGCAGCTGCACGCTTGACTTTTCTCAGTTCATGGGCAGTTTATTTTGCACCTTGGTTTTTCCACACGCTTCTTGTGACCCTGTTGACTATTTTGAATTAAACGCTTGATTGTTCGATGATCACGCTTCAGAAGCTTGGCAATTTTAAGAGTGCTGCATCCCTCTGCAAGATATCTCACTATTTTTGACTTTTTGGAGCCTGTCAAGTCCTTCTTTTGACCCATTTTGCCAAAGGAAAGGAAGTTGCCTAATAATTATGCACACCTGATATAGGGTGTTGATGTCATTAGACCACACCCCTTCTCATTACAGAGATGCACATCACCTAATATGCTTAATTGGTAGTAGGCTTTCGAGCCTATACAGCTTGGAGTAAGACAACATGCATAAAGAGGATGATGTGGTCAAAATACTCATTTGCCTAATAATTCTGTACTGCCTGTATATGGACATAATTTTTCTCTAAAAGTACATCATATCAAAAGATGATACTTAGATTTTTATTCTAATTAGGTTCCAATAAGCCCAAATAGCAAAGAGAAATAAAAAATGCATGAAAAAAAAACACCTTGGGTCTTAAGAGGATAAGGTTACATTCACACTGCAGCCAAATGTGGCCTGAATCAGATTTTTTTGCCCACACGTGACTCCGGTAATGACAGTGTGAACAGCCCAAACTGCATAGAATCTGATCTTTTCAGTTTCAGATTTGTGCCACTTTCATATGTAGTCTTAAATCAGACGCAGATCTGATGTTTTGCAATGCGACCGCAGTGTAAACGGTTATGCCAGATTTCATGTGACTTTTACATAATCTTCGAGCGACATGCGTCATTATTCTGTGCTGCAAACAGCATATACTCCTCAGCAGCATAGTAGAATGGCACACAGGGCGATTACTTTACCACAGAAAGTTGGCTGTTCATTTTGGAAAAATAATTTTGAAGGCTAAACTGGTGCTTGTTAACCACTCTGGTTAACGATTGGGGCACGGGTCGATCGCGAACCTGAAGAGCGTCAGGGGTGTTGCAGATAGGGGATCCGGCACTTTCATTTTAAGGATGAACTTTCTCTCCGAGAGAATAAAAGGGCAGGTGTTCAAGCACCCAAACCCCCCTTCTGCGCGTGTCAGTTGTTTATAACGAACTACAATGAAATAACAGAGATAAACCAACTCCGCCATCACAGTTCATTATTAACCCTTGATGAGTTCACCACACCAGTGGTCAGAAAAACGCGCAACGCGGTTGTCATCACAAATGATCAGTGTTTTCAATCACAAGTGACTTACAGTTGAAGTCAGAATTATTATTATTATATAATTATTATATAATTATTATTTTCCCAAATGATGTTGAACAGAGCAAGGAAATTTTCACAGTATGTCTGATAATATTTTTTCTTTTGGAGAAAGTCTTATTTGTTTATTTTCGGCTAGAATAAAAGCAGTTTTTAATTTTTTAAGAACCATTTTAAGGTCAAAACTATTAGCCCCTTTAGGCTATATTTTATTCGATAGTCTACAGAACAAACCATCATCATCAAGTGTCTTGAGAAATATCTAGTCAAATATTATTTACTGTCATCATGGCAAAGATAAAATAAATCAGTTATTAGAGATGAGTTATTAAAACTAATATGATTAGAAATGTGTTGAAAAAATCTGCTCTCCATTAAACTGAAATTGGGGAAATAAATAAACAGGGGGCTAATAATTCTGGGGGGCTAAAAATTCTGATTGCAACTGTATATCACCCTTTTAAAATATAAGACTGTTAAGAGATTGTTGCAGTTTCACTGGCCACGCAGTGGATGGAAACACTATGAAGAGACATAGTACTATATTCCAACTCATTATCTGCATTACATGGAGTTTACAGTGATTAAAGAGATCATCTTCAAGACACTTTCTGTATGAAATTTATACAAAATTTATGCTAAAATGAAAGAGAAAGTCAGTTTAATGGTGAAAGGATTGATCAAATAGGCCTATTGATGCAAGGTTTGTGAAAAAAAAGTCATGCTCCCTTGTGAAAGTATTTTGTATTGTACAAAATGTATTTTGAAACATTTGTTGCTGCTGTATTTTGTAGTTTATTTTGATACTCGTAAAACTGAGGTATTTGGTATTTTATTTTAAAATACATTTCAATGTATGTTTGCCCATCCCTGGCTGTAATGCACTCATAACCTGCTGGAACAACTTTAGCTGTGTGTTTATCTGAAAATAACCGCACACCTTGGAATGCTCATCAGCCAATCAGAATCAAGCATTCAACAGCCCTGTAGTATAATATAAATGATATGTCTTTCAATAGGGTTTCATCTTCAAGTCAAATACACAATACATATATTACTTTGTCTAAAATTGTCATAACTTAAGATTATAGATGATTATTACTGTATAAAAATATAAGATATATTAGACAATGTTTAACACAACACATTTGTTATTAAAACTACATAAATATCAGACATTACTATATCCAGTTGAAGTCAGAATTATTAGCCCCCCTTTGAATTTTTTTTTCTTTTTTAAATATTTCCCAAATTATGTTTAACAGAGCAATAAAATTTTCACAGTATGTCTGATAATATTTTTTCTTCTGGAGAAAGTCTCATTTGTTTTATTTCGGCTAGAATAAAAGCAGTTTTTAATTTTTAAACACCATTTTAAGGACAAAATTATTAGCCCCTCTTTTCGATAACTTGCCTAATTCCCCTAACCTGCCTAGTTAACTTAATTAACCTAGTTAAACCTTTAAATGTCACTTTAAGCTGTATAGAAGTGTCTTGAAAAATATCTAGTCAAATATTATTTACTGTCATCATGGCAAAGATAAAATAAATCAGTTATTAGAAATGAGTTATTAAAACTAATATGTTAAGAAAAGCTTCTTTCGGTTAAACAGAAATTGGGGAAAAAAATAAACGGGGGCTAATAATTCTTCAGCTCTATATATTATATCAGTAGTATATTTTTAGCTTTAAATTGCACTTTAATCTGAACACTAATATCTTGCAAAATATGTGCTGTCTTTGTGGCAAATAAAATGAATTATAAAAACTTTTGTGTTGAAAAAATCTGTGTTAAACAGCACTTTATTAGAAATATTTGAAAGAGAATTAAAACTTTACTAATCATTTTGTATTCAGCTGTATATATCTTTATCATTTAACGCTCAATAGTAACTTGATGAAATACTCATATGTTTTTTCTTATTCTTTTGATTTTGGGTGTTCTGGAAAGCCTCTGTGAGCTTCAAAGTTCAATAATAAACACGTTGTACCTTGTTTTTCTGAGCGCGAGTGAAAGAAAGAGACTTCAGTAGTCAGTGTGTAATCTTCAAAGGACTCCAGCACATTTAGTTGATTCACAGACACACAGTCTGTGGTTCTTTGATGTAAGTTTATAACGTTGCGTTTTCTGTCGCTTTCTATGAATGACATACTCTAGTTTTTTGGCTATAGGATCAAACAGACTCTTGTTCTCTCTCTTTTATTTGTCACTCAGGTCTTTTGTCATAACAGTCTGTCTAAACTCACTTTCCTCTCTCTCAGTGCTGGTTTCGTCTGAGCAAAGATGAACATCTCTCTGAAATAACATCCATCCCACTTTTTGAAACAGGACCTGTAGGTACAATGGCGGCATATATTATTAAAAAAAGAAATCTAAATTTGCGCATTTTTTTCCCAGTAGGACTGTGCAGTTAATCAAAATTCAATTTCAATTGAATGATTATGAAACTAGTCCAATGACTATGAAAAAAATTATAGGTGGGCATAGATTAATTAATTTAAATCTAGATTAATCTCACTGTAATCTTGGAATAAATCTAGATTAAAATGGCTCATTTGAATTCTGCTAAAGGCATTCAGAATATGTGTGCTACCCAAATTATGACTAAAAGTAAGTCTTTGAGAACGGGTTTCTCAATCCAGGTGGCGCATTAGACCAGGGGCTCATCTCCTGTTTCCAAAATGCATCACAAACTGCTTGAGAAACTGTTCTACTATGATAATTGGTGATGAAAATAAATGATGTTCAATAAGATGTACTTGTGTTTACTAACTGTTTATTCAGTTAAACATGAATGTTGAACTGTAGGCCTACATAAGCTCCAAACGACCATTTTTGATGACCTTAATCTGACTAAAGTCATAACTGAACTAAACAGAAATGGAATTAAGACGTGGAGTATGCAGATATTAGTGGCATTATTGAAGTAAACACCGCAATCAAACTATTACCGGCATGTAGGACTTTTCGCCATATTTTCTGACAAGATCCAAACACGCGGCTGTCAGTAAAGGACCGCACACACACACACACACACACACACACACACACACACACACACCGCGAAATACGGAAGTTTTTCTTTCCATTTGGCGTGCGTTATTAAATTCCACAACACTCTCACTAGTCCTTACTCCTTATTTGCGTCTAATACCCCAGTTTGTCACGGGGGCATGAATGAAATGTTCATGAGTGAAAGTGAAACTGCCGAACTGCAGTTAAAGTCACCCAAAATTACAGGAAACTCTTACATGAAAGCGCTTCACGTAAACACCTTCATTATATTATTGTCTATTAAGGCAAATAACTAGATTACAGATGTCCATGTAAGCGTAGTCAGTAGAGTCTTTGAAGTAAGTGAAAGATCCAGAAGGGCATCCTGCTGATTTGATTTAGAAGGGCACATTTTTGTCAGACGGCTCACCGGTCAGGTGTACATCTGCGCTAAAATATCAAGGTGAAAGTCACCATAGCTTGCGTAGAATAGACCCAGCTCCTAACCCAACTTTAAGAATAGATTAACGGCAATATTTTTTTATTGCGCGAGAAGAGTCTCGCATTAACGCCGATAACGGCCAACCACTATAAAAAACCATCAGTGGACATAAATGAATTGACGAGTTAAATCCAGCCCTGTTTAAGCAGTCTGCATTTGTTCCTTCCCGAAGTTCAGTTTTACATGGAAAAAATCATGTGTGAAATTATGAGACTTTTGCATCATAAGACACATTACATTTACAGTTGATGTCAGAATTATTAGCCCTCCTGTTTGTTTTTGTCTCCATTTTCTGTTTAACGGAGAGAAGATTTTTTCAACACATTTCTAATCATAATAGTTTTAATAACTCATTTATAATACCTGATTTATTTTATCTTTGTCATGATGACAGTAAATAATATTTGACTAGATATTTTTCAAGACACTAGTATTCAGCTTAAAGTGACATTTAAAGGCTTAATTAGGTTAATTAGGCAAGTCACTGTATAACAGTGGTTTGTTCTGACAATCCAAAACAAATATTGAACTTTAAAATGATTTTAAATAAAATTAAAAACTAGCCAAAATAAAAGAAATAATACTTTCTCCAGAAAAAAAAATATTATAGGATATACTGTGAAAAATTCCTTTCTCCGTTAAACTTAATCTGGAAAATATTAGGGGAAAAAGTCCACAAGAGGACTAATAATGATCATTTTAACAGTATGTTTTTAAAAGTATGAAAGAGAACTGCTGTTGTGTGTATACGCTCAGTTTCAGAGACAGAGCAGAACACACACATGTACAGTAAAGTCATGTCAGATTAGACTTGCAAAATGTAGCACTTCACTGTAAAAAATCAGTGACAAAAAGTCAAGAAAACAAATAATTTGATGTTGCTTTAACTTATTTTAATACTTTATTCTGGTTTCAACAATTTTTTCTTCAAGTTATGCAAAGTTTAACTTAATTTTTTTTGTCAGTGAACACTGTAAAAAGGCTGGATCCCACACAATGGATTTAGCTTATTAGTTTTTACTAATTTAAGTGGATTGAAGATAAAACAATCATCACTTTAAATAAGTAGTTTGAACAAACAGCAAACATCATTTTTTTGAGTGTTCACTAAAAAAATGCAGGAATCAACACAATTCATTCATGTTGTCCCAACACATTAACAAGTTAAAGTGGATTGAACAATTAAGTTCTCCCATAAAACTAAAGAATTGTGTTTTTTCAGCTCATTTTAATAAGCAGCAAATATAATTTTTTTTATTGTAATTTTTTTTTTACAGTGTAGGTGATTATTTAGGGCTTGAGTGTCCACATATGTGGACAGCAAATTTTTAGCTCTTAAGTGGCTATTTAAAATACTTTGAAAGTTTTATATTTTGTTACAGACATACAGTGTCATCCTGCAACTGTTTTGCAGCATTTGAAATGTCCCAAACCCTATTTTTAACTGTGCAAAATGGGAAGAAAATGTTGTTTTTACTCTCTGATAGTCAAAAAATAAATGTTAATTTTGCATTAAAAACATTCATGAAAAAGTGTTTTATGTAAATTGGGACCACGAGTCCACATATATGGACATCAGTTTTCACTAAAAGTACATCATATCAAAAGATGATACTTAGATTTTTATTCTAATTAGGTTCCAATAAGCCCAAATAGCAAAGAGAAATAAAAAATGCATGTAAAAAAAAAAACACCTGGGCCTTAAGAGGATAACCTCTTAAGGCCCAAGGTGTTTTTTACATGCATTTTTTTTTCTCTTTGCTATTTGGGCTTATTGGAACCTAATTATTTATAATTTAATTATTTATAATTTAAAAACCCTTTACTCACCAAGATTAGGCTATGTGCTTTTGTGCAGGTATTGAATTCACTGTTAATGGCTTTAGCGCAGTCCTGCGCTCAGGATGCTGTGTACCAAATACCTTTTACTGCAGCTGCTAGGCCGAGATGCATAGTTCTGATCTGGCTAATTTTGCAAGTTTTGGGTAGGAATGTTTGTTCACCTTCTACCTGCCAAGAACAGCCGTTTAATTTTCCATGACAGCAGTTTCAATGTAGCGAGTGACCTCGTCCTCTTCCCTGTCAGCTTGCTGTACATACATTGCTGTTTAGCGCTCTACCGTAATATGCAGTGTATGAGTGACCGCCAAAATACCTTGGCGGCTAGAATAACCTTTCCTTCTGGACTGGTGGCTGACCTGACCACAGTCAAAAACTCGCTCTTTTTTTACTTCTCTGTCATCATTTGTTTCACCTTTGCAGGGATGGATTTTAATGTTGTAACAAATGATTTGATTACTTTCTCGTGCTAATCGAAATGCATCACATGACTATTCATTTACTGCGCCAGCTAAGCCAAGCCCGGCCCGACCCGAGCCCATCTAAAATTATAGAAATTAATAATAATTTAATTTCAATTTCCCCCGGGTTTCACTTTCGTTTGAGGGGCGGCGTGAAAGTCCTTTGCCTAGAGCGGCAGTTCGGCTTGCTCCGGCCCTGTGTGGAATGCACTACCCATCAGCATTAGTAATGCTGCCTTTCTGGAATGTTTTAAAAAACTTCTTGAGACTCACCTTTTTAGCATTGCTTTTAACTTAGGATGACCAATTTGTTAACTTTTTATTCTATCTTATGGTTCATATTCTTATTGTTTTATTGCATCTTTTTATTATTTTGCTGTTTCTGCTTCCCTTGTATTGTTAGTATTTTACCTTGTAGCGCTTTGAGTTTAAGAAAAGTGCATTACAAATAAAATTTATTATTATTATTAATCACTTATGATTTTTTCCTAATCGAGCAGCCCTGCTTTCTGATGCTAATCTTCCATCATCATTTAGTCTGAATCATCGACAGACCAATTAATGGAAGGACGAAGCGTCTGTCTGGTTATTTATAGACTGAATGCCACTCTCTACTCACAGAAGTAAAAAAAAAAAATCACCCATGGCCGGTCACCATGGAGATACAGGCGATAGTTGGCAAAAGTGCTGATGATCAGGATTGACAGGAATGTATAGAGGAAGAATGAGGGATCAATGTGTTAAACAAACAAGCACAGACTCTTAATGAAGGAAGAGCATGAGCCAAATCACAGAGACATGAAAATCACTGCCTAGCAACCTGCTGACAGCTACTCCTTAGCAACCACATAGCAGCATCCTGGCAACCATTACATCACCCTGGATCACGGTGGTGAGTTTTGCACAAGCGAACAGCACTTTAACTAGTCGTCACCTTGGAATTATAAGGTTCTATCTGCGTTCTGAATGATTTTGAGATAGTGAGCTTCAAAGTTTTTGCATTCCATAGCAAACAGTGTGTGTGTAACATTTGTTTTTTAAATAAAACGTCTTAAAATGTAAACAACTTCTAAAAAAAACATCCCATCATGTAAATAAGTTGCCATTTAATAAGAATATGTCATGACTCAATTTTGACAAAAATGTCAGATAGAACCTTATAATTCTAAAGTGACGTAGTGTGTTAATGTTACTTTTTTGTTATTTCAACCCTCACAAAAAAGTTTGTGGAGAAAATCTTCACATAATTGTTTTAAATATTCATTCATTCATTTTCTTTTTGGCTTAGTCCCTTTATTCATCAGGGGTCGCCACAGCGGAATGAACCGCCAACTTATCCAGCATATGTTTTACACAGCCGATGCCCTTTCAGCTGCAACCCAGCACTGGGAAACACCTATACACTCTTGCATTGACACTCATACACTACAGACAATTTAGCTTATTCAATTCCCCTATAGAGCATGTGTTTGGACTGTGGGGCTACCCAGAGGAAACCAACGCCAACACAAGGAGAACATGCAAACACACACAGAAATGGCAACTGGCCTAGCCGGGACTCAAACCAGTGACCTTCTTGCTGTGAGGCGATCGTGCTACCCACTGCGCCACCGTGACGCCTGTTTTAAATATACAGTTAAAGGTAAATAAATCGCCCTCCTGTAAAAATGTAATTATTTTTCAGATATTTCCCAAGTGAATTTGAACAGAACAAGAAATCTTTCACAGTATTTCCTATTATTATCTTTTTTTTGTTCTGGATAAAAGTCTCATTTCTTTTTGTTTGGCTGGAATAAAAAAAACATTTAAAACATGTAAAAACCTAATTAACCTAAGTTTTTAAATTGACTTTGAGCTGAATACTAGTATCTTCCAAAATAAATATCAACCTATTATGTACATCATTACCACTTTTTTGAAAAGAATTAAAATTTCATAGAAAGGCAATAACTGTCTTCAGCTGTATTTTTACTTATATATTTATCTATTTTTTATTTATTTATTTCAAATTAATGCTCTGTAAAAATGAATGTTATAACATACTTGATTATAAATAATATAAATTCTAACCTTAATCATAGTAAATATTGTCATTGTAAAAAAAATCATGTCTAAAGTAAAATGATAATGATGATCTTATTTAATATCATCTGATTAAAATCTTATTTTTATGTCAGCTACTTTAAAATGAAATATAGTTTTATATTTGTAAATATAAACTATTCAAAGTAAGAATTATTTGTTATTTGGTCATTTTAAACTGAAATAAAACATTTAAAATTGTAAAAAAAAATCACAACTTCATATGGATGGTATGAAACAAAATTTTTTATTAAAGAACAATGAAATGTAGTATATTTATTTTATAAAAATGTAATTATTTTTATATTTTATTTAATTATTATTTTAAGTCTTTATACTTAAATTTTTGAATTTATTTTGCTTACTCATTTTTAATAAATTATTTGTCATATTTACTGGATATCTAAATTAAAAACAAATGTCTTTTTAAATATTTTTCCAAGTGTAGTTCAACTATACTGCCTGTATATGTACCAATAAATTCGAAATATATATATACTCATGTTTTAAAAATATTACAAGTGACAAAGCACAAATAAATTACTTTAAAAAAACAAAACAAAATGCAATTAAACCCAAAAATGTATTATATATATTGTGAATGATTTAGTATGGAAATGTATTCATCCTTTCAATTTCCTTCGGCTTAGTCCGTTTATTAATCTGGGGTCGCCACAGCAGAATGAACCACCAACTTATCCAGCATATGTTATTACACATCGGATGCCCTTCCAGCCGCAACCCAGTACTGGGAAACATTCATACACACTCATTCACACACACACTCATACACTACGACCAATTTAGTTTATTCAATTCACCTATAGCGCATGTGTTTGGACTGTCAGGGAAACCGGAGCACCCGGAGGAAACACAGTGAGAACATGCAAACTCCATACAGAAATGTCAACTTGCCCACCCGGCACTTGAACCAGCGACCTTCTTGCTGTAAGGCAACAGTGCCAACCACTGAGCCAATGTGTCACCTTGTATATAGAAACATGGGTAACAAAATTAAATTTGAAATGTATTATAGTATCCAAAATGCCACAATCTAGTAATATACTGGATTTCAGATGCAATATACACAGTAATATATGCAATATTGTTTCACTTAAACTTTCATAATGCTGCACAGCAATCCAAAAATATCCTATTTGTCTTCATATTCTTTTACAAATATAAAAACAACCATAAAATCCCCTGCCAATAACACACTTTGTTTTCAAAAACCAGTCGATTCTCAGTGGACAGAATAAAGCCTCGTCCTCCATTTTTCTTACATCAGAATAAACGGAAGTAAACTGGTCTGGGAAAGGCGTTTGATGTGGACTTCAGTCGTCTTTCAGTCTGAATGTTGTCTTGTGTTGTGTGTGTCTGTGAGGAAAGAGACGCTCTGTTTTAACAAAGCCTGGAGGTGTCAGAGTCATGTGTTCTTAAAAGGAGCCTATTATGCAAAAATGACTTTTATAAGGGGGTTAAACACAGTTGTGTGGCATCAGTGTGTGAATATAACCATTACTGAATTATATTTTTTATAATCACGCTTAATTAAAATCAGTCTGCAGAAACACTTTGATTGACATTCTCCCTTGGTACGTATCATAGGGGAAAAGCCCCGCCCACTAGTGACCATCTCTTGCTTATTAGCAGAGACAGCCCTGAGTGAGAAGCAGCCGTCCACCACTACAGTTTTCAAGCCATACCTGCCCATTTTTCCAATTTTTTTAGTGAAAAGTGTTTAATATAATAACATTATTATTTTAGTTTTAACCATTTTCGTCCACGTAATTTATATTGTAATTTATAATTTATGTTAATCAATTTTCAGCAACATTTCTCCAGTCTTCAGGCAGATTCCAAGACAGGACTTTTTGTTAAATGTTTGCAGCATTTTTTTAATGCTGGTTTTGTGAGCGTGTTTAACAGCTACTTCTTTTTAGCTATATAATGGTACCTGTCTGTGAGTCTGTGCCATTTCACACTGTCACGTTTATATTTCCACTGGCAGCATACCTGTCAACACTGGGATGTAAAAATAAGGGATACGCCACCGCCGCCCCATAAAAAAATAAAAAAAACACCAAAAAAATAAATATGTTAATCTGGAGCTGTTTCATTGTAAATAAACTGCTGAAACGATCAGTAATACGTTTTTTTTTATTATTTAAAAAGGATATAATAATTAGTATACATTAGAAAAATCTGCAAATAAATTAGCAAACAGTTCAGCTCATTATTAGCTGTTATAAAGAAATAGAATCAAGTTATCAAATCTCATCTTTTCTTCACTGTATTTAAACATTCTGATTAAAGAGCAGCGAATGAATCTCTCATTTAGATTTTTTTGGTTTGATTACATTAAATAACAGAGCTGTCACCTTAAAACTGCACAGATCTATAATGAAAGCATTTGACTGTTTTCCTAACTGTTTATGCTCATTTAAGACTAAATTTGTTGTGTTTAAAAGAAAACCCAACAAGATCAACATGTCTAGATGTTATTATTATTATTATTATTATTATTCATTCATTCATTTATTTTCTTTTCGGCTTAGTCCATTTATTAATCTGGGGTCGCCACAGCGGAATGAACCGCCATTATTATTATTATTATTATTATTATTATTATCATCATTATTATTATTATTATTATTATGATGATGTGTATATGTCTGTTCAAACACGCACCAAAAACCCAGTGTCCACTTGAGTTCAGCATCAAATCGCGTACGTACAGAATCTGCTTGGGAAACCTCGTCTATTATCACTATGGAGAGCATCAGCTGACAGTCATGCATCTTTATATGAACTGACCGTTTTGAGGATTGCATAGGGGCAATGGCGCCTGTAATGAAAAGGAAGTGAATCACGCCGTTTTTATGTTTATTTCAAAGTGTTTCTATGCCTAAATAAAATGAAAGCACAGAACCGAATTACATTTAAGAGCAAGGGCGGCCCCTGGTGGTTCGGCGGTATGGGTTGCATATAGGGAGGAACGGCTCTTCTCAGAAAGATAAAAAATACGGGAGAAATACGGGAAAATACCTTTACGGGATGACAGCGGGATAGAACTGTAAAATACGGGAGAATACCAGGAAAAACGGGAGGGTTGACAGGTATGACTGGCAGGTAAATACATTTGTTACAGTTAACTGTCTGAAAAACCCCTCTGCAGTACCAACTGCGGTTGTTGTTTCCATGTTTAAAAATGGGTAGGGTGGTTATGCTTTAGGTGTGATTTAAGGTTAGTTGTGTAATTGTGTTGTCTTTTTTTTATTGCCACTGTTCTGGAACAAATGTGACATATCGGCTCGTTCACATTAACAGGCTCTCCTTTTTCATTCGGCTTAAAGTCAAAATGTTCCCCCTTGACTTTGAAACCAAGTCCATCACGACTTGTTTATCCCATCTGACTGTAGTTCCTAAACATGAATCAGTGGGTTCGTCTCTTGCCTTCTTCACTTCCACTATCTGGTCTCTCTCTCGCGCACTCTGTCTGTGTGCATGGAGATGCTGCATAAGCCCCACTTTAACCGCCCTCATTTTCATATATTGTGCGATAAGTCAATATATTGACTATTGCGACAGGCCTAATTGTTACCTTTACATTTATTAACTTAGATATGAAACTGTGAATAATCAAGATAAATCTTTTTTGTTTCAGGATCCTTTGATGAATATAAAGAACATCATTTATTTAAATTAAGACCTCTTCTAACATTCTTTTTACTTAAAACCAATAATTTTTCAGTTTTTCACAGTGATAACAATAGTCCTTTTTTGAATATGCTGCTATAGGCATTTGTAGCTCCGCCCTCTTTTTGAATCTCATTTGAATTTAAAGCAACAGTCACCAAAACGCTACAATTCTTATCAAAGCCTTAAAGGCTCAGTTTCAGAGAGTTATAAACATTAATTATACACTGCAAAAAAAATGCTTTTCTTACTTAGATGTTTTGTCTTCTTTTTTAGTCCAAATATCTAAAATATATATCTTATATCAACAAGCATTTTCTAGGCAAGCAAAAAATATTGTCTTGTTTTCAGAAATAATATGCCAATATTAAGTGAGTTTTTCCTTAAAGCAAGCAAAATAAGCTGCCAATGGAGTATGCAAAATAATCTTATGTCAAAGGGAAAAACAAGTTTATTTTGCATACCCCATTGGCATATTATTTTGCTTTTCAGAAATAATATACCAATATTAATTCTGAAAACAAGACAATATTCTTTGCTTGCCTAGAAAATGCTTCTTGATATAAGAATTTTTAGATATTTGGACTAGAAAGAAAATAAAAAAATCTAAGTTAGAAAAGCATTTTTTGCAGTGTATGGGTGTGACAAGACTCCATGAGACGAGATGAGACACGGAGATTGGGTTCACAAGAATGAATTGAGACAATATTTTTACAATATTTAAAAAAAATCTTCAATGACTAAATATATGAATGTAAAATATCCTTTTATTCAACTGAAAAAATCACAAAAAACTATTTAGATGTTTTTTTTAAATCAACTTGTAATGAATGTTATTTTACTTCTATTTTAATGAATTATGTCATAAAGGACATGCAAACACTGCTAAATATTTAGCTATAAACTCAACTGACTGGCTTCTCCCCTGTACAGTTTCACATGAGAAATCAAACTCCTTTCCACAAATTGAACTTGCCCCTGTGACAAACTCTGAGCTTCTGGATGCAAGTATGAAGTGAGGACTGATAGGAGAGAGTTGTTGTAATGGAGTTTGATGCATGCACGCCGAATGAAAAAAACTGGACAGCACAAACGTGTGTTCAGTAATGATGATGATGATGACGAAAGGTATGCATGTCTCCAAGAGTTCAATGTGTGTGTGCGCACTCTGAGGAGATGTGTGTGTCTGTGGTCCTTTACTGACTCGGTAGGTAGAGAATAGTGTCAAACAGCCGTGTGTGTGTCACTGTTGCAAAATGCAGCTAAAAGTCCAACACAATGGTAATAGTTTAATTACGCCATTTACATGTCTGTACTGCACTTTAATGATGTGAAAATAGCAATACTCCACATGTCTTAATTCAATTCAGTGTTTCCTTAAGGATTTTTTGTTCAGTCATGGTGGCAGGCCTTTTACACAGATCTACCAACTACCTATGCGCAAGAACTTGGCTATTTACGTAATGTCACAGTTTTACACTTATTTTACATTATCATTTCATTATCCGGTCGCTTTTGTAACGAGTAGGTCTCCAACATTTGTTAGATTTGCTAGGAATATTCAGAGATGTATAGTGATGAAGTAGAACTACTTCACTACTGTACTTAAGTACTAAAAGGTTGTATCTGTACTCTACTGGAGTATTGTTTATTTCTCCTACTTCTACTTTTACTTCAGTACATATTTTCGATGAGCTTAATACTTTTACTCCAGTAGATTTTTTATGTGTTGCATAGTTACTCGTTACAATTATAAAAATGTTACGAATCAATCATTCATTGATCAGACGATCAAAGAAGACAGTGCTGCCTGCCTGCATTGAGAGCACTTTAGTTTGTTTTAGACATGGAAAACCCAGATATTCCACCTTCAACTCCTTCACTTTCAACTGTTCGTGGCGATGAGGAAAAAGACCACCCGTGACCCTATTTAGAGCCAATGTTTGCATTTCTCGGAGTGAAAGACAGTTCATATACTGTAGAATGAAGTGCATACTCTCTAAGTTAAAGATAATATAATACACAAAACAGCAGTTTGAGCTATCCATAAGAGCTAGATAAGTTAACTACCGTTAGCTACCTGCGGTTCATATCATGCTGCAATGTTCACATAATGTTAACTGTCTATCATAAAGGCTGTCATGCTGAATGGTGTTTTTGACCCATCATATATATATATATATATATTATAAATCGTAAACCATGGTTCTTTTCGTTCTGCTTAATCCTGTGCCCCAAAAAAGATATTTAAAATGAACAAAACAATATGTCTTTTGACTGCTTTTTTAAAAATAACTACATAACGCAATACTTCTACTTTTACTTTCAGTACTTGAGTAGTAAATTTTTAAATAAACTACTTGCAATACTTAAGTACAAAAAATGTTGAATACTTTAGTACTTCCACTTAAGTATGATGCTTAAAGAGCACTTCAACTTCTACTCAAGTCACTTTTTTGATAGAGCACTTGTACTTGCACTTGTACTTGTACTTGTACTTTTACTGTCTGGGTCTCTAGTACTTTATACATCTCTGGGAATATTTATGAATGGCTCCAGTAGACCTACAGAACAGCATTGATGCGTCCTGAAGTAACGTGTAACGGCCATAAACTTCATCTTAAAGGGTTAACAGGGTTTCTGCAGATATCATAATGTCAAATTTAAGACTTTTTAAGACCTGTTTAGGACCATTAAGTATTACATTTAAGACCTATATCACAATTTAAAAAAAACACATACACATAAAGAGAAAATGCAAAAATCACAGAATTAGTGGTAAAATAAATGTATCCAAATTGAACAGTACTAAAGACAGGTTAGATACACCATTGAACTACAACAAACATCTTAAGGCTGATTTATACTTTCGGCTGATGCTGCATCGCGCACCTCACAAAACGGACGAGGCTTTTATACTTGGCGCGTTCACTGTTGTGATAGGCTAACTGACAGTAAAATCAGACGCATAAACAGAGAAGTAGGAAGTTTCCGGAACTACATCATATCATTAATATCGTTCAAGACTTTTGAACTAATTATTTTTATTATTTTTATAAATTATTTTAATGATTATAAGGATTTTTATAACCATTCAAGATTTTGTTAAATCAAACTTTGATGCATCACTTGCGTTTGTTCATATCTCGGACAGTTCTACCTATTAAAGTTAAATATTAGTGACAACAGAACACGGATTGCTCTACTTTTTTTTTTTTTTTTTTTTATTATGGCAAGAATAAAAAAAGCACACTTACTAAAAATACTGACGTTTTTTTTTTTTTTTTTTTTTTTGCCCACTTAACAATTCACACATTACTGTCTGGCTTGTTTCTGTCCTCTTCTTATGCTAAAAAGGCAATAATGGTCCAACATTCGTGACCATTATCACCAATAATGCCCAGAAAAACAGGATATCAGTATATTGTAAACCGGTAGTTTCAAAGATTCCTTTCCAGTTATTAAATAAATGTTTTGTTTAATTATAGTTTTGCAACTATTAAATTGTTTTAAATTTTAAATTGTAATATATACATCAGTGTTAAACCTATGACTGGTGGAAAAACATATTCTGTAATATTAAAACCACCTGGTCTCCCTTTTGCCATGGCCTCTCGTTTTGGTTTTAACAAACTTATCCCTCAGGTTTTTCCAAACTTTTACAAAAACGTTCCTCCTTTCCCACTGATGTTGCAATTTCTAGCCAAGAATTATTGGTTATCTATGATCACGCATAGACCGATCATAAAGATCAGGGGCGTGCAGAGACCTTTTAAGGGGCAGGGGCTCAAATGGAAAAAAGGCACTTTTTATTAAAAAATAATAAAAATAAAATATATCATAATGAGATTATTAAGGAGATTTCACCCTAAATTCACCATATACTCACTCTTAAAAGGATAGTTAATTCAAAACTGAAAATTCTGTCACCATTTACTCACCTTTTATTTGTTCCAAACCCATTTGACTTTTTTTCTTCTTCTGTTGAACACACAAAGTAATAGACTATTTTGAAGAAAGCGGGAAACCTGTAACTATTGACTTTCATGGTATTTGTTTTTCCTAGTCTGGAAGTCGATGATTTCAAGTTTATAGCTTTCTTTAAAATATCTTTTTTTAATCTTTTATTTGTTAGTGTTCAACAAAATAAAGAAACAAAGAAATGGAACCACTTGAGGGTGAGTAAATGAAAATGTTTGGGTGAACTATCCCTTTTCAATCTATTATATTTGTTTGATTTTTTTTTTTCTGTTGAACAAAATAAAATATTTTGAAGAATGTAGGCCACTGACTTCCATAGCTAGCCTATATGTACTTGTTTTATAGCTTCAATTGACATTATATATTTTGTGTGACTGCAAAAACAAGAGGACAATATTTTCACTATCCATTACATTAGCCAGATGCAGTCCGCGTGCAATGCGGATGCAGGAGTTGGCATAGGCGCTGATAGACGTTACTCCACAGTTGACAACTTACTTTTGAGGCGAGAGTAATAATGTAAATAGAGTCTTCGTTAGAGCATTCGCCTCGCATGTGGCTTTTCTTTCCAATTCGTCGGTTCGAGGCTCGCTTGGAGCGATAGACTAAAACCAAGATACTTTAAAGTTTCGTTTTTTTTTTATTGTTTGACAGTAAAAGCTGTCCTTAAATAGAACATGCATTAACATATATTATATTATTAGTAGTATTAAAAAATAATTATTATCCCCAGAAATAAAGGGCACTTTCTCTCCAGGAGAAAAAAAGGGCAGGGGCTCAAGCACCCAAAGCCCCCACCTCTGCACGTGCCTGATAAAGATGTCTGTACAGGCGTACCTGGTTCACACAAAATCTCTTCGAAGTGATTCATATTCAACTCAAATCAAATGCGGTGCCGCGCGAACTGTTCGCCCAGGTCTCAAAAAATGTTGTGCTCTCTGCCAGCTAAAATCATCACGCGAAACCCAAAGCGAACCTCCGCAAACACAACGATGACGTCACATTCGCCGCACGCACTGAGTTCAGTAACAGAAAGCTGATTGGCTATTGCATATTGGTCTCATTTGTAGTTGTAATACCGGAAATTACATTTGGACTAGTGAAATGAAGAACTACAACACCACGAAAACCAAACAACAAAAAAGAATTTAAATGAGCATTAGATGTAGCGTTACACTGACATCGGAAAAATAAGACCTGTACAAATAAATTTAAGACGTAGAACAGCGAAATTAAGACTTTTTAAGGCCTAAAATTTAGATTTTTACATTTTAGACTTTTTAAGACCCCGTGGAAACCCTGGGTTAAACAAATAACGCACAGCACTACTATAATTACAGAAAAGTTTGCTCAATTATAATTCACTTACCTCTTAAAATGTTTGGTCCGAATATAACTCGCTATAAAAATAACAGCAGCGACTGAATGTTTTGAATGAGAAGCAGTAATGTAGCCGTGGCGGGGAATTGATTTTGGTGTGGCGCCCCACCATGGCAGAATGAATGTAGCAGAAACGATGCAATTTGTGTTTACGACGATTATGACTTTCAGCATATCTAAAGTGCTTTTCCATCACTTGGTTATGAGCCGTGGTTAATGTGTGTGGCTGCAGTTGTGGCACCCTTTGCTTTTGGGCAACCTTTGAACTCTGGTGAAAAAAGCGCAACACAGACACAGCCCGGGTTGCCAGGTGTGCGCAAAGCACTTGATGTGCAGTTCAAATCCAATCCTGCCTCCAATCTTTAGTGCTAAATTCCATTTAGTGCTCCATCACAACTCATAAGACCGCTTTTCACCTCTACAAGGAATCGTAGCCCGAGATCTCGTCACACCCCTAATTATTTGTGGCATTTTGAGCTGAAACTTCACTACACACTCTAAGAGACATCTAAGACTTATTTTAAATCTTGTAAAAAGGGGCATAATAGGTCTCCTTTAAGATTGTGTATGTGTGTGTGTTGTTTAACAGGCTTCATTGGTGTGATGAAAACGGTACAGTCTGCTCTCACGCTGTCACTCTGTTAAATCTTCTCCATTTAATCTTCACAGCTCGACCTGACCTTTTGTCTTGTTATCAGGCTTTTATATTCCATATGAATGTATAAAATCACCTTCGGCCGCAGAAATAATTCAGCTCAACTTGAAAGCGAGATCCATTTTTTATTAGATTCATTCGGAGATGTCAAACTATTCCACCTTTCCCGTTTCACATCAGGTTTTTAGTGCCCTTATTGAAAGTGAATGTACTGAGTAAGGTGACAGAGTTTACAGCCAATCAGAACACACTGCTCTGTGGAGCAAACCAATGAAAGGTCATTTTGGGCGGAGCCACTTAGAGCGATGACATTAAGAAATGAAAAAAAGAAATTAGGCGTTTTTAATCAGCAAGAATGCATTAATTGATTAGAAATAAGAGAATGTTGGAAGAGATTTTTATTTTAAATAAATGCTGTTCTTAACATTTTTCAAAAAATCTTGGAATTAAAAGATTTATCATGTTTTTTTCCACACAAAATAATAAAACTAATAATAATAATAATAAAATCAGCATATTACAGTCTGTTAAATTAATAAGTGTAAATGTAATATTATAATGTTTTCTGAAGGATCATATGCACTGAAGACTGGAGATATGGTGCTAAATATTCAGATTTACATCACAGGAATAAATTACATGCCGGAAAATTAATTAAATTAAAATAAAAAATGTTATTATATTAAACATTTTAGAAAATAATATATGAAATAATAAAAAGTAAAAAATATATATGAAATAAATGTAATATAAAGTGCAAAAAATGCTAATACTTTCAATAAAGTAAATGAAAAATGCAAAATATAAAAAATTAAAGCCACAACATTATACACTCTTTGGCCACTTTGTTAGGCACACCTTACTAGTACCTGGTTGGACCCCCTTTTGCCTTCAGAATTGCCTTAATCCTTTGTGGCATAGATTCAACAAGGTACTTTGGTTGCTCCATATTGAAATGATGGCATCACACAGTTGCTGCAGATTTGTCGGCTGCACATCCATAATGCAAATCTCCCATTCCACCTCATCCCAAAGGTGCTCTATTGGATTGAGTACTGGTGACTGTGGAGGCCATTTAAGTACACTGTGGTCATAAAGGGATGGACATGCTCAGCAACAATACTCAGGTAA
Organism: Danio kyathit; assembly: GCA_903798195.1. Taxonomy (NCBI): domain Eukaryota; kingdom Metazoa; phylum Chordata; class Actinopteri; order Cypriniformes; family Danionidae; genus Danio; species Danio kyathit. The sequence goes on from LR812533.1 coordinate 53,591,877, forward strand.
GCTGTGGCGTTGGCACGATACTTATGGGCCCAAAGTGTGCCAAGAAAATATCCCCCACACCATTACACCACCAGCAGCCTGAACCATTGATACAGCAGGATGAATCCATGTTTTCATGTTGTTGATGCCAAATTCTGACCCGACCATCCGAATGTCGCAGCAGAAATCGAGACTCATCAGACCAGGCAACGTTTCTCTAATCTTCTATTGTCCAGTTTTGGTGAGCCTGTGTGAATTGTAGCCTCAGTTTCCTGTTCTTAGCTGACAGGAGTGGCACCCGGTGTGGTCTTCTGCTGCTGTAGCCCATCCGCCTCAAGGTTGGACGTGTTGTGTGTTCAGAGATGCTCTTCGGCAGACCTTGATTGTGTCGAGTGCTTATTTGAGTTACTGTTGCCTTTCTATCAGCTGGAACCAGTCTGGCCGTTCTCCTCTGACCTCTTGGATCAACAAGGCATTTGTGCCGCTAACATGATATTTACTCTTTTTCAGACCATTCTCTGTAAACCCTAGAGATGGTTGTGCGTGAAAATCCCAGTAGATCAGCAGTTTCTGAAATACTCAGACCAGCCCGTCCGGCACCAACAATCATGCCACATTCAAAGTCACTTAAATCACCTTTCTTCCCCATTCTGATGCTCGCTTTGAACTGCAGCAGATCGTCTTGACCATGTCTACATGCCTAAATGCATTGAGTTGCTGCCATCTGATTGGCTGATTAGAAACTTGCATTAATGAGCAGTTGGACAGGTGTACCTAATAAAGTGGCCGGTGAGTGTATACACAAAACAACATTATCATGCTCCTACCCTTGAGATATCTCTATTTAGATATAAATATATCATATTTAAATAGACATTCTAATAAATAATACAAATTTATGAATATTTTAATTATATTTGAGGATTTTGCTTATATTAGTTGTTTTTATTTATTTTGCATTTGCTTAAGCTTGTTTTGTGTCTATTTTATTTTCTGTCTTTACTTCTACTTGTTAAACCATTCAAAGCTTCAATTACCCTAAATTAATGTTGTTTGTATATTAGTTTTATGCTTATGAAGCACTTTGAGCTGCATTTAATGTAGGAAAATTGCTATACAGATCACATATATTATTATTATTATGACTTCTTATTAACAATACATTATTTAATTGATTTTTCAGCTCCTGAATAATCAACATGGATCAATCAAACAAGCATCCGTCATAACTCTACGAAGGTAAGAGTGATTTATTACCTATTGATTAATAAGCAGTGATCAATCAGAGTGTCTCTAGTCTAGAAGGGATACAGCTGTGGATACTCACATGAATATAGCATCATTTTTGTGACACTGTACAATAATAATTAATATTTTTACATTACTGTGATGTTAGGTTAAGGGGTAGACATGAATAAAATACAATTGAATGGCTAATTTAATAAATAATATGAATAATAATTACTGCTTTTACATTATGGTTGGGGTAGACGATAATAAAATACAATTAATGGGTAATTTAATAAATAATATAAGTAATTCTTGTTAACTTCTAGTAATAATAATGATCTTATTTAATGTCATCTGAATAAAATTTTAAGTCAGCTACTTAACAAATTAAACTTTTTGAAACATTTAATTTAATTAAATAAATAATATGAATAATACTTGTTAACTACAGGTGTATCCCCTTTTGGCAACGACCGTAGTCTGACATCTTCTCATTAAATAACCTGTCACTGGTCATTTGTTCATCTGTGTTTGTCTGTGAGGCTAAGGGTAGGCGTTAATACAATACAATTGAATGGCTAACTAATAAATAATATGAATAATACTCTGTATAAATAATGTTTATACAGTTTTACATACTGTGATGGTAATATACAATTAATGGGAAATTTAATAAATAATATAAATAATAATTATTGCTTGTTTCCGGCCTTTCCCAGTACTGGGTTGCGGCTAGAAGGGCCTCCACTGTATAAAACATATGCTGGAATAGTTGGCGGTTCACTCCGCTATGGCGACCACTGATGAATAAGGGACTAAGCCAAAGGAAAATGAATGAACGAATGAAGCTGTATCCCTTTTAGCAACAACTGTACACTGACATCATCACTGCTGACATCATATCCTGAAATAACCTGTCACTGGTCATTTGTTTATCCGTATGTGTGTGTGTGTGTGTGTTTGAGCTCTAAACACAGTTAACTTTAATAAAATCACTGTGGGACTGTAATGGAAACAGAGCTATTAATCAGAAACACAAAGAGAGATGGAGAAACACTGGGTCTGCAGGTCACAAACAGATTGATTTACCATTTACAGAAATGCATGAGTCCACAGAGAGACTGAATGAAAGAGTCACGCTGACCTTCTGCCTCTGGGTGAAGTTATTCACCGCTGATCTTACACTGGACATTGTGGAGCAAACAATACAGCACTAAAGTTAATTCATGTTTCCGTCCACTTATTTTTGGAGTATCGCATAATGCTTAAAGTACACGTGAAATCAAAACTAACCGTATGGATTCTGTTAGCTTGCATTGCTAGATTTATGGTGAATATTTCATCTGTGCACGTCATTAAAATTATAGGTGGGCATAGATTAATTAATTTAAATCTAGATTAATCTCACTGTAATCTTGGAATTAATCTAGATTAAAATGGCTTATTTGAATTCTGCTGAAGGCATTCAGAATAAGTGTGCTACCCAAATTATGACTAAAAGTAAGTCTTTGAGAACGGGTTTCTCAATCCAGGTGGCGCATTAGACCAGGGGCTCATCTCCTGTTTCCAAAATGCATCACAAACTGCTTGAGAATCTGTTCTACTATGATAATTGGTGATGAAAATAAATGATGCTCAATAAGATGTACTTGTGTTTACTCACTGTTTATTCAGTTAAACATGAATGTTGAACTGTAGGCCTACATAAGCTCCAAACAGCAAGTTTTGATGACTTTAATCTGACTAAAGTCATAACTGAACTAAACAGAAATGGAATTAAGACGTGGAGTATGCAGATATTAGTGGCATTATTGAAGTAAACACCACAATCAAACTATTACCGTCATGTGGGACTTTTCGCCATATTTTTCGACAAGATCCACAAACGAGGCTGTCTGTAACGGACCGCACACACACACACACACACACACACACACACACACACACACACACACACACACACACACACACACACACACACACACCGCGAAATGCGTAAGTTTGTTTCTTTCCATTTTTCGTGCGTTATTAACTTCCATAACACTCTCACCAGTCCTTACTCCTTATTTGCGTCTAATACCCCAGTTTTAGAATATTTTCTAAAACGTCAAGCAGGAATTAGTCTATAGGAATGTAATAGGCTACACCTTGTTGACCAATTTATGTATGTATGGCCATTAAAAATACATGTTCCTTAACCAGATGGTTTTTCAAGTTACTTATAAAGAGATTGTTACTTCAGTCATGTTGTTGTAATGTTTTAAGTTGACTATAATTACACAGTAAAAAAAAATAAAAAATCTAAATCGTGAATCGGTCAAACTTTATGAAAAAATCTAGATATTTTTTTTTGCCATATCGCCCAGCCCTAATTAAAACAAATATGAAAATGCATTTAATAAATAATACTGCTAATAATAATAACATTATACTAATGCAGATTGTCGTGAACTGAAAAAAGGCACGGAGGTATGAAGAAGGCATGGAGACAGTGGATTTTATATTTATGTAGTAATTGTTGTAACATTTTAATCCTTTGTTTTCATCTGTAAAGCTATTTGTGTATTGCTGTACGTAGGGATGCAACGATTAACCGGTTTCACTATTAACCGCGCTTTAATTTGTCACGGTTAATTAATCGTAAAGGCTTCTCAACACCGCGTTTCTGCACAGAACAAAACTGCAGCAACCAAACAAAGGTATGTCAACTGTGCGCTAGTTTGTACACTGAGACTAATAACCACGCACACTGGATTAACTATAAATAAGGCTATTAACTAAGGCAAGCTCGTGTAAATTGGTAATTTCCAATGGAGGGACACGCACGCGACGCAACGTGCTCACGCTTTTCAGCCGCGCCTACTTGAGATGACAGGCAGATGTGTGACTACGAGAACTGCAAACGGCTGAAGTTTGGGGAAGAAGCAATGAAAAGTACACAGGTTTGCAAACCCATTTAAAGGTACAAATAATGGCGCTGATGAGAGCATGTTAATACGAGAGAATGTTAATCCGCCAGCCGAGATCAACTGAGTGATTTCGGAGAGTGCTGGAAAACTCGGAGTGGATCAGCTGTTTAATGGCCCGAATCTCAATGCGTTGCATTCACTGCGTGTTCAGCGCAAATGAACGCTAAATGTAACATCTAGCACAGTATAGTCTATACAATATTGACTATACAATAGGCACTTTGGTATAGTATATACCCAGGGCTTGACATTAACTTTTTTGATCACCAGCCACTGTGGCTAGTAGTTTTCCAACATTACTAGCCACTCGCCATTTTCACTAGCCACAATTTTATTGTTGGGAAAATATATTTTATACACATAAATATGACTTTAACATGCTAAAATTAATTGATTTAGATGTTGTGTTATCTCCACATGCCTCATTCATTTCACTTTTTGTGTGTTGTGTATGAGCTTGCTAAATGTTCATGAGCAAATGGGTCATGGTTTCATAGTATTACAATTAGTTTTTATTTCACATCATTTTCAGAGCTCAAAACGAAGGATTTATCAAATTTATCTCTGACCACACCAAACATAAACAATTAATTATTTTTTAGGCACAAATTTTAAATGTGTCAAAACAAGCATAATATAGCTGTTTACTATACTTTTTATTTAACAAAACATATGCACAGCAATCTGTCCTGGCTAAAGGTCCAGGATCACCAGTTAACTACACATAAATGGGGAGTTAATCTCCCATTAAAGCAATGTTATTGTAAAAAATGATCATTAAACCACATTACGCAAAAGAAAGCAGGTAAAAAAAACATACTTTGTGATAATGAAAGGATTATAACGCACACGGTTAACGTTAGACCCATAAAAAAATCTGTTCTATAATGGTGAAAGCGAAAGCAACCGGTGCTGCTTACAAAATACAAATCTGGAGCTCTTGAAAGCAGCAAGACTGTGGGTGCATGTTCATCACTTTTTGTCTAGTCTATTTGAAAGAGAACCGATCACATCAGCTGTGTTTCTAGACACAGTTGCTTCACGCAAGGAAACGAGAGCGCGCACGCGTTTTAAACAGTCGCGCGCATCAACTCAGCTGCGAGTGATCATCCTTTCATTCGGTATTCATCTGCTTTTTTATTGCTCATGCGAACGTAATTATTTTTGTCAGTCGTGTTGCTTCTTAATTCTCAGATCGCCTTTGCATGCATATTGGACCATCCTTATTGTCTAACCCTGCTTTTATGAATTATTATCCGGGAAAATATTTTCAACCAGCCAACGTGGCTAGTGGGAGTGTCTGTCTTACCCGCCACCACTGAAATCTACCCGCATTTGGCGGGTTGGCGGGTGTTAATGTAAAGCCCTGTATATACCTATAAAAATAATAGTGCAAAATGTATATTTCTAACTGCAATGCTTCATTTTTGCTTGACGCAAACCATACATTTATGTCAATGTAACAGTTGGACTTTTTATAGCAGATAACTCCCATTTAAGCACATTCAAGGCAGCATGATAATGAGAAATGTAATACATTGTTAGTTTTATTGTCATCAGAGTCATCGTTAATATTTTATAAATATTAGACATTAATTTTGGAATTATTGCACAAATATCAATAAGTCATAATAGAATTACTTAGTTTCTGTTTTTTGTTAGTCCTGATTGATGGTCTTTTCAAATACATAAATCTGTTAATATTTAATATTCAGTGGTGCTCATTCATTTTTGCTGGGTGCTCCTAAATTTTTTCTGGTGCTCTTAAAGGTGCTGTATGTAAGTTTTTGACTCTTCTAAAGCATAAAAATACCATTATATGTGTGCAGATATTTAAGAAACATCCCAAGTAAACATACTTGTTTAACTGAAAAACAATGCTGAAGTCAGATATTCTGCTTTGAAAATGTTTTTTCCGTGCCGGAACGCTGTCTTTGTTTAGGTAAAGTTAACCTGGACAATGCCAGTTTAGCCAATTACATTTCAGCACTCCGGGTTGCCTTGTTGGAAAACAGCGTATTTCATTTATTCATTCATTCATTCATTCAGAAAGGCTCTGAAAGCATGCGTCCGTGAGCAAAATGGACAGTATCAGACATCGAAATGAGACAGATTCAGTTCCACATGAGGTTATTAATTAGCAAATGATATAAATATTGTGAATGTAAACATTAGGTGAGCAGGTTACATTGTAACCCTGTGTCCTAATAACATGCTTTGTGACGAGATACACAGTAATGAGCAGTTTGGCTGTTTGCACCAGACGAAACACGGCAGAAATGTAAATACAGCCATTCAGAAGCACAGAATAAGCACTCACTCATGAAACGATAAGGTTTAGAATCTATTCAAACTCACATTGTTAGCATTTAGCATTGAATAAAGCACACAAGATTTACCTGAGGTGATCACTGTCATAGGTTTCACATGTTGAGCTGTGAGAAATAGAAGCCATTTCATACATATCAATTCGAGGTGTTGGTTAGAACCAAAACTACTTTTAATATGGAGAATATTCCCTCTGTCGCGTGTCGTTGCTTTTATTTAGAACACAGTTTTAAATCACTCGCTCCTGTACTCAATCTGGCATCCCACGTTTGCGTCTATTTTGATCCAGGACTGCAATACCTAGTTCAACCACTGGGTGTCAAACTTACATACTGCACCTTTAAATGTTTGACGTTGGGAGCACCAGTGCTACCAAGTAAAAAAGTAAATTTTGAGCCTTGCATTAGACAAATACTATTTTTTTATTCTCATTTTTATTTATTTACTCATTGTTCTGTCATTTATTTACAGCGTAAAATTTGTTTAAAGTTTTACTAAAATTGACTAAAAAATTGGACTATTGTTTGTTTTTAATATTAGTATGTGCTGTATTATTTGGTTACTGAGCAGCAATAAACAACACTTAAAAATATAAGGGGTTTTCATGTGATTTTCTAGTCGTGTTTTGAAATGAATAAATGCATAATAATCGTGATAACCGTGAAACCGTGATTATTTCTCAGACTATAATCGTACAACCAAAATCTATAATCGTTGCATCCCTAGCTGTACGTCCTGTGTGTATTAAGCAATGGGTAAGGACCTGACGTTTGGACCTGCATATGCGCATAACTAACGCGCTCTGCGGTGGACTTTAGAGCAGCTTTCAGTTGGTCAACGGCGTGGTCTATTTCAGTTCCTCAAAATAGCAACACGCCAACAATATGCCTTAACACACCTCCTCATCAGAGCACAGTGAACAAAGTGGTGCAAATGGATTTGCTATTTAAACAATGTGGCGCAAAACATAAAAATTAGGGTGAGTGTGTGTGTGTGTGAAAATGTGCATAAACAAAACTTATGAACACAACTGTGTAGGATAAACTCTTTGTCTGATAAGAAAAAATGCATTATAAAACTATTATTGAAATGCATTTTCTCAATAAATTCCAGCATTCACATCAGAAAATTGATGTGATTTAGTTTGAACAGATCATGTGGTGATAAAAATGTGTGTGATCGGACAACATTAATGGAGTTTGCAGCTCATTGTAAAATATCTGAAATGTTGTTTTGCTCTTTGAAAAATCCCTCAGCTAAAGTCTGTCATCACAGTGCTTCAGTATTATTATGACCCCCAAAACTGTCTTGAGAAAAACCCTTTAATGGCTGATGTGGATAAACTGTAAAGTAGTTTCTGGCATTGCATTGGTGGTTCATGATCGATGTGTTGTTAAATGTAATTTGCATACAGAAACAGCAGCATCCTGCACAAACAGAACGAATAGCACGTCATTCCAAACACAAGCCCTCGCTGTGTGTCCTGAAGCGCATCAAGCCTGAGTCTTGTTTTAGATCTGAAAATACACCCACTGTTTAACATCTGCTCTGCTCTTAAACTCTTCGAGACACACACACATACACACACACTGTTCTTAAATGCATTGAGACACAGACGCACTGTTCTTAAACGCACAGAGACTCACTGACCCAAACACACACACACAGTTCTTTAACACATCGAGAAACTCACAAACACACGCACACACTATTTTTTAATGTGCATCGAGACACACACACACACACACACACACACACACACACTGGTCTTAAATGCATCTAGTCACACAAAAACACACACACACACTGTTTTTTAAATGGTTTGAGAAACACACACACACACACACACTGTTCTTAAACGCATTGAAACACACACACTGTTCTTAAACGCATTGAAACACACACACACACACACACACACACACACACACACACACACACACACACACACACACACAGTTCTTAAACGCATTGAAACACACACACTGTTCTTAAACGCATTGAAACACACACACACACACACACACACACACACACACACACACACACACACACACACACACACACACAGTTCTTAAACGCATTGAAACACACACACTGTTCTTAAACGCATTGAAACACACACACACACAGTTCTTATACGCATTGAAACACACACACACACACTGTTCTTAAACGCATTGAAACACACACACAATCTGTTCTTAAACGCATTAAAACACACACATTGTTCTTAAACGCATTGAAACACACACACATCAAGACACACACTGTTCTTAAACGCATTGAAACACACACACACACACACACACACACACACACACACACACACACACACACTGTTCTTAAATGCATCAAGACATATTCAAACACACACATGCACACGCACACACACACACACACACACACACACACACACACACACACACACACACACACACACTGTTCTTAAATGCATCAAGACAAATTCAAACACACACACTTACTGTTCTTAAACGCATCAAACACACACTAATGCACACAAAAACACACATTGTTTTCAAATGCATCAAGTCACACACACAAACACACTGGTCTTAAATGCATCTAGTCACACAAACACACACACACTGTTTTTAAATGGTTTGAGAAACACACACACACTGTTCTTAAACGCATTGAAACACACACACACACACACACACACACACACACACACACACACACACACACACACACACACACACAGTTCTTAAACGCATTGAAACACACACACACAGTTTTTAAACGCATTGAAACACACACACACACACACACACACACACACACACACACACACACACACTGTTCTTAAACGCATTGAAACACACACACATCAAGACACACACTGTTCTTAAACGCATTGAAACACACACACACACACACACACACACACACACACACACACACACACACACACTGTTCTTAAATGCATCAAGACATATTCAAACACACACACTTACTGTTCTTAAACGCATCAAACACACACTAATGCACACAAAAACACGCATTGTTTTCAAATGCATCAAGTCACACACACAAACACACTGGTCTTAAATGCATCTAGTCACACAAACACACACACACACACACACACACTGTTCTTAAACACATTGAAACACACACACACACTGTTCTTAAACGCATTGAAACACACACACACACACAGTTTTTAAACGCATTGAAACACACACACACACACACACACACACACACACACACACACACACACACACTGTTCTTAAACGCATTGAAACACACACACACACACACACACACACACACACACACACACACATACTGTTCTTAAGCACATCAAGACACACAATATTCTTAACCGCATTAAGACACACACACACACTGTTCTTAAACACATCGAAACACACGCACACACACACACTGTTCTTAAACACATCAAAACACACACACACACAGTGTTCTTAAGCACATCAAGACACACTGTTCTTAAATGCATTGAGACACTCACACACACACACACACATGCATCTATCTTTATGGGGACTTATAGCTGTATTGATGTAGAGTAGAGTAGAGTCTCTATATTCCAGTATAAAGCATATCACTGGTATTGCTATACTTGTGGTGACATTTGGTCCGCACAATATAAGCAATACAAGGCACACACACACACACACACACACACACACACACACACACTGATCAGTCATGATGATCAGTCCATTTTCAGCAAAGTGACTTGCTGTTTTGGTTTCCATGACGACACAGCTGTCAGTCAAGGGTGGACAGAGGCGACGGGTCTTTACCACCACTGACAATGAATGAAGCTGTTTCCATTAATGAAATACACTTTTAACTGCCGTGTAGACAGAGAAGAGAGACAGATGGACGCTGAATAATACTACTGCTCTAATGATAATGTATTTTTAAGACAAATCACACTCTTGTGTACAAATAGTAGCACAAACACTTGTATTACTGTACAGGCCTTGAAATGAACTTTTTTACTTGCTAGCACCGCTGCTCCCAACTTCAAATATTTAGGAGCTCCAGAAAAAATGTAGGAGCACCCACCAAAAATGATGAGCACCACTGCAAACTGTATATTAAGGGATTTATTGTATTTAAAAACAACATCAATCAGGACTAACAAAAACCAGAAACAACTATCTAACTAATGCTGCGGTGACTTATCTGCTATAAAAAGTCCTGCTGTTACTTTATGAAAAATAAATTTATGGTTTGCATCAAACAAAAATGAAGCATTGCAGTAAGAAATATTTATTTTGCACTATTGTTTTTATCCACATGTCAATTTAATAAATATTTCTGCTACAAAACAAACGTAAGATTATAATAAATCATTCAATCCAATGCTGAAAGCTGCAAAGCAGTCATCAGTAACTAAATAGAAAAATAATCCACATCTCAAGAAAGAACGGACAAAAGAAAGGAAGAAAAGTCTCACTTCTGCCACTGTTTAAATGTTTTGGTTGTGTCATTTTAAATGCTCAGTCTGGTTATGCGCTGACTTACATTTTTCTGTGTTTGTGGAAATAAGCAGGCGAGTCAGCCAGCCCAATATAAGAGTAGGCAGAGGGTAAAGTCTAGATCGTATACGCGGCCGGCCGGAAGTGCGATATGCACATTAATAAAGCGGCATTTTTTCATGACACTGTATAACAATAATGAATATTTTTACAGTACTGTGACGGTTGGGTTTAGGGTTGGGGTGGGGGTAGGGGTTAAATAATACAATTTATTGGGTAATTTAATAGATAAGATAAATAAAACTCGGTACAACTACTGTTTTTACGCTTCTGTGACGGTTGGGTTTAGGGTTGGGGTGGGAGTATACGATAATAAAATACAATAAATCAGAAATTTCATAAATAACATAAATAATTCTCGTTAACTTCCGGCCGCAAACGTATCTGATCTAGCAACAACCCAGGCAGAGCAGGATTCTCACGATGACCACCGGCGCAATACCGTTTCTTGTTATGAGCCGCAGATTCAGTTTAAGAAGAAACATAGAAACGTTATCTGACTAACATCTAGCAGCTAAATGTGTCTGGAAAAATATTCAAAGGCTTTTATTTTCATAAACAGGGCAGATGTGAATGCATCTGAGTGTTCTGATTGGCTGGAGTAGACGTCTCACGTCGGCGTGTTCTAGAAGTGAAGGCCTTCTTTCCGGCAATCTTCCTTTCCACAAATTGCCGGAACGAATTTATCTGTATTTTCAAAAAGGGCCTGTTCACACATGATCCCTTTGCAGGAAATTGCCGGTAATTTCCTGAAAGTTCTGTATGTGTGAAAGGGGCTAATATCGGAAGCAAAATATCGTGATAATATCGTATCGTGTGTTAGCCTGTGATTCCCACCCCTAATAAACGTGAGATTGACACTCGTTTGTAGTTTTATTTAGATACTCTGTAAATAATTAATGATGGTAATATTAATTCTGATACATTTATGATATCTGAAATGAATAGTTAATAAATATAAATAAATATAAACATAAGCAGGTTGTTTCTTAACAGGGAGTTATGAAGATTCTGAAACTGACTTTCTGACCATATATGTAACTAATTGTGTGTTTGCGTGTGTTTGTGTGTGTGTCACAGTGAAAGCTCTCTTCTGGTTGGTCCTGAAAAGAATGAATCATCAAACTATTTCTGTTGCAGCAAATCAGCCATTATGTGTTGCCAAGGTAACCAAGTACACACACGCGCACACACATACACACACACACACACACAGATGGCACAGAGTCAGTTAAACACAGGTTCAAGCTTTGTACCTGGATTGCTGCAGGCTGGTTCATCTGTGTGTGTGTGTGTGCGTGCGTGCGTCCGTGTGTGTGTGTGTGTGTGTGTGTGTGTGTGTGTGTACGTGTTTTTGTGACATATAAGGACACAAATCTGTATAATGACATAGGTATGACACAGGTATTACAAAAAGCAGGTGAAATATGAGGACATTGGTGACGTCCTCACTTCTCAAAAAGCTTCTAAATCACACATGATGAGTTTGTTCAGGGAGTAAAGCTGTGCACTGTCTCCTGTGATGGTTGGGTTTAGGGGTAGGGTGGGGTGAGGGCAGCATAATATATGGTTTGAACAGTATAAAATGAATGGAAGCCTATGTAATGTACCCACTTTTCACAAAAACAAACGTGTGTGTGTGTGTGTGTGTGTGTGTGTGTGTGTGTGTGTGTGTGTGTGTGTGTGTGTGTGTGTGTGCGTGTGTGTGTGTTTTCATCTGTCAGTCAAAGCAACGGCAGAAAAATCTTATTTCCAAATCAATTAAATTGTAGCCTGCAACAAGAAACTTAAAGCCAATTAATATTTTCCACATTACTTTAAAGACGATTAGGCATTAAACAAATTAATTTCCTCACAAATTACTGTAATGCATCTAGACAGTTTGTTCTCATTATTGCGAATCACTTATGTAAAACAGTCATAAATTAAGTTTTCTTTAACTAAAAGCAAATTGTCTCTGAAAGTTTTGAATGTTACCATGATATTAGCTCTATAAAAACTGCATTTATATAAAAATACAGCTTATATAAAGATGACAAAACCATGTAACAAAGTGACTAAAATTAAAAACTAAGATTGGTGCATTTATATATATATATATATATTAGTGGTGGGCCGTTATCGCGCGGTAAAAAAAAATCGTCGTTAATCTATTCTCAAAGTTGGGTGAGAGCTGGGTCTTTTCTACGCAAGCTATGATGACTTTCACCTTGATAGTTTAGCGCGGATGTATACCTGACCGGTGAGCCGTCTGGGAAAGAAGTGCCCTTCTGAATCAAATCAGCAGGATGCCTGACTCTAACTGCAGTTGAGCAGTTTCACTTTAACTCACGAACATTTAATTCATGCCTTCGTGACAAACTGGGGTATTAGACGCAAATAAATGAGTAAGGACAGGTGAGAGTGTTATGGAATTTAATGACGCACGCCAAATGAGAAGAAAACAAACTTCCGCATTTCGCGATATGTGTGTGTGTTTGTGTTTGTGTGTGTGCGTCTGTGTGTCTGTGCTTTACTGACAGCCGCCTGTGTGGATCTTGTCGGAAAATATGGCGAAAAGTCCTACATGACGGGAATAGTTTGTCAGTATTGCCACTAATATCTGCATACTCCCCGTCTCAATTCCATTTCTGTTTAGTTCAGTTATGACTTCAGTCGCATTAAGGTAATCTAAAATCGCTGTTTACATGGTAGACTCTTAATCAGAGTATTGTTTTAATCGTATTAAAATCATATTAAAGTATTGTTGCCCATGTAAACATACTCAATGTTTGACACTGTCAGGGCTCTGTGAACTTGCCTTTGTGAAGCAGCATTTTCTGTATGTACGTACATCAAAAGCAAGTATGAAATCACTGTTTGGAGCTTATGTAGGCCTACAGTTCAACATTCATGTTTACCTGAATAAACAGTTAGTAAACACAAGTACATCTTATTGAACATCATTTATTTTCATCACCAATTATCATAGTAGAACAGTTTCTCAAGCAGTTTGTGATGCATTTTGGAAACAGGAGATGAGCCCCTGGTCTAATGCGTCTATGGTAATGGTTGTATACTATATCAATAAAGTGTTTAGACTTTTAAAAACACTGTTTCATAAGCAACGTCATAAGCACAATGCTTAGTGGCTCAATGTATTACACATTAAGCCACTAAACATTGAGCTTATGACGTTTTTCAACAGGAGGAAAGTGTGAATTACTTCCAAACACTTCAAATACAGTCTGTGTTAGTAAATGCAAGGCTATTAATGATAGTTTCAGATTGCTGTTCTAGAGCCTACAGCTAATCAATCTGTCAGATTCTGGAGTGCTTTACAGGTCTAAAGAAAATTATAAATTATAAATGATCTTAAATAAAGCAAATACATTTATAGAGATGGTATATAAGTATATAATTTCATTCACCTGGGAAACGGAGGCCATGTGAATGGTTTGTGAGCACAGTTAAGTGCACACAGCATGCCATATCATCTGATAATTGTAAGAAATAATTCCAAAAGGCAACTGACTGTGTAAAGCCACATAAAACAAAACAACAATACGATGAATATGCCGAGATCAGCCGTAATCAGCTGAGGTGACGTGACGGCGACCAGCAAGACCTAGCTGTCACTCAAGTGGCCACGCCCTTAATTATGCAAACTTAATATAAAGGAAACGGATGAGTTATAAAAAAATTCACCCCCCTCACAGTTGTCATGAAGGGTAATATTAGCTATACACCAAAATCATTCTTTGCACCAGGCTGTAAACACCTTTTTTTCTGCTGTAAAGTTGGCCATTTTAACAGTGGGGTCAATAGAAATTTGCTCTATTATGGAGCCAGGACTAGCGGAATTTTGATGAATTGCAGTTTCAGTTACTTCCGTATTGGCTTCCCGAGGTAGAGCGGGAGGTTGCCGCTTGGTCAAAATGTTTGATGGTCAGCTAGTTACGAGAGACGCGCGCACTTGTCACTTCAGGTCAGAATAACAACACATGCGAAAATGAGTGCCCTGCCTTGTGCCGAGGAGATTGTAAATAAAAAAGGATGTAAATATGTCACCAGAGAGGCTTTTTGGTTTCTTTTCTTATGCATCCCAGCCACTAGCTCCCCATCTGAAAAAGTTTTTAGCATATATGGTAATATAGTCATTCAACTTCACAATTTGTAATGTTGCAGTATGTATCTGAATAATGATAGTCAGCTCCTTTACTTGAAAGCTCAGATTTGATTATCATAATTTTTGTTTAGAGAGTTTGAGGTTTACTGTATCATCATTATTGACGGCTTACAGATGTTGATCTACCTTAAAGTTTGCTTTGATTGTTCAGTATTTACGCTTTACCATTGAAAATACTTTGTAACATTTTATTTATCAAGTTCAGAAGTCTCGTTAACACTTATGTTTATTTATTATAAAGAGATCATATATTTTGTTTAAATATTTTTGTTTTTGACTATTAAAACTATTTGCCTTACAGGGAGTGCAGAATTATTAGGCAAGTTGTATTTTTGAGGATTCATTTTATTATTGAACAACAACCATGTTCTCAATGAACCCAAAAAACTCATTAATATCAAAGCTGAATATTTTTGGAAGTAGTTTTTAGTTTGTTTTTAGTTTGAGCTATTTTAGGAGGATATCTGTGTGTGCAGGTGACTATTACTGTGCAGAATTATTAGGCAACTTAACAAAAAACAAATATATACCCATTTCAATGATTTATTTTCACCAGTGAAACCAATATAACATCTCAACATTCACAAATATACATTTCTGACATTCAAAAACAAAACAAAAACAAATCAGTGACCAATATAGCCACCTTTCTTTGCAAGGACACTCAAAAGCCTGCCATCCATGGATTCTGTCAGTGTTTTGATCTGTTCACCATCAACATTGCGTGCAGCAGCAACCACAGCCTCCCAGACACTGTTCAGAGAGGTGTACTGTTTTCCCTCCTTGTAAATCTCACAGTTCAGTTCAGGTGAACAAGGAGGCCATGTCATTAGTTTTTCTTCTTTTAGACCCTTTCTTGCCAGCCACGCTGTGGAGTACTTGGACTCGTGTGATGGAGCATTGTCCTGCATGAAAATCATGTTTTTCTTGAGGGATGCAGACTTCTTCCTGTACCACTGCTTGAAGGTGTCTTCCAGAAACTGGCAGTAGGACTGGGAGTTGAGCTTGACTCCATCCTCAACCCGAAAAGGCCCCACAAGCTCATCTTTGATGATACCAGCCCAAACCAGTACTCTACCTTCACCTTGCTGGCGTCTGAGTCGGACTGGAGCTCTCTGCCCTTTACCGATCCAGCCACGGGCCCATCAAGACTCACTCTCATTTCATCAGTCCATAAAACCTTAGAAAAATCAGTCTTGAGATATTTTTTTGGCCCAGTCTTGACGTTTCAGCTTGTGTGTCTTGTTCAGAGGTGGTGGTTTTTCAGCCTTTCTTACCTTGGCCATGTCTCTGAGTATTGCACACCTTGTGCTTTTGGGCACTCCAGTGATGTTGCAGCTCTGAAATATGGCAAAACTGGTGGCAAGTGGCATCTTGGCAGCTGCACGCTTGACTTTTCTCAGTTCATGGGCAGTTTATTTTCCGCCTTGGTTTTTCCACACGCTTCTTGCGACCCTGTTGACTATTTTGAATGAAACGCTTGATTGTTCGATGATCACGCTTCAGAAGCTTGCCAATTTTAAGAGTGCTGCATCCCTCTGCAAGATATCTCACTATTTTTGACTTTTCGGAGTCTGTCAAGTCCTTCTTTTGACCCATTTTGCCAAAGGAAAGGAAGTTGCCTAATAATTATGCACACCTGATATAGGGTGTTGATGTCATTAGACCACACCTCTTCTCATTACAGAGATGCACATCACCTAATATGCTTAATTGGTAGTAGGCTTTCGAGCCTATACAGCTTGGAGTAAGACAACATGCATAAAGAGGATGATGTGGTCAAAATACTCATTCTGCACTGCCTGTAGTAATGTTGGTAAATTAAAATAAAGTTAAGTTAAAAAAATCCTAATATTGCAAAATGGATTGTTGAAAAATATTCAATAATTATCAATATCGAATGATGTGAAACATGATATCGTGATATTTTTTGCAATATCGCCCAGCCCCCTACTAAGCCATATATATATATATATATATATATATATATATATATATATATATATATATATATATATATATATATATATATATATATATATACGTACATACATACTTTTTTCACAGACATTTCCTTTTATATTTGTCTTCTGGAGAAATTTTTATTTCTTTTAGTTTGGCTTGAATAACAAAAGCCTGCTATGGTCAATATTATTAGTCCCCTTTAGAAGTTATTTTAATTTAATTGGCTCCAGAACAAACCACTGTTGACCAATGACTTGTCTAATTAACCACACTTGCCTAGTTAACCTAATTAGGCCTTTAAAATGCACTTTAAGCTGAATACCAGTATCTTGCAAAATGCAAAACTCATTAAACATTACAGTATGAGAAATGAGCTTAATTATTGTAAAAAAGCGTGTAAAAAAATATTTTGTTTTAGTTTAACTGTAAACACGACTCTAGGAGGATTCTTTATTACGCTCACCCACTTAATTCCTTGCTGTTTTCTTCAGGTAGCATCTCTGAATAATTAATAATGTTATAATTAATGAATAATTAACGCTGCTCGACTGAATGAAATCAACAAACATGCTGCCCCAGCTGGAATATCTTCATTTTAGACACCAAAAACAAAGCATGAAAATGTCATTTGCCTCTCTGCGTGTATAAATGATGTGATCTTAAGAAACGTAATTTTCACAAAAGATCCAGAAGCAGCATCAAGTCTTCAGTATGACACGCGTCCCTGACTGAGACTCAATTAAAGCAAAAGTTCAAGTCTAAAAATAGAGGCTCGTCATTATCAGCTGCCATTCAGAGGAGTGTGTTTTAGCATGGGGAAGGGTCACGGCAGGGGTCTGACCTCTGGATCTGGATCCTCATTGACTTATTATGGGATGGAGCGAGAGACTGATCCAGGATGGGGTTTGGGGATAGTAAATATTGATGAGCATTTATTTGAGAGCCATTCTGAGGGACCTACAGAGATGACCTTTACACACACACACACACACACACACACACACTGCTTCATTCTGTGTTACGGCATGAAAATGACATGAAAGTGTTGTGTGTTTTGGGCTTGTTCAGAAAGCACAACTCCTGTTATAGTCGATGCAAACGTATTTTTAACATTTATAGTTTGATGTGATCTCATTCAACCCACATACAAGCATGAAAATATTAATAACAAGGTTTTTTTAATTAGATTTTAAGTTTCAATTTATGCAAATGACTTTACCCAATGTAAATGCACTTACAGGGTATATGCAGGAATCATGGAGTTAAGTTCAATACCTATTAGGACCATTTTAAAGGGGAGCTATTATGCAAAAATCACATTTATACGGGGTTTAAACACGGTTGTGTGGCAGCAGTGTGTGAATATAAGCAGCCTCTAATGTTTAACATTTCTTAATTGTATTTTTTATAATCACACTTGATAAAAACAGTCTGCGGAAACACTTTGATTGACATTCTCCCTTTGTACGTGTCATCAAAGGGGGAAAGCCCCGCCCACTAGTGACCATCTCTCCCTCATTAGCATAGGACGTTAGTCTTGTTTTTGAATCTGCCACTATGCTGACACACAGGCATTTGTAGCTCCGCCCTCTTTTGGAAAACAGCACGATCTCATTTGAATTTGAAGCGACAGTCACCAAAACACCACAATTGAGATCAAAGCCTAAAAGGGTCAGTTTCAGAGAGTTAAAAACATTATTTGTGTGCTATTTTGAGCTAAAAAATTCATTTACACACACACAGAAACTTATTTTACATCTTGTAAAAAAGGAATAATAGGTTCCCTCTAAGTTATTTAGACAAGTCAATGAACAGTAGGGCTGTGCAAAAATATCAATACATCTAACTATCCCGATAATTTCTTTTACGATAGTGTATCGATAGTCCAACCTCAAGTATCGATTCAAGTTGTGCCAAATGACCTCCTCCTCCGCTCCTGTAGATGTCGCTAACTTGAGATCAACAAAACGCCAAGTAGTACGGTATCAGAAGTAAGCAAGAGTGAGCATGGCATAAAATATAAAGGTGCCTCCAGCTTTTAGAGCTGACGTGTGGCTGCACTTTGGTTTTAACGCTATTAGAGTTGGGTCGATAGACGATGCCATCGTCCATCGCCGATGGCCTATAGACATCATGATGCTGAGGCGGCACCGCCTCCGCACCGCCCCCGTTGCAAACCCGCTCGTGAAAAACCCACACTCAGGCCCCGTTTACACTGATACAGCTTAGTTTTAAAATGGCATTTTAGAACGAAAATGATCCAAATCCAAACTGGCGTTTCATCTGGCATTTCTGAACAACCCTCCGTCTGCTGAAAACGCACATCACGTGACCACACACACACACACACTGTCATGCGGCATGCGCTCGTCTGAGCTCCAGAGAACAGTGTACGGACTGTATATTTTATACAGTCATTGGTACGGACAGTTTATCAAGGATCACATCTCACTATAAGTTAGTTGTTAAAGGTGATATTTAATTAATCTTGTCTCTATCTAACGACTCTTCTGTCTTTTGATTCTCTCAGGTAACGCGTCACAGCATCAGTACACTGCTTCAGTCTTTTGCTTTTACGCTTGTACCAAGTAATTTTAGTGAAAACCTCAGATACTGTTGGTTGGTTCCTGTTGTTTGTGCACCTTTTTACCAAGCAAGTGTGTGAACGCCATAATGGCACAGTTCACTCTGCCTAGTCAGTCCCGTGGGAAAAAAAAAGTGATTGACAGGTGGTAATTTGTGTGTAACTTTTCTTTATTTATTTATTTATTTATGATTTGGTTATGAGTAAAACAAAGGCCATGCGGGTCAGGTAGTTGAAACGGTAGGCTACAAATATATAATTAGTTATGAATTTATTAAGTATTTATAAATAATTAATTCTCCTCCCCCTATGACAATGATGCCATGGTCCATCGCCATGTTTCACATTAGACACCGTACGATGCCAAATTGGTCAACATAGCCCAACATAGCCCAACCCTAAATGCTATAATGCACATCTGCTCTGTACTGCCCGCTAACACTGACCCTCTGCAATTTGCATACAGAAACAACCGCTCCACAGATGATGCTATTGCTTTCACCTTGCACACTGCTCTGTCTCACCTGGAAAACAAAAACACATATGTGAGAATGCTGTTTGTGGACTACAGCTCAGCATTCAACACCATAGTGCCTGCCAAGCTGGTGGTGAAGCTCCAGGCTCTGGGCCTACACAGATCTCTGTGCAACTGGATCCTGGACTTCCTGTCAAGCAGACGCCAGGTGGTCAAAATGAACAACATCACCTCATCCACACTGATCCTCAACACTGGTGCTCCACAGGGCTGTGTTCTCAGCCCACTCCTGTACTCCCTGTACACACATGACTGTACATCCAAACACAGCTCCAATGTCATCGTTAAATTTGCTGATGACACAACGGTGGTGGGCCTAATCACCGATAATGATGAGACGGCCTACAGAGAGGAGGTGCACGCTCTGACGCAGTGGTGTCAGGAAAACCACCTCTCACTCAACATCAGCAAAACCAAGGAGCTGGTGGTGGATTTCAGGAGAGAGAAGAAAGAACACACTCCCATCACCATCAACGGGACACCAGTGGAGAGAGTCAGCACTTTCAAGTTTCTTGGAGTACACATCGCTGAGGATCTGACATGGACTGCCCACACAGACGCAGTGCTGAGGAAGGCACAACAACGTCTCTTCTTCCTCAGGCGTCTCAGGAGGTTTGGAATGAGCCCCCACATCCTCCGCTCGTTCTACACCTGCACTGTGGAGAGCATCCTCACTGGCTGCATCACCACCTGGTACGGAAGCAGCACCAGCAGCAATCGCAAAGGTCTACATAGGATCGTGCGTACTGCTGGACGCATAGTAGGAGGTGAGCTTCCCTCCCTCCAGAACATCTATACCAGGAGGTGCATGAGGAAAGCCAAGAGAATCATCAGCGACTCCAGCCACCCAAGCCATAGACTTTTCTCTCTGCTACCCTCAGGCAGAAGGTTCCGCAGCATCCGGTCACGCACCAGCCGACTGAAAGAAAGTTTCTTCCCTCAGACTATCAGGCTGATGAACACTTAACACACCCCACACAAACTCTTCCATACCCCGCACTGCACACCGTCAAGATGTAGCATGCACTGCACTTTAACAAATCCATACTTAAAACAATACTGCCTACGTATCGCTGTCAACATTGCCAATTTTACATTGTCTTGTTTTTTGTGAGTATGTTGTTGTATACTGCACTGTCTGTATATTGCACTGTCTGTATTTTGCACTGTCTGTATATTGCACTGTCTGTATTTTGCACTGTCTGTATTTTGCACTGTCTGTATTTTGCACTGTCTGTATTTTGCACTGTCGTTGTATTTGCACTGTCTGTATTTTGCACTGTCGTTGTATTTGCACTGTCTGTATTTTGCACTGTCTGGAGCCAGCACCTAAGCTTTTCACTCATCATAGCACACGTGCTGCTGATGATGTGACAATAAAAGTGATTTGATTTGATTTGATTTATACCAGGGAGTACTGAATTAGACAAAAAATAAATGCCATTTGTAAGCTTTGCAGTATACATAGTTCTCTGTTCAATCCCACTGTGCAGTTTTAATGAATTGGAATGGATGGAAAATAAATTGGAATTGGCATTTTAGTTTGTCTGCCGACTTTATCAAGTTGTCAATATAATGTGACACACATACTATTGCAATATATCACAATATTTATTGTATCACGATATATTTTATCGTGATCCATGTATCGCGATATGTATCGTATCGTGAGGCCCTTGCCAATACACAGCCCTAGTGGCTTGTTCTGTAGACAACTGAAAGGAGGCTAATAATTTTGACTCTAGCAGTTAACATTTTTTTATTAAAGGGGTGGTCCACTACGATATCATTAGTTGATGTGTAATGTAGCTGTGTGAACTTAAACAACATCTCTGAATGTAAGAGGCTTAAAGTTCAATGCAAAGGGAGACATTGGCTTTTACAAAGTTAGCTTTGCAAAGCCTACAGCGAACAAAGTTTGGGGACTACAAAAAAATACATCCGGGTTAACCCTTCAGGTTACGCGCATTCACCCTGTGCAGCGAAAGGGCATGGCCAGAGGCGCTGTAATGTTATAGCAGAGAAAACTAAAATGGCATCCAAACGCTGCTATTTTCACAGAGCTTCTTCTGTTTCTGTATTTAGGCTTCCAAAGGACACGGCACAAAGAAAGAAGTGCTTACAGTTTAACTTTAATTATGTTACAGAGAGGGCGACGCGGTGGCGCAGTAGGTAGTGCTGTCGCCTCACAGCAAGAAGGTCGATGTTTCTAGCCTCGGCTGGGTCAGTTGGCGTTTCTGTGTGGAGTTTGCATGTTCTCCCAGTGTTGGCGTGGGTTTCCTCCGGGTGCTCCGGTTTCCCCCACAGTCCAAAGACATGCGGTACAGGTGAATTGGGTAGGCTAAATTGTCCGTAGAGTATGAGTGTGTATGGATGTTTCCCAGAGATGGGTTGCAGCTGGAAGGGCATCTGCTGCATAAAATATGTGCTGGCGGTTCATTCCGCTGTGGCAACCCCGGATTAATAAAGGGACTAAGGCGAAAAGTGTTGAATGAATGAATGAATGAATGTTCCAGAGAATTATAAAAAAGATATAGCTAGCATTTGACAAAGGACAGCTTCCAGAATCTCTCTCAGTTCAGTGCTGGATTCTGCTGAAAACTCCTCAAAGAAGGAGCAGCTCCAAACATAATAGCAGAAGCTGTGGATTGTGAGCCACAACCTGTAAATATTTTTATTTGTTAAAATTGATTTATGACATGCACAGTTTCTAGCGTTAACGATATGTTGTAGCAAGGATGTAAGCAACGGGAAATGCTGTTTGGCACCCTTAACAATTTATCTAGAAATTCATATTTATCAGTCAAACGGTTGTAAACAGCCACAATCTTCAGCAGCGCTGCAGTGTCTCTCTATGCCGACGCTTTCCCTGCGTTCTACATCTCAGATAACAAACTCACAAAAGATATGAGAACGTTTCATATTACTTACACTTGCTTATAACCTGAATATATGTGAAAGACTCTTGTCAGGTTTTATTTTACAGAGCAGGGGTGAGGTTCAGCTGTGTTCAGCTGATTCAGGCTCAAACTGATACAGCTAACAGCTACACTGACTGACAATGTTTACACAACAAAGGCACAGTGTGTGCTAGAAGAGGCGTGACGCTTTTCCTGGTGACGTGGAGCTTATCCGCGAACCACAGCACATTATGTTAGCTCACCAATCAGAGCCTCTTAAGGTTGTTTTTATGTTAGCTGAGTAGCTGTGTATAATCAATGTAGGATATATAAAAAAATAACGTGATTTTTTTTACAAATAAAGTATGAGCACACATTGATTTGCATCTTATAAACACAACCAAGCCTTAAAAATACACTCTAGATCACCCCTTTAGTATTTTTTTTATTTTATTTCAGCCAAATTAAAAGATATAAGAACATAATTAAAAAACACTGTGAAAAAAAATGTCTTTGCTCTGTTAAACATCACTTGGGAAATATTTGAAACATAATTAACATTTCACAGGAGTGCAAATACTTCAGTCTTCGACAGGATAATTTCAGATAAATAATCTGTGACTCAGGAGGTGAGTTAATCATTCATGTTTCTAATCATTTTGGCTTTTGTGCATTTATAGTCGCTTCTTATTCTGATTATTATTAAAAATTTGCATATGTGGTCATATCTGGCTATTGAAAATGCTCAAAAAAACGTGCTGTGATGCATTTTCAACGCTGAACGTGTTGTTTTATGCGTTCTTTTTTCTTTTATTTGTCAAGTGTTTTGCTTGCATGTTTGTGCTGTCTCTCTGTCTCCGATAAATGACTCTTGCTTTGATCATTTCTGTAATTAATGACACTTTTAAGTCTGACGTGCTTATCTGAAGCACTGTTTACAATCACTGCATGTAGGCCTGAATAAATGTGCCTCTTTGTTCATGGAAACACACTAATCCACAAACACACGTTCTGATGCAACGACGAGACAATCGCTGCGGGCGGCTCCATGAATGAGTCAGTAAAGAGATTCACTGAACCATCTCCAGACATCCAGATCCAAGAACACACAGATAAACATTTACACATAATGCAGACACACTCGAAATAACACACACACACAAGCACAGGTCACAGACAGGTTCATGCATTACTCACTCAACTAGAGAGCAAACACACATCAGTGAGTGAGACTGGAGCTGCTGGCTATGTGATTCAGCAGACATGAGCTTTAACCTACACACACACTCATAGCACACACACACACACACACTGTGGGTTGGTTTAGATTCTGTGTGTTTGCTGAGGTGGATTATGGATGTTTGTGATGCTTCATTAGCTTCCGTCCACATATTTATATGTACATTTTGAAATATCGCATAAAAAATGCTTAATGGAAATGTCAGATGTGCATACATTGTGAAAATGTGCATTAAGAACTTATGAGTAGGATAAACTTTATATCCATAATGAAAAAATGTGCACAAACCAAGAAAAACCAAGGTTATCATAGTTAACGAAAATGAACGAAAAAACGAAAACTAAAATGTAAAATAATTGTCGTTAACTGAAATAAAAATGAGAGTTTTTAAAAAAAAAAAAGAACTAACTGAAACGGTATTGTGTACACACAAAACTAACTAAAATTATAGCAAAAACCTCCTTTGTTTTCGTTTTTGTGAGTATATTTAATACACAATCTTACTGTACGCCGTTTAGAAGTAAATCTAATTCGCGCTGCAGGTGTTTGACCCTTTCACACCTCAGAGTCTGTAATCCTGCTGCCATTAGGCAGATTGAGCCGGTTCTCCTCCAGTCATCCTCGCTGTTGCTCCCGCGACTAAAACAACAAGTGGACATGACAGCAGCACAGTGACAGCATTTCAGGCACTTAAAACTATTACTTACACATTTGTGCCCAATAATGGGTTTTATTTCTGTATCGTGATCACAAACGAATCTTTTTAACCGCATCTTCTAAGTGAACCGGTTGAACTAGTTCACCAAAATGAACTGAATCATTTGAAACGATTCGCGTCTCCAGTAAGCACTTATCCACAAACTACTTACTTTTTAACAAGCTTAATGATTACCCACCTCTGACTCTAAATAATCCAATATATACTCTCATTCAGTTATTAGAACAGTAACGTTACACTTAGATTAAATTTGAGAAGCGGTGAACCAATAATACTGCACATGCGTGATTCAGTGAACCAAACACAAGCAGTACACGACAGCCTGCTGTGACTGAACTAAACTTGAACAACTGCACACTGTTGCCAACTATTTTCAACGAAAAGGTGCTAAGCTCTGCCCGAAAAGTCGCTAGATTAGGTCATACGCTAATTTGCATATTACTGACGTCATCACGTTCTACCATTTCCGTTTAACAGCCTATGGGAAATAAATGGGGTATTTATATTTGCACTACGCTTTATGTAAGCATGTCAATTTAACTAAATTGATTGCTGTTTGAATACAGTATATCATTATAGATAAGTAATTTGCAGTAATCGCTCAGACATAATATACTCAGACAAGTTCTGAAACTCTCACTTAAAACATCTCTGATTGTGAACAAGAAAAGAATAAACGGTCAAATCAAATTGTTAAAATAAAGGAGAAGCAGATCGGTTTGACTGTACAAGGGAGATACCTTCACACTGCTGGTGCTAAATCATTTGCCGTCGGTAAGCAGAGGGGTGATCTGCTGTCAGGCTGCAGGTGGGAGAGGCTGCTGTATGAGGACTGGGCCGCCTGTCAGTGCTCTGAGGCGGGGGAGGGGCCGCCGGCATCACCCACAGCTCGTTGAGAAGAGTAGGAACGGTACAGTAATGGACAAACGACAGTCTAAAAATCTCCAGTAACACACAAAAAAGTTGCTAGATTTGTCGCTAGTCGCTTTTTTGAAAATTTGTCGCTAGGGGGGTCTGAAAAGTCGCTAAATCTAGCGACAAACACTGCAACACTGCAACACTGCAACTGCAGCGCGGGTAATCCGAGGGCTTATATTAGAGGATCTGGTGAAAAACGTAAGTTTATTTCATAACAGAAAATCTTAATGGAATTTATATAAGTGAATCATGATTTAGTTGGGTTGCAAAACTTTACTGTAAGACATTTTTCAGATCATGGTGATGTTTTAACTGACTGAAATTACTATTGCTGACTACATAATTTTGGTATGTTGAGTCCAAACATCCGCGTTAAATATCTGAACTTCCCATCACTACTGTGTATCTAACCTCAGAGCAGCCTTGCACACATACTGTACTGAAGGCTGCTGTCTTGTGGGCTGTTGTATTTGAATTTGAGAATGGGTATGGTATTGGTAGATGATAGTGTTCATGTATCCTCTAAATACAGGTTTCAAAAAATGTATGGCTTCTCTTATTTTTAATGCAAGAAAATGTATACTTTTACAATGGATCTCAGATAAGGCTCCCTCTGTTAGGATGTGGCACAGAACTATTCTTGAATACGTGTCGTTAGATTATCTGACCTGTATTGTACATGATAAAAGTGGAGTTTTTCATAAAATTTGGGAACCTTTCCTGGCATATACTGATTTTGATACTGCTTCTATCCTGACAAGAGGATTTATTTAAGAATGTTATGGTTGGTTTTATTGATTGTTTCACACTTACTGTTAATACTTCAATATTCTTTTAATTTTCCAGACCTACTGAACTCCCATGTATGTATATGTGCACCTGTAAAGCCCTATTTGTGTACGTGAGCTGAACTGTACCTTTTTGTTGTTTTATTATTATTATTTTATTTTTTTCCTTCTTTTTTTTCATTTGTTTAACTGCTGATGTCATTGTATCATCAGTATTTTGTAAGGATATTATTTTATTTATTTATTATTATTTGTTTGTGTGTGTATATATATATATATATATATATATAAAGCAAAAACTTAATAAACATATATAAAAAAAAAAAAAAAAATGTATGGCTGAGTTTTTATTATACAATATTTATTCTATTGATTTTGAATCTTGCACCTAACAAATATCCTTATTTAGAAAAAAAAAACCCTAAAACTAATAATAAAACTAATAAAAACTAATCTAAAACTAAGTCATTTTAAAATATAGAAACTAATAAAAACTAGTAAATTTCCCTCTAAAAACTAATTAAAACGAACTGAATTTAAAAACAAAAAGTCAAAACGAAATAAAAACTAAAACTAATGAAAAATCCAAAACTATTATAACCTTGATGGAAACGCATTTACTGTATAAATAACAGCATTTGCATCAGTAAAGTCATGTGATTTTTGGCCTAATCATACACCCGGCGCAAGGAGTGTATGGCGCGATTTGTTGCTATTTTCAGACCAGTGCAACTGCCATTTTCACATTTTGCGCTACATTGTGGACTCATGGGCATGCTGGTCTTAAAAAGAGGTGTGTTAAGGCGCAATGTTGGTGTGTTGCTATTTTGAGACAACTGAAGTAGACATCATTGACCGACTAAAAGCTCCTCTAAAGTCCAGCAGAGCTTTTGTAATTTAAAGAGTGTGTTAGTTATGTGCCTCTGCAGGTCCAAATGCTTAAACATTGCTTAATACACACAGGATGTACAGCAATACACAAATATCTTTACATATGAAAACAATTAAAGGATTAAAATGTTACAAAAATTATTATTTTCTACATGGATATAAAATCCACTGCCTCCATGGCTTCTTCACCTCGAGGGTCTTTTTCAGGTTATTCATGACAATTTGCATTAGTATAATGTTATTATTATTAGCAGTATTATTTATTCTATGCATATTCATATTTGCTTTAATAAAAACAAGTTTAGATTTGTCCACCTGTGAGGTTTTGGAGACGTCTGCATCACCATATGGGGCATAAGAACAGGTCATGTGTTTGGATA
This sequence comes from Danio kyathit, assembly GCA_903798195.1. Lineage (NCBI taxonomy): Eukaryota > Metazoa > Chordata > Actinopteri > Cypriniformes > Danionidae > Danio > Danio kyathit. Next base: position 53,620,017 of record LR812533.1, read on the forward strand.
TAATTCAGTTTTTTGACCACACTTCATTATTATTGTTTATTTATTCCTTTGCTGGAAATTAGAACTGAATTTAGAAATAGTTTTGAAACAAATCTTTGCGCTTAAACAAAATTAAATATGTCGGCTAATGGATGTCTTCAGTGGAGTGAGTTTCCACCGTTTCCTTACTCCACCAAAGTAAAGGAGTAAAGAGTAAAAGTAAAGTAAAGAGAAAGTAAAGAGGCTGAATGGAGAAGGCTCGTTCTTTATCCTCGCGCTGCAGATGATCTGTTAAACTGTTTTCTCGCTTGTGAAGGGTTCCGTTCACAAAGTCCGCCATGTAAATAGCAAACGCGCCATTTCGTCTTCATCTTCTGAGGTGCAACTCATTTATCAGAGAAGAAAAAACACCACAGTGGCTTCTCCTATCTTTCTATCTATCGTTCTTTCATTATTATTTAGTTGTTCACTCTGTAGTTTGCTTGCTTTATCAGTTTATCTCTGACTGTCTCTCCATCCATTCAGTGTGTTTTTTCATCCATCCATTCTATTACGTCCATCCATCCATATCCATTGTTCTATCATTATTATCCATTTGTTCACTCTATATTTAGTTTGTTTCATCAGTCCATCTCTGACTGTCTCCATCCATTCACTGTGTTCTTTCATCCATCCATTCTTTCATCTTTCACTATCTATCTATCTATCTATCTATCTATCTATCTATCTATCTATCTATCTATCTATCTATCTATCTATCTATCTATCTATCTATCTATCTATCTATCTATCTATCTATCTATCTATCTGTCTATCTATCTATACATCCGTCCATCCATCCATCCGTCCATCCGTCTATCTATCTATCTATCTATCTATCTATCTATCTATCTATCTATCTATCTATCTATCTATCTATCTATCTATCTATCTATCTATCTATCTATCTATCTATCTATCTATCTATCTATCTATACATCCGTCCATCAGTCCATCCATCTATCTATCTATCTATCTATCTATCTATCTATCTATCTATCTATCTATCTATCTATCTATCTATCTATCTATCTATCTATCTATCTGTCTATCTATCTATACATCCGTCCATCCATCCATCCGTCCATCCGTCTATCTATCTATCTATCTATCTATCTATCTATCTATCTATCTATCTATCTATCTATCTATCTATCTATCTATCTATCTATCTATCTATCTATCTATCTATCTATCTATCTATACATCCGTCCATCAGTCCATCCATCTATCTATCTATCTATCTATCTATCTATCTATCTATCTATCTATCTATCTATCTATCTATCTATCTATCTATCTATCTATCTATCTATCTATCTATCTATCTATCGTTCTTTCATTATTATTCATTTGTTTACTCTATAGTTTGTTTGCTTCATCCGTCCATCTCTGACTGTCTCCATCCATTCATTCTTTCACATCCATCCATCCATCCATCCATCCATCTCTATATCTATCGTTCCATCATTATTATTCATTTGTCCTCTCTATAGTTTGTTTGCTTCATCAGTCCATCTCTGACTGTCTCTCCATTCATCCACTGTCTTCTTTCATCCATCCATTCATTTTTTCACATCCATCATCCATATTATTATTATTTTTACTCTCTCTTTCTCTCTCTCTCTCTCTTTCTCTCTCTCTCTCTGTATGTGCTCTAAACATTTACTGCCGCACAAAGGTCATGACACACCCATCCATTTATCTCTCTCTCTCTCTCTCTCTCTCTCTCTCTTTCCTGCATCCCTTTTATCTCCTCCCTCTCCTTGCCTCCGTTTCTCCGTCTGTCCCCCCTGCATTTGACAACATATCATTCCCGTAATTTCTCCATTCCTCCCCTCTCATTAAATAAATCCCTCCATCTCCCGATTCCATTCATCACGCGTTCACTCTCTCAGCCGAAACTCATTCAGAGATTGATTTTGCTCGCTGCTTTTAAGCGCTCAGATAAAGGTGTGTTAGGATAAAAGAGAAAACCCTTTTCCACTCCTCATTCTCTCCTGCAGCCCGAGGAGACGTGCGGGAAACGATTAACTTCACCTCTCTCCTCCATTCTCTCCATCTATCTCACACACACACACACACACACACACACACACACACACACACACACACACACACACACACACACACCTCATTCTCAAAGCTGTCAGTATTCTGCAGCTGATGAGGGCTAAAAGAGCTGGAAGGCAGCCAGGGCAGAGATAACACACACACACACACACACACACACACACACACACTGCTGCATGGCAGAATCTGCAGACTCAGGCTGGGTGTCCAGTGCGCAGGAGTGCGAGAGGTTGCTGCCCAGCGGGAAAGAGGTTAAACTGGGATTGACTCTGCTCTGTTGGTCCCTGCTCTGACTTTTGCTATTAAAACACACACATGGAGGGTCTTCAGGGGTTCCCAGTGTTCATTTATGGTTCTGCGTTGCTATAATTTCTTCTGAGATTTTTTACATTTAATTATACTACATAGCTGCCGAATGCTTGATTCTGATTGGCTGATGAGCATTTCAAGTAGGGCTGCATAATATATGGTTAAATTATCGTGAGCAGTTAATAGTATGCAATATCCATAGGAAAGAGTAATATAGGGCTGAACAGAGGTGGGTAGAGTATCCAAAATCTATACTCAAGTAAAAGTACAAGTACTTGCGGAAATTTTTACTGAAGTAAAAGTAACAATCTTAAAAGTTACTCGAGTAAGAGTAAAAAAGTATCTGATGAAAAAGATATTCGAGTAAATAGCTACTAGTTACTTTTCATTTTATATACATACATATATATATATATATATATATATATATATATATATATATATATATATATATATATATATATATATATATATATATATATATATATACAAGGTTTCCGCTATATTCATTCTACCATGGCAGGGCGCCACGCCAAAATTCATCCCGCCACGGCTACATTACAGCTTCTCATTCAAACATTGTTTTTAAAAAGCGGGTTATAATCGCACCAAAACGTATTAAAAGGTAAGTGAATGTCGGCGCCAGTGGTGAAGTGGTTAGTGCGTCGACATATGCACTCCGGTGTTCACGGCGACCCGAGTTCGATTCCGCCTCGCGGTTTTATGCCGATCCTTCCCCTCTCTCTGCTCCCCATTCTTTCCTGTCAATACTCTCTACTGTCCTATCAAATAAAGGTGAAAACCCCTAAAAAATAATTATAAAAAAAAAAAGGTAAGTGAATTATAACAGCGCAAACTTTTCTGTAACCGTAGTAGTGCTGTGCCTGTGCGTTATTTGTTTAACCCTTTAAGGTGACATGCTGACTGACTGACTGACAGGTGCGTGATGCGTGAGGCCAGCAAAGACGACGTATAGCTTTCAGTTATGAAATGAACATGATGAACACAGTTTCCATAATTATACTTTATTTATAGATAAAGGTCTATGGCTCCGAATACAACAAACAAAGACTTTATCTTGCTGGAGTTTATAGCCGTTTCACTTTACCTCGGGACGATTAATGCCGCTCTGTAGGTCTATTGGGGACGTTCTTAAATATTCCTAGCAAATCTAATAAAGGTTGGAGACAAATTCACAACGTAAACGCGCTAAATTGCACTTGAGCACACATTTGAGGGCGTGCAAGAAGTTTTGTGCACAAACAGAGGAAATCCTAGCGCATGCAAAAAGATCTGCATACTCGTATTACACAAATCCGATCTCGACTTCTAGTACTGCATCACAAATAACGCCAAAGGTAGTTGGTAGATCAAAAGGCCTGCCGCCACAGCTGGAAAAAATCCTAGAGGAAACACTGCATATATAATGTGTGATAGTGTATGGGTCTTTCCCAGTACTAGGTTCAGGCTGGAAGGGCAATCGCTGTGCAAAACATTCATTCATTCATTCATTTTCTTTTCGGCTTAGTCCCTTTGTTAATCTGGGGTCGCCACAGCGAAATGAACCGCCAACTTATCCAGCACATGTTTTTACGCAATGGATGCCCTTCCAGCTTCAACCCATCTCTGGGAAACATCCATACACGCTCATTCACACTCATACACTACGGACAATTTAGCCTACCCAATTCACCTGTACTGCATGTCTTTGCACTGTGGGGGAAACCGGAGCACCCGGAAGAAACCCACGCGAACGCAGGGAGAACATGCAAACTCCACACAGAAACGCCAACTGACCCAGCCGAGGCTCGAACCAGCGACCTTCTTCCTGTGAGGCGACAGCACTACCTACTGCGCCTCTGCGTCGCCCGCTGTGTAAAACAGATGCTGAAATAGTTGGTGGTTCATTCCGCTAATAAATCAGAGATTAAGTCAAATGAAAATGAATGAATGAATGAATAGAACTGAAAATAAATACTAATACCAGGAGACAAGAGAGGAAAATGACAACAGCCAATATGAATCAGAATTTCCACCAATGTTTTCAGTCATTTGTGGCATTTTAAAGTCTAAATGTTTGCATCTTGACAGTTTTTTAGATTTTATTGGTACAGAAAAATATCTATTAGCTGTTTATTTTAGTATGATCATAACATTTATATTTTTAAATTGCTGATAAAATTGCATTTTGGAAGTTAGTTAAATTGTAATAAATATAGTTATTGCAACACTCAACAACAATATCACATATTTTCCTAGTATTGTGAAACTCTAATTCAAAGATGTGCCATTATTTTTAGATAAACACACAGATAAAGTAGTACTGTTACCATTTTAAAGCAACTCTACATGGCACATTTTTAAAGTTGTAAATAATTTGCGCAAAGCATCAAAGCATTTAATTCATGCATGTAGCAACTTATTTTGCGCCATATAGAGTCGCCTTAAAATGGTAACAGTTGAGGGAATATTATTGTAAATAATGGTATATAATCATAGACGTGAATATAATCATAAATGTATATTATTCTTGAGCACGAGCGTTTGCTCTCATATTATGGCTGTTCTGAACGCCTTTAATGTGTTGCACAAATGTGCGTTTGCAGTTGGTCTGTTCTCTCCCTGTTCGCAGGGCCGGTGTAGACTCTCTGGCCAGACATTTGCCAGATATTAATAATAATATTGATAATAATAATAATTAATACATAAATAAATAAAAGCAAAAAAAAATAAGTCGTGATCATGACATAACTTTTTGTTATGTTGAGATCACGAGAAAATTAAGTCGTTATCATGACATAACTTTATGAAGTTGTGATCATGACTACGGTTGGGCGATGTTGACCAATTTAGCATCGTGCGATGTCTAATGTGAAACATCGCGATGCACGATGGCATCGTCTTCATAGGCGGAGGTGAATTAATTATTTATGAATAATTCATTCATTCATTCATTCATAACAAATTAATTATTTGTAGCCTACCGTTTCAACAACCTGGCCTGCATGGTCTTGTTTTACTCATAACCAAATCATAAACAAATAAAGATAAGTTACACACAGATTACCACCTGTCAATCACTTTTTCCGAGGGACTCTGGCATGAGTAGGCAGAGTGATCTGTGTCAGTCAGGACCGGCACATCCATAGAGGCGACCTAGGCGGCTGCCTAGGGCGGCAGAGCAGTCAGGATGGCGTCCGCGGCGCGTCTTCGCTTTCGTCGGCAACAAACCCTGCATCATCTCAGCGCCCCTCGGTCTTCGCTTTCGTCCGCAACAAACCCCGCATCATCTCAACACCCAGCTCCGCCGCCCCACTCTCCGCCGGCTTTTTCGGATTGAAGGCAGCATAACTTTCGGTTTGAGGGCGGCATTCTCGTCGTTTGCCTAGAGCGCCAGTTGAGCTTGCTCCGGCCCTGGTGTCAGTATAATAGCGTCGACAAACCTAGTTGGTAAAAAAGGTGCACAACCAACAGTATCTGAGGGTTTCGCTAAAATTACTAAGTACAAGCATGAAAGCGAAAGGTTGAAGCAGTGTACTGATGCTGTGACACGTTACCTGATAGATTCAAAAGACCGAAGAGTCGTTAAATAGAGACAAGATTAATTAAAAATCACGTTTAACAGCTATAGTGAGACGCCATCCAGCGGTACATCCTTGATGAACTGTCCGACATACACTGTTCTCTGGAGCTCAGACGAGCGCATGACAGTGTGTGTGTGTGTGCCTGTGTGTGTGGGTGTGGTCACGTGATGTGTGTTTTCAGTGGACGGAGGGCTGTTCAGAAACTAGGGTTGGGCGATGTTGACCAATTTAGCATCGTACGATGTCTAATGTAAAACATCGCGATGGACGATGGCATCGTCTTCATAGGTGGAGGTGAAATAATTATTTATGAATAATTAATTAATTATTAATTATTCATACAAAACAAACGCAACAAACCCTGCATCATCTCAGCGCCCCTCGGTCTTCGCTTTCGTCCGCGATAAACCTCGCACCATCTCAACACCCAGCTCCGCCGCCCCCCTCCCCACTCTCCGCCGGCTTTTTCGGATTGAATGCAGCATAACTTTCGTTTTGAGGGCGGCATTCTCGTCGTTTGCCTAGAGCGCCAGTTGAGCTTGCTCCGGCCCTGGTGTCAGTATAATAGCGTCGACAAACCTAGTTGGTAAAAAAGGTGCAAAACCAACAGTATCTGAGGGTTTCGCTAAAGTACTAAGTACAAGCATGAAAGCGAAAGGTTGAAGCAGTGTACTGACTCTGTGACACGTTACCTGATAGATTCAAAAGACCGAAGAGTCGTTAAATAGAGACAAGATTAATTAAATATCACGTTTAACAGCTATAGTGAGACACCATCCAGCGGTACATCCTTGATGAACTGTCCGACGTACACTGTTCTCTGGAGCTCAGACGAGCGCATGACAGTGTGTGTGTGTGCCTGTGTGTGTGGGTGTGGTCACGTGATGTGTGTTTTCAGTGGACGGAGGGCTGTTCAGAAACTAGGGTTGGGCGATGTTGACCAATTTAGCATCGTACGATGTCTAATGTGAAACATCGCGATGGACGATGGCATCGTCTTCATAGGTGGAGGTGAAATAATTATTTATGAATAATTAATTAATTATTAATTATTCACACAAAACAAACGCAACAAACCCTGCATCATCTCAGCGCCCCTCGGTCTTCGCTTTCATCCGCGACAAACCATCTCAACACTCAGCTCCGCCTCCCCCCTTCCCACTCTCCGCCGATAGACCATGGCATCGTTTATGGGCCCAACCTTAATCATGACATGACTTTTTGTTATGTCGAGATCACGAAAAAACGAGTTATGTCGAGATCACGAGATAATTAATTCCGACTTCCGTGGTAAAGCAACTTTCTGCACATTTTTTTTAGTTGACTCATGAACAGCACTTGACTCGATTTAAGTTGAGTCAACTAAAAACCTTTTTCTGAGTCAGCTTTGTTTTTCACAGTGTAATATCTAATAATAAGTCCATTAAAAACCTGTAATGTGACGCTGCTAGTAATGCAGAAAGCGTCATGTGTGCTTAATCTTTCTCTCATGCTTCTTTACAGCTGCTCCTCAGACTAATTACTTAATGAAAATAAGCGACCGGTGTCAGATCTGTTTATCAGATGCTTACAAAAGCCAGTAGTCAAGAGATTTCACGCTATAATCCCCAAAGCCATTTCAGAGCTCACACCATCATCATATAGGAAAGATGAGCTTCCCAAGCGAGACATCAATGCATTCAATAAAAGCTCGGTGTCCAATTAGAAGCGTTTCCCAGTGATGTCCTCATATATGCATTAATCAATACATCACTAAAACCAGTCAATGATACTGGTATGTGCTATACTGTAGACGGCTGCGTGCAGGAATCTGATTCACAAATTTGTGTTGATGAAAGTGGATTATGTTAATTGGAAACGGTTGAGTGCTGAGCTTTTTTAAGTATGCAAATAGACTGTACACTTGCAATAGTCAAGCATTTGTACTGTATCTGAATGTTTCAACACTTTTTTTTCAATTTCAGACAACTAAAAAAAGGAATCAGCCAACAATCATCCTTCCAAAGCCTGAGATGGACAGATGCTCACCAAACAGCTGATGTTGAGGTGAATGCATGCACAAAGCACATTGAATTACAGCCTCAAAACTGACCCTTCGCTAAGCCGCACCCAAAAACTGCCACCCACCAATCGTGACTTAGCAACCGTAGCTACGCGCAGGGGCCCTGTCAAGCTTTCGAGCGAGGGAAACAAGCCAAAGCCTTATTTTTCGGATAAGACGTTAAACCGAGGTCCTGACTCTCTGTGGTCATTAAAAATCCCATGGCACTTCTCGTAAAGAGTGTGGTGTCCTGGCCAAAGTCCCTCAATCGGCACTTACCCATCATGGCCTCCTAATCATCCCCATCCACCGAATTGGCTCTATCGCTGTCTCTTCACTCCACCAATAGCTGGTGTGTGGTGAGCGCACTGGCGCCGTTGTCCTGTGGCTGCCGTCGCATCATCCAAGTGGATGCTACACACTGGTGGTGGTGTGGAGAGACCCCCCTCATGATTGTGAAGCGCTTTGGGTGTATGGCCATACACAATAAATGCGCTATATAAATACACATTACATTACAAAGTGTTGTGCATATGGATTGTGCAAATCTGATACCCGGTATCCTTAAAGTTTGGACGGGGTGGTGGAATTTTTTCTCTTTTCAAAACCAAAACCCAAGGGGAGAAATGCCAGTGTAGATCAAGCTGTGTGAGGGGCGCTAAAAGAGCGGGGTTAAGTTAGTTTTGTTTTCGATATACCTGACACATTCAGTGATGGACGGCAATAACTCACACACCTCTTATCCTAAAAAGAACTAAACTGTGTATCCTACAAAAATACAAAGCAGGTTATGTTTCCCAGTTGTGTTTTTCTTTTTTTTCGCTCGATATTATGAGCACTGCTCCGTTTAAGCCTTCGCCATAGTAGTCACACTAATAGTAGTCATCTGTTTCAAGCTACGAATATTTGAAATTACATATCAACAGAACAAAACTGAGATGTGATCACAAACTGAGCACTTGCGATTAATATACTTCACCCGCAGCTGTTTTTCAGTCATTTATATCCCTCATGTCCATGTCAGAGCTACAATTCACTGATATTTTCGTCAGTCTTTTAGAGATTTAGTCACTGGTGACAACGTTATAGCGGGTTAGTGTCTGCTTTTATATTTGGTGTTGGATTAATATTTGCTGGTAGGGAAAATCTATTTGTTCACTTCTGCTATTTATACTTTGAATTGCATTTCAGTTTATTTATTTCTTCCACTTAACTGCAAATTAGAATAGAAACGGTATAAAAAGCGCAAACATACTGATATAGTTATAGCTACTGTACATTGTTATAAGTCAATGATGCCATAGTTCAATTTCCCCTTTCTGGCTGCTCTTTCTATGAATGAATTACGCAGAAGCACTGTCCATGTGTATTTCCTCATCGGTTAGTAACGCTATATTTAATTGCACAGCAATAGTCTATCAGGCTTTTTGGCTAAAAAAGAGAAATCACGGTTTAATTTGTTATTATTAGATTATTTTTAGATTTCACCTCTCCTGCTGTGCATGAACTAATCTGTTGAATGGTCGACGTATGAGGCGGCTAGGCTAACCTAGCTTCAATTTTGATCAAATTATTTACTATTCGGTTGCGTATTAAGTCGTGAATATACCCCTGCAATACATACTGCAGTTCTTTTTTGTCTGGCTTTCTTGGATATCTCACCTGTTCGCCAAAAATGACTAATTATATCCCTGGGAATGTCTGACACCGGCGCATACACATTGTAATAGACGTGCCAGGCTCGAAAGCTCGAAAGGCGCAGCAACAGTAACTATGGAGGGCGGAGCTTAGCGAAGGGTCAATCGCAATATATTGTTTTTCTGCTACATCAATGCAATTTGGGATTGTACCTATATTATAAAATTGTAATTATATATTTGATTGGGATAACTTTGTAAAGGATGCGTCTACATAAAATATAATATATGAATAGACATGTGTGACAATTTTACGAAGCTCAAGACAAATATACATTTTGGAAAACATTTTTACCTATCATAAGACACAATTACATAGGAAAAACGATGTTACCAAGGACGAAACAAATTTACATTTTAGAAAAAAAATTAACAAGACGTAAAACACTTTTACCAGTCCCCAAACAAATTTACAATTACAGATTTTTTACGGAAAGGGAATGTACCATACACCAGAAAATATCAGCCCGTGTGTGACTTTGTAGACGCAGGATAACACAAGTCTACAACTATAAAAAATCATGGTTTGTCGGCACAATAGCCTAGCAGTTAGCGCGTCGACTTATGGTGCTTTAGCACGTCAGGGCATCCCGAGTTCGAATCCCGGCTTGAGGACTTTTCCCAACACTACCCCCTCTCTCTCTCCCACTTCGCTTCCTGTCCTGTCTAATACTGTCCTATCTAATAAAGGCAAAAAGGCCAAAAATAGATCTTTTTAAAAAAAATTTAAAAAATCATGGTTTGACCAACTGCGATTAAACATCGTTTTGTCATTTAGAGCTATTCTGAGAAACTATCTGCATGATAAGTTTGTAGAAACATGTAAACGCAAGTACATGGAAACAAGTTAACATGAGTCCACAAACACAGCACAGCATATGTTGACTGATAAACATATCAAAACCGAACTCAACGTGTATTCCTGTATAGCTCAGTTAGATAGGTCGATTAATACTCTTGCTAAATTTTTGGACTTGGGTTCAAATCCCGTTGATGACATGTAAATTATAATTATTTCTTAACATTCATTTTGATTATATACTGTTCTGCCACACAAATATTAAAATCAATAATGTTTACAATGACACTGACACTAAGTAATAAGAATATTTATTTGGTATGGGCGTGTTTTGTACACACCACAGTCACGGATATATTTCAACAGCTGCATGATGCAAAAAAACCTGCTGGTTTGCTTTATCACTGGTGACAGCTAATGCTTGAAATATAAACATCATGTCTGTTGTCCTAAGATGCATCAATTACGTCAGGTTTCCACTTTTTTCTTGTGCTTGAATGTTAAAACGGCCCTCCTATGAATTGTCAGTCACTGCAATAGCCCCTTGCCAATTTGAATTTGAGACCCTGAATTTAAGGCAAGTCATTTCACTTCATACAGATTTCAAAACCAGAGAACATTTCTTTACAAGTATAGTTGGTTTGTTTAAAAGTAGAGATTTCAAGCTTTATGTAGATGTATTTATCATGTCTGTGAGGCAGGTATTCACTGAGATTGCTGAGCCCAGATGGTCTATATAACAACGAAGCTGCAGAAACTGTCATAAAAACACATGTCTGGACCAAGCCCCTCCCCCCGAGAATTGTCAGTCTATAGTGATCAATAATTGACTCCTTTGCTAGAAGGCAGGGTTTCTATCCTTAGAGTGACCACATTTTTCTCCATTCGAAACTATACAGGCAACACGTCCTGTGTTTTCTATACATATGTAAGTCTCGCATTTTTAATACAGTAAACAGTACAGTAAATTGCAGTGTAATGACCCTTGCTGTCTATGGGAAAATTTCAGATTAAATCCAAAATAAATACATTTGTCTTTGAAGGCCTTACGGGTTTGGAATTTTCATTTTTTGGTAAACTATCCCCTTAAAATTCACTTATTTAACAAATGTTTACCATATGTTTAACATCTTGTTACTGTAGAATTTAAAGTATGTGTTTGTTGAATTTTTAAAGGTTTGTTGTAAAAAATTTAACATACTTATCAACAAAATGTGTTTTTACACAGAATTATACTGCTGATTTAGGATAATCACTTGCTTTAGAAGTTGCGCTATGTATTTCACCCCAAAATATAATAATTTGTGCTTTTTACACATTAACAGAGTAAAAAATAAACTTACATTATCATCATTTAATCTGTGAATGTTCCCTAAAGCTGCAGTGTGTCATTTCTGCACCAATCACAGCACAGAATCACACGCAATGACTGTTCTCAAACAGGTTTCCCAGATTCTCCCAACATCTCAAGCAGACCAAACCCAAAAGCTGACATTTCAGGCCACATAAACAGTGTTACAGAGCCTGTATTTCACTCTACTGGAAGTCACATGTGAGACAGAACACTCAAAAGAAATGCATCAAAAGACTCTCCATTCACTTTCAGACAGAACTTTTGACATCTTTCACTCACAGGCATTGGTGACAGCAAAGCTGTTTGCCGTCTCGATGTTGTCGACATGTGGAACCAGGTTGAATGGGGCTTCTGTAGCATTCGGACTCGTATTATGAAGAAATATAGCCAAGCGGAAAGCTGTATATTCTTGATCTGTGTTTCTTATAAACAATCCACCTGGAGGAAAAGAGGAAAAGGTATGAAGTAGCTGGAAATAAAAAAGAAATAGGAGCTAGTGTATGTTAATACTGTAGAATATTTCCACCTAAATAGGAATAAATAAAATTTAAAAGCTCTTAAATGTTTTTGTAATCCATTAAGTCACAAAACTGAAGTTCTGTTACTTAAACTAAGTAGTTAAAACTAAAAATATGTTTGTTAATTGACATGCAGCTCAAATTAAACTTAAATTCTTTATTAAAATAAGCAATAAAATGTTTAAATAAAATACTAAATGTAAACTAAAGACTGGATGGTCGTTCTTTTTCGTACAGCTATGGAATGGCCTACCCATCAGCATCAGGAATGCCGCTTCTCTGGACTGTTTTAAGAAACTTCTCAAGACTCACCTTTTTACCGTTGCTTTTAACTTAGATTGATTATTTTTGGTAATTTAATCATCCAATTGTGTTGAATCGTTCATATTTTATTGTTTTATTGTGGTCTTTTTTACTGTTTTTATTGTTCTGCTTTGTTACTGTTTGCCTTGTAGCGCTTTGGGTCTGAGAAAAGCGCACTATAAATAAAATGTATTATTATTATTATACTATATAATATAGTAATTTAGTTTTATATTATTAATATATTATTTTATGTATTACTTTTATATTTTTTGTGTAATTACCAACAGTTATTTTATATCAATGCAAAATATACTATAAATTTGTCTTTTTTAAATAGCTGAATTACTTTTTTACCCATTTTTATTGTTATTTTATTATTATTATCTGTTACACTTGGATATATCATAATAATATGAATGGAAAGAGATAAAACTAAAGCTGTCAAAATCCTTTCTGTAAATGAAGCTGAAATTAAATGAAATAAAACTTAAAACAAAAAATTATGTTTTGACAAATAACTGAAATTTGTTTATGCATTAATAAAAAAAAAAACACTGGAAATAAATTAAATGAGGATATAATTATGTAAAACTGTTTAAAATATTACAGTTTAAATACATTTTAAGTGCATTACATAAATACAATTTCTTTTATAAACAACCCATTTGGATAGACTTTAAAGAAAAAGTGCAAAGATAATAAAAAGAGACAGAGGTTCTTGAATATCTTGATAAAATATTGATATACTCTTTCATTTAACTTTTGTTTTTCTTTCACTAAAACTAACTAAAGCTTGTTCGAGCATCAGCTGGGTCAGTTGGCATTTCTGTATGGAGTTTGCATGTTCTCCCCCACAGTCCAAAGACATGCGCTACAGGAGAATTGGGTAAGCTAAATTTTCTGTAGTGTGTGAGTGTGAATGAGTGTGTATGGATGTTTCACAGTGATGTGTTGCAGCTGGAAAGGCATTTGCTGCGTAAAACATATGCTGGACAAGTTGGCGGTTCATTCCACTGTGGCGACCCCAGATAAATAAAGGGACTAAGCCGAAAAGAAAATTGGTGAATAAGTGAATAACTAACTAATAATCACCAATATCATGCATGTGCAATATGTTAATGCAACAGGTGTGTGATTTAACCATAGACAAATACAATGGAAGTCAATGGTTACAGATGTCCAGAATTCTCATAAAGGTTTGTAACCAATAAACGGCAAGTAATATTTTTATATACATATATTTTTATGTGAACTATCCATTTTAATGTGTGTAATTTCCAAATAGTACATAGAATACCACACACAACCTAAAAAACATCAACATTTGCTGTGTCTTATTTCAGAGGCTGCATCTTACGAAGGATGCATTCGAAATGCGCTGCGTCATCGCGGCACAACGAAGGCTGTCTCATTTCAAAAAAATTTAAAGGCTCCTTCAAACGCAGCCTCCAAATGCGTCCTTTGAACCGGTGGATCCTTCGCGGCCTCGAACATCTCAAGATTCATTGCGTGCTGATATCGGCAGGACGTTTTTAAAAGAAAACTCCGGATTAAATGTATTAATTAGATTTATTTGACTTGGATATATAAACATGTTAAAAAAAAACAAAAAGAGTATGACATGTCTTACTAAAGAGTGATTTTATAGACAGTTTACATTTTTGTGTACGTGTATGGATCAAGAAAATATATTTCCAGCCTTTATAAACCTTGTTTTGCCTTCAGATTGCTTCAAATAAGTTTTAAAATCACTTTGAAAAAAGTCATTACAAATTTTATCAGCGCTTATTAACAGCTGTTACGCTTGCCTTGTGACGAGATCCGTCCTCTGTCGGCTAGATCGTCTCATTTCAAAACGATCGGTTCAGCCTGTGTGGACTTCGAAGGACTCACCTTTGAAATGAGACACGGCTAATATTATGCAATAAATATTTTTTCAATTGGCTACAGAACAAACCATTGTTATACAATGACTGAAGCTAAGCAGGGCTGCGGCCGGTCAGTGCCTGGATGGGAGACCACATGGGAAAGCTAGGTTGATGCCGGAAGTGGTGTTAGTGAGGCCAGCAGGGGGCGCTCAACCTGCGATTTATGTGGGCCCTAATGCCCCAGTAAATTGATGGGGACTCTATACTGCTCAGTGAGCGCCATCTGTCGAAAGAGACGTTAAACCGAGGTTCTGACTCTCTGTGGTCGTTAAAAATCCCAGGATGACCATCGAAAGAAAAAAAAACGGCATCCTGGCCAAATTTACCCACTTGGTCCATCATGGCCTCCTAAACATCCCCATATCATAATTGGTCTCTTCTGGTTGTTGCTAGATCGGATATGCATGGTTGCTGCCGGAAGTTAACGAGAATAATTTATATTATTTATTAAATGTCCCATTTATTGTATTTTATTAACGTCTGCCCCCCACCCTAACCCTAAACCCAACCGTCACAGTAACGTAAAAACAGTAGTTGTACCGAGGATGTTTTATGTTATCTATTAAATTACCTAATAAATTTAATTTTTTAACCCCTACCCCAACCCTAAACCCAGTCACAGTACTGTAAAAATATTAATTATTGTTTACTGTGTTCTAAAAAAATGATGCTACATTGATGTAAATGATGCTATATTGATGTGCATATTGCACTTTCGGGCAGCCGCGTGTACAATCTAGACCTGGGGTGGGCAAACTCAGTCCTGGAGGGCCGGTGTCTGCACAGTTTTGCTCCAACACTAATCAAACACACCTGAACATCCTAATCAGGGGCTGTTTCTCAATATGCGTTCTTCAGCGGGCTTGCGTCCTCGTGTTCTCGTGTAACTTCATCATCAGTTGCCAACTTCAGTTCCAATACTCAAGACCGCAAGTACAGAGGACGCGTGAAACTTCCCGGATGTGTTCTTGATATCGAGTACACACCGATGCAGACTTGAGCACCGAACTCACTCTAGAAGTCCCAGAAGTCATTGCGACTGGTGGTGGGAAGCGCAGCATTTTATTTAGATTTATTATTAAAGTTCAGAGATATAACTTATTTATCTCAGGAGTTTCCCTAAATGAGACGGTGAATATAAACATCACCATGGACATCTTAATAAAGGAATAAACATATTAAGGGTGTTTGTTTGCTGAAATTCATATTAAAATCTGTTTATTTATATTGTGCAACATATATTTATAATGTTTTTATGCAGAGTAGATATTTTGAAAAGGGGAAAAAACAATAAATCGTTGTGTGAATGCTGTAATGTTTAAATAATTTTCCATTTAAAACGCGTGAAGAATCAGGAAGAACGCAGCATCTCATTTCTCACAGGACGCGTTCTCTGTTCTCGTGGTCACCCGAGTTCGTTCTTCTGAGGACACCTGGCAAGACCGGTCTCCACAAGAACACAAATCCAATATCTGCATTCTTGGAATTGAGAAACAGTCAACGTCTTCAAGATCACTAGAAATCTATAAGCAGGTGTGTTTGATTAGAGTTGGAGCTAAACTGTGCAGGACATCGTCCCTCCAGGAGTGAGTTTGCCCACCTTTAATCTAGACTTTACCATCTCCTCTCTTGGCTGCTGTGCGGTCTCCTCTATGGTTTTCGGTTTTCTCAGCACATGCCACTCTGCACGGTACTACATCTTTGTCAGTCCCTGAAATGGCGCCCCACCAAATTGAGTTTAAGACCCCTGGCTTTGAGTGTCTAGAAAAATACTATGTAAATGTAAAGAATTATTATAATTATTATTACTTGTCTAATTACCCTAGCTTGCCTAGTTAACTTAATTAACCTAGTTAAGCCTTTAAATGTCACTTTAAGCTGAATACTAGTATCTGGAAAAATATCTAGTCAAATGTTATGTGCTGCCATCATGGCAAAGATAAAAGAAATCAGTTATTAGAAATGAGTTATGTTTAGAAATGTGTTGAAAAAATCATCCATCTGTTAAACTTGGGAAAAAATCTAAAAGAATTCTATATTTGCAAAACTGAGCAGTATGAACATTCTGCTAAACATCTGATTTTGTGCTCCGTAGATGAAACGCAGTCTTCTGGAACTGCGGGAGGGTGAGTTAACCGCTCTATTCAGAGTGAACTGTCCCTTTAATCATGGAGATTATCTGTGTGGAAGATCACATTTGTTGTTGGTGTCACCAGAGCATGAGCGTCTGCACTTGGCAGGGCCGGTGTCACGTTCTGTTTCATCATCACATCCTCTCTCTAATTATTCTCTCTGCTTTTCTGATGGACGTTTTGGCTGAACTGCAGTTTCGGGATCCCATAACGTGCTTTTATTTGCCATGAACAAAACAAGCTTTGTGCATTTGCATTGCAGCGCTATGTAAATGTCATTAGGCATTGCTTGCATCAGTGTGTATCCTGCCCCCACGAGTGTGTGTGTGTCTGTATTTAGCGTATTAACTTTATCAGCAGTGCTGTCAAAGGCGCACAAGTCAGCGGCCGCATCTCATTATGGCGTGAGACTCTCCATCTCAATGAGCAATGCAGTGACTGAACACACACACACACACACACAAGACACATCCTGCAAAAAGAGAGGGAACTGAGTGTTTGTTCATGAAGAAAGAGAGAGAGAGGGTGGGCGGGCATGCATAATGGTTTGATGATATTAATCAAACATTGAGCTGAGATCTGGAAACTTTGATAGGACTTAGATGGCAAGAGGTCATCGCATAATGAGGAAGACAAGATGAAATACTGCAGTGATGCCTTGAACTGGTGAGGAAAGGTACAAAAGCGCACTCAACATGCACTTTCACCATGATGACCACACACACACACCAATATAACTCAACTATGAGATCCCAATAACATGTCATTCTGCAATTATTGAAATGTTTAGTATAATCTGCATATTTAATCACTTTTTAAGGAAAACTGAAGACATGTTCATCAATTACCCCAATTTGAAGAACATTCATCAACCAATGAGATTTTCACTTCACTCCAAAGTCTTTTTTTGATGTATCATTGGAGTTTTTAGATTGTAAACAACAGCAAAACGCATTTTTGCTTCATTTAGGGTCCATTTAGGAGTAAACCCAAATTCAACATGCATGCATTTCACCATACAATGTTAGCATGATTGTAAACATGCTAAATGTCTCTGCATTTGTGTTGGCTACTTCTCTGTGTGTGTGTTATTCATAATTTTCGCTATGTACAGTAGATCTGTTGCACCGCAATATTCCTGCCAGGATTAATGAAGTAGCATATGTCGTGTTAGAAGTGTAAACTCACCGATTTGGACACTGCTGGGAAAAGCCCCTTCACCGAGTCCCCACAGCAGCGGAATCAACACCAGGATCCGCATTCTGTCCGAGTCAGAACCCGTCCGGACTCATGGATGGGATGGATGGATGGAGACGAGAGAGTGTGACGGGAAGGAAATGAAAAGAAATAAATGGATAATCTCGCACAAAAGGGAGTTTCAGCAATCCATCCTAGAAGCAATCCGTGTGTTCCCCGCAGTATCCACTGGAGAGAGAAGAAGAAGAAGAATCTGTCCGGATGAACGAACGCGCGGGAGAGAAAGAGAGAGAGATGGAGAGAGAGAGAGAAATGCGCGCGCTCACTCTGCGCTCTTTGCCTCTGAGGTCTTCGCTTTTTAGCTGTGTTTGCTGAGGGAAGTACTGCTGTTACTGCTCCTCGTGTGATTTTATACTATATTTAAACAAAACCTCGCGATTCCCGCTTAACTTCAGCGTGTGTACCTGATCCTGGAACGTTTTTGTTACGGACGCGAATGATTCCGTACTGCACCTGACTTTACTAACTGACCAAACGCAGCGTTTACACACCTCAGACGATAAAACGTGAATAAAATAAAATAAAAAATCCCTTGATACGAACATTGAATGAGACCTAAACTAAGACCAGAACACCACATAGGCTACATAAATGACCGTTGGCTCATTAGATATGAACATCGTAGCAACGCCCTAGCGACGACATAGCAACACACTAACTTTAGATCCTTTTCACAAGACTGTTATGGTCAGTCTAGATCGAATCAGTATTGATAGATATTGCTGACTTTTTCCAGCCCAAAAGCTGTCCAAAACGCACAAAAAACGCGCTTAATATTAAATTAATATTTTATTTAATTATTATTTTATTTAATTAAAAATAAACCTAATTACTTTAACTGTCATAATTTAACCATACAGCAACTAACACCAACAGCCTCAGAACCACAACACAACCAAATCACATCGAAACACAGGTGGTTTCACTTTCAAAATGCGGCATAAATTCCTCCATGCCCGGCTCCAGCTTGGAACTTTAGGGTGGGCCAATCTTCTCTCCGTTAAACAGAAATTGGGAAAAAAATAAACAGGGGGGCTAATAATTCTGACTTCAACTGTATGTATGTATATATATACATACATATAATATAATATATTGTAGTTAATTATAAAAAAATTAACTATAATAATTTTGTCCTTAAAATTACTTTTAAAAAATCGAAAACTGCTTTTATTCTAGCTGAAATAAAACAAATAAGACTTTCTCCAGAAGAAAAAATATTATCAGACATACTGTGTAAATTTCCTTGCTCTGTTAAATATCTTTTTGGAAATATTTGAAAAAGAAAAAAAAATTCAAAGGGGGCTAATAATTCTGACTTCAACTGTATATATATATATATATATATATATATATATATATATATATATATATATATATATATCGTGTTACGGTCAATTCAGTTACAATTTAGTAACTACCCCTAAGAATGTTTCTTGCTATAATTTATTGTTATTTCTACACATTACTAAATTCAACCACAATAGAGTTGACAAACAATATAAAAAACTGTTTATTTCTCTAAAAGTAAAACATTTAATCATTTATGTTTGGCTAAAGCTAAATTATAAAAATTAAATATGCTTTCAATAAGATACTGGAAATAAGTTTTTAAAGAGTTTTAACCCTTGACTTTTTGAAATGTCAAATATACATGCAATAGAATCACCCATATTGCTTTTAATGCATATAATAATCTTTACAATAACTGTAACTATACTGTTTTTTCACGATGCTGGAATGTCTGAATTCTATTTTCTATATTTTGTGATTTTTTTTTAATCTTAATATTGTTATTAATTATTATTTAATGCACCAGAGCCAATATGGACATTAGTATTTTTTTCATTTTGAATAGCAGATCTTTGCATATTAGCCTACTTGTTAGTGGTAGATAGCTAATTACCATTTATAGCATTTGTATAGCGTTTATTTCACATAAAACATATAACATGTTTTAATCGACGCACATACTGTATGGCGTTTAGCATGCTTTACTGTTGCGCTCTGTGTGTGTGCGTCAACCTGCTCACTGAAACATCTTGAATTCTCAATATTTATTCAATATTCATTATTGAATCCTGAATTTTCAATATTGCATTGCACTACTGTTAAGCACAACAGTAAACAGTAACAGTTTAAGATCTAGCGTGTGTATGTTTTTGACATTTTTCCCTTGTCAGCTAAAAAGCCCAATAACTGAGGGAGATCACAAATAATAATTTGAGAGATTTAAAGGGAAAAATCGGCAATCGACAGATTTTTGCACAGCTGTTTTATTTAGTAATTCGAATCCGTGATATTGATATTAGTTCAGTTACTAACATCTCGATATTGTTTATACAGGTCAATATTGTTTATGTGCGTCAACAGAAGAGAGCGCGCAAGAGAGCGAAGCGAAAGCAAGATTATGTGTGGATATGTATCGAAATATTGATATTTTGGACACAAACTGCAACAAAGTGTTTGCACGTGTTTGAATTTTGTATGTTGCACTTTGCACGAACATCACTACTGAAACTGCCTGTGATTTGTCCGTTTCTGTGCATTATTAACAGATAGTGAACTTAATATTTGCTCTTTCCATAAGAAAAATGCTATAATTTAAGCGGGCCCAATACATCTCCTGATCATCCTACTCAGTGCTGCTGAACTGTTTGCGTTAAGACTTTCTGTTGTATAAATTATGACTGCATGAAATGATATAAAAGGGAAGTGCGTTTGGAAATGTGCGCTGAGATGCGTTATGCGCACAGAAATCTGTGCTCCATGGCGAATTAGGTTCTCTTTCATCTAATGCAGCTTTAAAATTATTAAAACGGAATACTTTAATCAAGATTGTAAATGAATATGCTTGCCAAAACATGTTTTAAAGCTCATGTAGCTCACATCGTATATGCTTTTTTTTCAGTTATGAAACACATCACAAAAAGATTGTTGTTATCTGATGTTGGGCCAGAGTGGGCCAAGCTCCTGATTGGGTGGGCCAGGCCGTGGAGCCGGGCCTGAATTCGTCCCATTTGGCGTTTTAAATTCTTTTGAACATATTCAGGTGCTGCTTGTCAATTTGACAAGGTTTCGATGTTTGTTCTTGCTGTCAATTGCGGATGAAATGATCGATAAAAGGCAAGAATATTAATAATAATATAGCATTTTAAGGTCAATCTTATTAGCCCCTTAGAGCTATATTTTTTTATCGATAGTCTACAGAACAAACCACCGTTATACAATAACTTGCCTAATTACCCTAACCTGCCTAGTTAACCTAATTAACCTAAATGTCACTTTAAGCTGTATAGAAGTGTCTTCAAAAATATCTAGTCAAATATTATTTACTGTCATCATGGCAAAGATCAAATAAATCAGTTATTAGAAATGAGTTATTAAAACTATTATGATTAGAAATGTGTTGAAAAAATCGTATCTCCGTTAAACAGAAATTGGGGGAAAAAATAAACGGGGTCTAATAATTCAGGGGGTTAATAATTCTGACTTCATCTATGTACATATATATATATATATATATATAACATTTTATATTTAACTTATTACAATGAAAACAAACAATTCTATTTATACCACAATAAACATTCAAATAAATCTGATCAATAAATCATTCACAACATTTAATTGAAACATTTAATTCAAGTTTGCTTTTTCTGTAGCTCAACAATAAAACAAACAAACAAAAGATTATGTTAAATTAGAATTGATAATCTCTATTAAAGGCATGGTATAGTGGGCCAAATCAAAGGTTATCATGGGCCAACTTAGGCTGTACTCACACTATGTACAGTTGCCTTGAATCGGGCCAGAGCACGCTTGTCCCCCTCCTGTCTCCCACCGACGACCCGCACTCACATTACATTCGGGCCTGCGCGCGCTTCCATCATCGATGACGCACTGCTCAGTAAGCGCTCTCGCTCAGCACAGTGGAGATTTCTTTGATTATATCGTTTAAGTCGTTTGATATGCGGCGACACCTTAAAGTCTATGGGTGACACGCAGTATAATATTTCGCCGAACAGATCAGCCACTTTTGACGCTCATAAACAATCATAAAGTCCTCGTGCTGCAGGAATTAGGAGGTTTGCTGAAGGTGCAGCTGACGTGCAGTAAGGGGTTTGCGTCTTTAATAATCTACGACAGTTTGCGTTCATTGAACAGTACCAATGATTAATTAATCCATATGAAACAGTCCCTTAAAAGTCACGTCTCGCTTTCAGTTTCGGGCTCAAGCACGCTTGCACTCACACTGTAAGCGTACCGCGCCTGAGCCCAAGTGAACCGCCCTCTGGCCCACCTCTTCCAACCGGGCCAGGGCCACCAAAGTGTACCGTGCCTGAGCCCAATTCAGAGCACTCACACTTCTCAAACGATCCGGGAAACGGGCCAGGGCACAGTTCGGATAGCATAGTGTGAGTAAGCCCTTAGGCCCCCGGACCCTACTTTGGGCATCTCTGCTTTAGGTGAACAGTTGATCTGTGCAAGTTAATCCACTGAAAAAAAATGTTTTAGAAATCGTTGATCAAAGTCAGGCCATGTGCTTCTGTGTTTGGAGTGGCAACTCCTTATCTGTTGACGCTTCAGCCACAATATTCTTAACCATGCCTCTTTTACATATAGTTTGCTATGAAGGGATGATGCACAAAAAAGCTCCCCCACCCCTCGTACTCAACATTTCGTTTTAACATACTGAAATTTCAGCAATTTCAGGTTGCTGTTGCGACCTCTGAAATACAGACTAAGCCGAAGGAAAATGAATGAATGACAAAAAAAGTAGATGCCACCCTCTAGTGGATATGTCATCTGAAATGTGCAGCAATGTACCCGGAGCAGCGTATTTTATGTTTTGCTAAAATATACATTGAGGCATGTATTTACTGTCACCCTGGGCTAATCACATGATAGAGAGTCCACAAAATTATAATAATAATTGAAATTTATATAGCACTTTTCTCAGCTGTTTGGAGAAGGAAATCTCCTCAATTACACAGTTAGCTATGGCTAATGTGGATTTGAGCCTATATTGGCCCAGAGAAGATATGGCAAATGTGGCCCAGTTATCCTAAAACAAATGTGGGCCACTTTTGACAAATATTCGGCACAGTTAGCTTTGGCTAATGTGAATTTGAGCCTTTAGTGGCCCAGAGAAGATATAGCAAATGTGGCCCAGTTATCCTAAAACAAATGTGGGCCACTTTTGACAAATATTTGGCACAGTTAGCTCTGGCTAATGTGGCTGTGAGCCTAAAGTGGCCCAGAGAAGTTATGGCAAATGTGGCCCAGTTATTTTAAAACATATGTGGGCCACTTTTGACAAATATTCGGCACAGTTAGCTATGGCTAATGTGGATTTGAACCCAAAGCTGCCCAGAGAAGATATGGCAAATGTGGCCCAGTTATCCTAAAACAAATGTGGGCCACTTTTGACAAATATTCGGCACAGTTAGCTATGGCTAATGTGAATTTGAGCCTTTAGTGGCCCAGAGAAGATATGGCAAATGTGGCCCAGTTATCCTAAAACAAATGTGGGCCACTTTTGGCAAATATTTGGCACAGTTAGCTCTGGCTAATGTGGCTGTGAGCCTAAAGTGGCCCAGAGAAGTTATGGCAAATGTGGCCCAGTTATTTTAAAACATATGTGGGCCACTTTTGACAAATATTCGGCACAGTTAGCTATGGCTAATGTGGATTTGAACCTATAGTGGCCCAGAGAAGATATGGCAAATGTGGCCCAGTTATCCTAAAACAAATTAACACAAGTGTGCAGCATCCACCTGGAAGACCTGATCAGAAACCAGTTTATTGATGGAGAGGACACAGAGTGATGAAGCCAATTAGTATATATGGGAAAGGTTAGGAGGCCATGATGGACAGAGGCCAATAGGCAGATTTGGCAGGGATGCTGAGGACACACCCTACTCTTTTTTTTTTTTATTTATGACCACAGAGACTCAGGGCCTCAATTTAATGTCTCAGTTGAAGGACTTTTTTCACTGAGAGTGTAGTGTCCTCATGACTTTACTGTGGTGCTTCTCAATCTCAGTACTCACGTCACACTAATCTATCTATTTTGCTTGTCTTTCTTATTCATAGCATCATCCCATAACAAATTATATGTTAAAGGGGCGTGGTTAAGAATATTGTGGCTGAAGCGTCAACAGATAAGGAGTCGCCACTCCAAACACAGAAGCAAATGGCCTGACTTTGATCACCGATTCCTAAACACACCTGATTTAAGATAATCAGCTCATTAGATTCAGTCAAAATTTATTCTGACTGAAGCTGGGGTAAAACTAAAGTTTGAGCATGCCAAATTCTGTCATACAGCGATGCGAAAACAAGGGTGGGATAAAACAAGATGGTTAGACATTGATAAATCAAGTTATTGCTCCATATAAGTGCAAATGTGGCTTTAGTAAGCTTTGGCTAATGTGGATTTGAGCCTTTAGTGGCCCAGAGAAGATATGGCAAATGTGGCCCAGTTATCCTAAAATAAATGTGGGCCACTTTTGACAAATATTCGGCACAGTAAGCTATGGCTAATGTGGATTTGAACCTAAAGTGGCCCAGAGAAGATATGGCAAATGTGGCCCAGTTATCCTAAAACAAATGTGGGTCACTTTTGGCAAATATTTGGCACAGTTAGCTCTGGCTTATGTGGCTGTGAGCCTAAAGTGGCCCAGAGAAGATATGGCAAATGTGGCCCAGTTATTTTAAAACATATGTGGGCCACTTTTGACAAATATTCGGCACAGTAAGCTATGGCTAATGTGGATTTGAGCCTATAGTGGCCCAGAGAAGATATGGCAAATGTGGCCCAGTTATCCTAAAACAAATGTGGGCCACTTTTGGCAAATATTTGGCACAGTTAGCTTTGGCTAATGTGGATTTGAGCGTTTAGTGGCCCAGAGAAGATAGGGCAAATGTGGCCCAGTTATCCTAAAACATATGTGGGCCACTTTTGACAAATATTCGGCACAGTTAGCTGTGGCTAATGTGGATCTGAGCCTTTAGTGGCCCAGAGAAGATATGGCAAATGTGGCCCAGTTATCCTAAAACAAATGTGGACCACTTTTGGCAAATATTTGTCACAGTTAGCTCTGGCTAATGTGGCTGTGAGCCTAAAGTGGCCCAGAGAAGATATGGAAAATGTGGCCCAGTTATTTTAAAACATATGTGGGCCACTTTTGACAAATATTCGGCACAGTAAGGTATGGCTAATGTGGATTTGAACCTAAAGTGGCCCAGAGAAGATATGGCAAATGTGGCCCAGTTATCCTAAAACAAATGTGGGCCACTTTTGACAAATATTCGGCACAGTAAGCTCTGGCTAATGTGGATTTGAGCCTTTAGTGGCTTAGAGAAGATATGGCAAATGTGGCCCAGTTATCCTAAAATAAATGTGGGCCACTTTTGACAAATATTCGGCTCAGTAAGCTATGGCTAATGTGGATTTGAACCTAAAGTGGCCCAGAGAAGATATGGCAGATGTGGCCCAGTTATCCTAAAACAAATGTGGGCCACTTTTGGCAAATATTTGGCACAGTAAGCTCTGGCTAATGTGGATTTGAGCCTTTAGTGGCCCAAAGAAGATATGGCAAATGTGGCCCAGTTATCCTAAAATAAATGTGGGCCCCTTTTGACAAATATTCGGCAGAGTTAGCTTTGGCTAATGTGGATTTGAGCCTTTAGTGGCCCAGAGAAGATATGGCAAATGTGGCCCAGTTATCCTAAAATAAATGTGGGCCACTTTTCACAATTATTCGGCACAGTTATCTATGGCTAATGTGGATTTGAGCCTTTAGTGGCCCAGAGAAGATATGGCAAATGTGGCCCAGTTATTTTAAAACATTTGTGGGCCACTTTTGACAAATATTTGGCGCAGTAAGCTATGGCTAATGGGAATGGAGCGTATAGTGGCCCAGAGAAGATAGGGCAAATGTGGCCCAGTTATCCTAAAATAAGTGTGGGCCACTTTTGACAAATATTCGGCACAGTAAGCTATGGCTAATGTGGATTTGAGCCTTTAGTGGCCCAGAGAAGATATGGCAAATGTGGCCCAGTTATCCTAAAACAAATGTGGACCACTTTTGGCAAATATTTGGCACAGTTAGCTCTGGCTAATGTGGCTGTGAGCCTAAAGTGGCCCAGAGAAGATATGGAAAATGTGGCCCAGTTATTTTAAAACATATGTGGACCACTTTTGACAAATATTCGGCACAGTAAGCTATGGCTAATGTGGATTTGAACCTAAAGCGGCCCAGAGAAGATATGGCAAATGTGGCCCAGTTATCCTAAAACAAATGTGGGCCACTTTTGACAAATATTCAGCACAGTAAGCTCTGGCTAATGTGGATTTGAGCCTTTAGTGGCCCAGAGAAGATATGGCAAATGTGGCCCAGTTATCCTAAAATAAATATGGGCCACATTTGACAAATAGTCGGCACAGTTAGCTATGGCTAATGTGGATTTGAGCCTTTAGTGGCCCAGAGAAGATATGGCAAATGTGGCCCAGTTATCCTAAAATAAATGTGGGCCACTTTTGACAAATATTCGGCACAGTAAGCTATGGCTAATGTGGATTTGAACCTAAAGTGGCCCAGAGAAGATATGGCAAATGTGGCCCAGTTATCCTAAAACAAATGTGGGCCACTTTTGGCAAATATTTGGCACAGTTAGCTCTGGCTTATGTGGCTGTGAGCCTAAAGTGGCCCAGAGAAGATATGGCAAATGTGGCCCAGTTATTTTAAAACATATGTGGGCCACTTTTGACAAATATTCGGCACAGTAAGCTATGGCTAATGTGGATTTGAGCCTATAGTGGCCCAGAGAAGATATGGCAAATGTGGCCCAGTTATCCTAAAACAAATGTGGGCCACTTTTGGCAAATATTTGGCACAGTTAGCTTTGGCTAATGTGGATTTGAGCGTTTAGTGGCCCAGAGAAGATAGGGCAAATGTGGCCCAGTTATCCTAAAACATATGTGGGCCACTTTTGACAAATATTCGGCACAGTTAGCTGTGGCTAATGTGGATCTGAGCCTTTAGTGGCCCAGAGAAGATATGGCAAATGTGGCCCAGTTATCCTAAAACAAATGTGGACCACTTTTGGCAAATATTTGTCACAGTTAGCTCTGGCTAATGTGGCTGTGAGCCTAAAGTGGCCCAGAGAAGATATGGAAAATGTGGCCCAGTTATTTTAAAACATATGTGGGCCACTTTTGACAAATATTCGGCACAGTAAGGTATGGCTAATGTGGATTTGAACCTAAAGTGGCCCAGAGAAGATATGGCAAATGTGGCCCAGTTATCCTAAAACAAATGTGGGCCACTTTTGACAAATATTCGGCACAGTAAGCTCTGGCTAATGTGGATTTGAGCCTTTAGTGGCTTAGTGAAGATATGGCAAATGTGGCCCAGTTATCCTAAAATAAATGTGGGCCACTTTTGACAAATATTCGGCTCAGTAAGCTATGGCTAATGTGGATTTGAACCTAAAGTGGCCCAGAGAAGATATGGCAGATGTGGCCCAGTTATCCTAAAACAAATGTGGGCCACTTTTGGCAAATATTTGGCACAGTAAGCTCTGGCTAATGTGGATTTGAGCCTTTAGTGGCCCAAAGAAGATATGGCAAATGTGGCCCAGTTATCCTAAAATAAATGTGGGCCCCTTTTGACAAATATTCGGCAGAGTTAGCTTTGGCTAATGTGGATTTGAGCCTTTAGTGGCCCAGAGAAGATATGGCAAATGTGGCCCAGTTATCCTAAAATAAATGTGGGCCACTTTTCACAATTATTCGGCACAGTTATCTATGGCTAATGTGGATTTGAGCCTTTAGTGGCCCAGAGAAGATATGGCAAATGTGGCCCAGTTATTTTAAAACATTTGTGGGCCACTTTTGACAAATATTTGGCGCAGTAAGCTATGGCTAATGGGAATGGAGCGTATAGTGGCCCAGAGAAGATAGGGCAAATGTGGCCCAGTTATCCTAAAATAAGTGTGGGCCACTTTTGACAAATATTCGGCACAGTAAGCTATGGCTAATGTGGATTTGAGCCTTTAGTGGCCCAGAGAAGATATGGCAAATGTGGCCCAGTTATCCTAAAACAAATGTGGACCACTTTTGGCAAATATTTGGCACAGTTAGCTCTGGCTAATGTGGCTGTGAGCCTAAAGTGGCCCAGAGAAGATATGGAAAATGTGGCCCAGTTATTTTAAAACATATGTGGACCACTTTTGACAAATATTCGGCACAGTAAGCTATGGCTAATGTGGATTTGAACCTAAAGCGGCCCAGAGAAGATATGGCAAATGTGGCCCAGTTATCCTAAAACAAATGTGGGCCACTTTTGACAAATATTCAGCACAGTAAGCTCTGGCTAATGTGGATTTGAGCCTTTAGTGGCCCAGAGAAGATATGGCAAATGTGGCCCAGTTATCCTAAAATAAATGTGGGCCACATTTGACAAATAGTCGGCACAGTTAGCTATGGCTAATGTGGATTTGAGCCTTTAGTGGCCCAGAGAAGATATGGCAAATGTGGCCCAGTTATCCTAAAATAAATGTGGGCCACTTTTGACAAATATTCAGCACAGTTAGCTATGGCTAATGTGGATTTGAGCCTTTAGTGGCCCAGAGAAGATATGGCAAATGTGGCCCAGTTATCCTAAAACAAATGTGGACCACTTTTGGCAAATATTTGGCAGAGTTAGCTCTGGCTAATGTGGCTGTGAGCCTAAAGTGGCCCAGAGAAGATATGGCAAATGTGGCCCAGTTATTTGAAAACATATGTGGGCCACTTTTGACAAATACTCGGCACAGTAAGCTATGGCTAATGTGTATTTGAGCCTATAGCGGCCCAGAGAAGATATGTCAAATGTGGCCCAGTTATCCTAAAACAAATGTGGGCCACTTTTGACAAATATTCGGCACAGTAAGCTCTGGCTAATGTGGATTTGAGCCTTTAGTGGCCCAAAGAAGATATGGCAAATGTGGCCCAGTTATCCTAAAACAAATGTGGGCCCCTTTTGACAAATATTTGGCACAGTTAGCTTTGGCTAATGTGAATTTGATCCTTTAGTGGCCCAGAGAAGATATGGCAAATGTGGCCCAGTTATCCTAAAATAAATGTGGGCCACTTTTCACAATTATTCGGCACAGTTAGCTATGGCTAATGTGGATTTGAGCCTTTAGTGGCCCAGAGAAGATATGGCAAATGTGGCCCAGTTATCCTAAAACAAATGTGGGCCAGATAGACTAAAGTCACCATCATGGAGAAAAGTGTTTGCTTTAGTTGGGCTCATAACCCTGAACCTCTTAATATAAATTTTCTTTTGGGCTCCTGTGACTTCAACATTTGGTTGAATTCTGGCTGATATGTGGTATTGCTTTGGCTTATTTGTGGCCCAGATCTGACAAACAGGAGCGGACCGCTCTAGTGCCATCATTCCATTCAGTATGTGGTCCAGATGTAAGTGTCTGGTGTGGGCCGGATTTGAGCCACATGAATTTTGCTAGCTGGGAACCCAGGTTACTGACTAATTAAAAGTCCTTCCACATACTTCCGCATATACCCTATAGATATCCTAAAAACTAACAATACTTATGCTAACATCTAAAAAAAACTTTATTTTAGTTTCATGGGACTTTTAATCTTAATCACCTGACAATGTGTCTTCTGCCTTTCCCCATAAATTAAGCCACTTGCCTCTGTTGCATATTTTTTAATTGTTTGCTTTCATCGAGTCTAGTGTAGCGAATCGGTTTCACTGATAAGAGCTGAGCTGATGAATCTGCCGCCAGTGATCATTCGTCCTTTTAAGACACTAGTATTCAGCTTAAAGTGACATTTAAAGGCTTAACTAGGTTAATTAGGTAAGTTAAGGTAATTAGGAAAGTCATTGTATAACAGTGGTTTGTTCTGTAGATAATCCAAAACTAATATAGCTTAAAGTGGCTAATAATATTGACCTTAAAATGGTTTTAAAAAAAAATTAAATCTGCTTTTATTCTAGCTGTAATAAAACAAATCAGACTTTCTCAAGAAGAAAAAACATTATAGGAAATACTGTGAAACATTCCTGAATCTGTTAAACATCATTTGGGAAATATTTGAAAAAACTAGAAAAGTAAAGTTCGTAGACAAACTTTATGGTGTCTTGAGAGAGCCTCGTCTGAAAGTTTAAAGGAGTTTTAAAGTTTAAATCCTTGAAGTAGTTTTACGAAGTTTAAAACAGTCAGCATAGATCAGGGGTGTCCTGGAGCGCCGGTGTCCTGGAGAGTTTAGCTCCAACCCTAATCAAACACACCTAAGCCAGCTAAGGAGGTTGCTAGGAGGTTGCTAAGCTGTTCTAAGTGGTTGCTAGAGTGTTAAAGGTAGTTGTTAAGGTGTTGCTAGGTGGTTGTTAGGGTATTCTGAGTGGTTGCTATGCAGTTGGTAGGGTGTTCTGAGTAGTTGCTAAGGTATTGCTAGGTGGTTGCTAAGGTGTTGCTAGGCGGTTGCTAGGGTGTTTAGAGTGGTTGCTAAGGCATTCCTAGGTGGTTGCTAAGGTGTTGCTAGGCGGCTGCTAGGGTGTTCTGAATGGTTGCTAAGGCATTCCTAGGTGGTTGCTAAGGTGTTGCTAGGCGGTTGCTAAGCTGTCCTAAGTCATTGCTAGGGTGTTTTGAGTGGTTGCTAGGGCGTTCTGAGTGGTTGCTAAGGTGTTGCTAGGTGGTTGTTAAGATGTTGCTAGGTAGTTGCTAAGGTGTTCTAGGTTGTTGCTAAGGTGTTGCTAGGGTGTTCTGAGTTGTTGCTAGGCGGTTACTAAGGTGTTGCAAGGCAGTTCCTAAGGTGTTCTGAGTTGTTGCTAGGCAGTTGCTAGCATTAATTAGCATGATTCTAGTATGAATTCGCATGTTCATAGCATAAATTAGCATGTTGTTAGCATGGTTCTAGTAAGAATTAGCATGTCAGTAGCATGTTT
Organism: Danio kyathit; assembly: GCA_903798195.1. NCBI lineage: Eukaryota > Metazoa > Chordata > Actinopteri > Cypriniformes > Danionidae > Danio > Danio kyathit. The sequence goes on from LR812533.1 coordinate 53,651,001, forward strand.
CTAGTATAAACTGGCAAGTTGTTAGTATGAATTTAGTATGAATTAGCATGTTGTTAGTATGTTTATAGCAGTGGTGGGCAAATTTTTTAGACCCGAGGGCCACATCAAGTTTTGCACACCAAGTGAAGGGCCACATGTCAAATCCTTCAAAATATAACTTTTATTTATAGTGGCAGTACGCATGGAATAATGTGTAATATCGGACAGAATCATGTCACAGTAATACAAAACTGATTATGTTAATAATAGTTATAATTGAGTCAAATTTACAAGTCAAATTAATTTGCACTGCTATTTATATTTACTTATCAATCATCATAAAACTATAAAGTATAATAATACTATCAATAATAATAATAATGTAATAATTTTTACAGTGGAGAATAGAAAAGATATTGTTTGATAGAAAAAATCTCCTATTAACACATTAAAATAATTTTTAAAGTTTACTCTTCAGTCAAATGTACATTAATCTACTTTGCACTGCTTTTAGAATATACAGATCAATCATCATAAAACTTGATGAAACTACAAATCTTTGATAAAAGAACTTTTTAAAGTGGATGTATGCATGGAAAATATATTCTATGACAAAAATTAACACATTTAACCAGCAATTATTATACAATTTGAGTCAAATTCACAACAATCTCATTTGAGCTTGTATTAATATGCTCATATCAATCATAAAACTATGAGATAAAACGGAAGAAGAATCTGAGGGCGTACTCTCACTATGTACAGTTGCATTAAACCGGGCCGAAGCACGCTTGTCCTCCCTCCCGTCTCCCCCGACGGCCCGAACTCACATTACATTCGGGCCTGGGCATCGACGATGCGCTGTTCAGTTTAAGAAGCGCTCCCGCAAAAAAAAAAAGAGAAGCGCATTTTGCGTGAAAGTGCATTTTAATATCCGAGAGTGTGTTCTAAATCTACTGGTTGCGCTAACTGTACCGCGTGCAATACTGCCATCAAATGGCGTTCACTTGTATTGCATCATTCATTTACTAGTTCTGAAACCAAACCACCCAGAAGCAGCATTTTAAAAACTCCCTCGCGGGCCGGATGAAAGTGTTCAGCGGGCCGCATCTAGCCCGCGGGCCGTAGTTTGCCCACCTCTGGTTTATAGTATAAATTAACATGTTGCTAGTATGTTTATAATATGAATTAGCTAGTCGGTTGCTATGGTGTTGCTAGGTGGTTGCTGGAGAGTTTCAGGTAGTTGTTAAAGTGTTGCTAGGTGGTTGTTAGAGTATTCTGAATGGTTGATAGCCGGTTGCTATGCAGTTGCTAGGGTGTTCTGAGTAGTTGCTAAGGCGTTGCTAGGTGGTTGCTAAGGTGTTGCAAAGGTGTTTAGAGTGACTGCTAAGCAGTTGCTAAGGCATCGCTAGGTGGTTGCTAAGGTGTTGCTAAGCGGTTGATCGGGTGTTCTGAATGGTTGCTAAGACAATGCTAGGTGGTTGCTGAGGTGTTGCTAGGCAGTTGCTAAGCTGTTCTAAGTTGTTGCTTAGGTGTTGCAAGGCGGTTGCTAAGATGTTTTGAGTGGTTGCTAAGGCATTGCTAGGGTGTTCTGAGTGGTTGCTAAATGTTGCTAGGCAGTTGCTAAGGTGTTCTAGAGTTGTTGCTAGGTGGTTGCTAAGGTGCTGCTAGGCGGTTGCTAAGGTGTTCTGAGTAGTTGCTAGGCAGTTGCTAGCATTATTTAGCATGATTCAAGTATGATTTAGCATGTTGCTAGCATAAATTAGCATGTTGTTAGCATGGTTCTAGTATGAATTAGCATGTCAGTAGCATGTTTCTAGTATAAAATAGCATGTTGTTAGCATGAATTTAGTATGAACTAGCATGTTGCTAGTATGTTTATAGTATGAATTAGCTAGTCGGCTGGTAAGGTGTTGCTAGGTGGTTGCTAGGGTATTCTGTGTGGTTGCTAGGCGGTTGCTATGCAGTTGCTAGGGTGTTCTGAGTAATTGCTAAGGCTTTGCTAGGTGGTTGCTTAGGTGTTGCTAGGCTGTTGCTAAGGTTGTCTGAGTGGTTACTAAGGCATTGGTAAGTGGTTGCTAAGTGTTGCTAGGGTGTTCAGAGTGGTTGCTAAGCAGTTGCTAAGGCATTGCCAGGTGGTTGCTAAGGTGTTGCTTGGCGGTTGCTAGGGTGTTCTGAATGGTTGCTAAGGCATTGCTAGGTGGTTGCTGAGGTGTTGCTAGGCAGTTGGTAAGCTGTTCGAAGTCATTGCAAAGGTGTTGCTAGGTGGTTGCTAGGGTGTTTTGTGTGGTTGCAAAGGCATTGCTAGAGTGTTCTGAGTGGTTGCTAGGCGGTTGCTAAGGTGTTCTGAGTAGTTGCTAGGTAGTTGCTAACATAAATTAGCATGATTTTAGTATGATGGAGCATGTTGCTAACATAAATTAGCATGTTGTTAGCATGGTTCTAGTATGAATTAGCATGTCACTAGCATGTTTCTAGTATAAACTAGCATGTTGATAGTATGAATTAGCATGTTGCTAGTATGATTAGTATGTTTGTTGATATATTGCTAATATGAATTAGCATGTTGCTAGTATGTTTCTAGTATAGATAGGTCTGTTGTTAGTATGTCTAATGTAAAGTCAATGGCAGTTTTTTTTTTACAATGGGAGTCTATAGGACAGTTGCTAGGGTGCCGTAAGTGGTTGCTAGGGTGTGGCTAGTAAGTTGAAGGGTGATCAGTGATTGGCAGATTGGTAGTCTGAGTTAAATGAGCATAACCGTAAGTCTGTATGACAGTTTGGCAGAAAGTTATGAGGTCACAAAGTTTGGTCCAAAGTTAAGTCAATAGGACTTTTCTGAATTTTCCGGGTCAGTTTTGGGAAAACCGAGAGTCGGAGCAGTTGGAAAAGATAAAGCAACCCGAGTCAGACCAGTTTGGAGGTTTGGTGTTAGTTTGGTGGTTGTATGAACAGTCTAGGAGGAGATGCATATAGAAATTAGTCTCAGAAGGAGAAGAATATTAAGCTTATGTAGTATAACTGTATGTTGGCTTTTTCAAGCCACCATAATAATCACAGGAGGTCGAATAATTCTCACTTCATCCATATATAAACCTGCGCTTGATGTTCATCTTTGACCCTTTCGATGTTTTTGAGACGCATGTCAAGTTAATAACAGCTCAAGTTGTACAGACATGCCTGGAGCCCCCGCGTCTGTGTTTCTGAACGCAAGACCGCGTGTGTGTTTCTGAGCGGCCCCGCGGACTCGCGTGCGTTCATTACAGACACACAAACGCGCTCCTCTGGGCTTTATTGAGCTCTGCTGCTCTCTCCTTCTGTTCTCTGCGCCTGTCTGCTCTCGCCTGCATCACAGCAGCAGCCATCCATCCACACTCACATTCAGTTGAAGTCAAAATTATTCGCCCTCCTGTGAATCTTTTTTTTTCTATTTGCCAAATGATGTTTAACAGAGTAAGGGATTTTTCACAGCATTTCCTATAATCTTTTTTCTTCTGGAGAAAGTCTGATTTGTTTTATTTTGGCTAAAATAAAAGCTGTTTTAAATTTTTTAAGGTCAATAATTTTTAAAGACATTTTAAGGTCAATATTGTTAGCCCTCTTAAGCAATATATACACTCACCGGCCAGTTTATTAGGTACACCTGTCCAACTGCTTGTTAATGCAAATTTCTAATGCAAAAAATCCAATCACATGGCAGCAACTCAATGGATTTAGGCATGTAGACATGGTCAAGATGATCTGCTGCAATTCAAACCGAGCATCAGAATGGGGAAGAAAAGTGATTTAAGTGACTGAATGTGGCATGGTTGTTGGTGTCAGACAGGCTGGTCTGAGTATTTCAGAATCTGCTGATCTACTGGGATTTTCACGCACAGCCATCTCTAGGGTTTACAGAGAATAGTCTGAAGAAGAGAAAATATCCAGTGAGCGACAGTTCTGTGGGCGCAAATGCCTTGCTGATGCCAGAGGTCAGAGGAGAATGGCCAGACTGGTTCCAGCTGATAGAAAGGAAACAGTAACTCAAATAAGCACTCGTTACAACCGAGGTCTGCAGAAGAGCATCTCTGAACACACAACACATCCAACCTTGAGGCGGATGGGCTACAGCAGCAGAAGACCACATCGGGTGCCACTCCTGTCAGCTAAGAACAGGAAACTGAGGCTACAATTCACACAGGCTCACCAAAACTGGACAATAGAAGATTGGAGAAACGTTGCCTGGTCTGATGAGTCTCCATTTCTGCTGCAACATTCGGATGGTCGGGTCAGAATTTGGCGTCAGCAACATGAAAGCATGGATCCATCCTGCCTTGTATCAACAGTTCAGGCTGGTGGTGGTGTAATGGTGTGGGGGATATTTTCTTGGCACACTTTGGGTCCAATAGTACCAATTGAGCATCGTGTCAACACCACAGCCTACCTGAGTATTGTTGCTGACCATGTCCATCCCTTTATGACCACAGTGTACACATCTTCTGATGGCTACTTCCAGCAGGATAATGCGCCATGTCATAAAGCGCCAATCATCTCAGACTGGTTTCTTGAACATGACAAGTTCACTGTACTCAAATGGCCTCCACAGTCCCCAGTTCTCAATCCAATAGAGCATCTTTGGGATGTGGTGGAACGGGAGATTCGCATCATGGATGTGCAGCTGACAAATCTGCAGCAACTGCGTGACGCTATCATGTCAATATGGAGCAAAATCTCTAAGGAATATTTCCAGTACCCTGTTGAATCTATGCCACGAAGGATTAAGGCAGTTCTGAAGGCAAAAGTGGGTCCAACTCGGTACTAGGAAGGTGTACCTAATAAAGTGGCCAGTTAGTGTATTTTTTACAATCGTCCACAGAATAAAGCACTGTTATACAATGACTTGCCTAATTAACCTAGTTAAGCTTCTAAAAGTCACTTTAAGCTGAATACTAGTATCCTGAAAAATATCTAGTGAAATATTATTTACTGTCATCATGGAAAAGATAAAATAAATCAGTTATTAGAAATGAGTTATTAAAACTATTATGATTAGAAATGTGTTGAAAAAGATGAATATATTGTCATACGTTCTCTTTTGTTTTGTGATGTTTCCACATGATGAACATTATAGTCTTGAAATGAGTGCAATATAACACAGCGATGTATAATTCATACAGTACCGAACAGAACAGCAAACTTTACAAGCACAAACACGGAGCGATATCAGCAGAAGGCAAAGCAGTTCTCGCGGTGTAAACACATCACAATAAAAGCAGAATAAAACAGTGCTTGTGCTTGTTGCAGGTGATGAAATCTCTCTCCTCTGCCTGATAGAGTATAAATCCATCAGTCTTTTTCATTCCACAGCAGGCTGGATCAGTTTCTCCTTAGCCTTCACCTCTCTAAAAAAATGCTTTTCTTCCCCTCACTTATTTATATAGTCTGCAGTTAATATACGAGTTGCCGTTTCACAGCTTCGTGACATTTTGGCCGCAGCTGTGTGTTATTGGCCATTCATAATGCTTACGGCCTCCGGTGGCGCTGACAGACGGATTCTGAGGCTCCCTGGGTTTCTAAAGAGACGTAAACCAATCAAACCCGTCTCTCAAAACGGTTAGGAAGATGACTAGAGTATGGAGAATGGCTGATTTAATCTTCCACAGTGATCGGTGAGGGATTTTCTGTGTTTTTGGGGAGTGTTGCTGTCCGTGGTGCTGAACTTTTCAGAGCCACAGAAAGGAAATAAAAAACATCTGATTTTAAAACTGGACTCTTAAAATAGATTTCTTGGGATTTCTATATAAATTAGGGTTCTGTACGTGGCCAATTGAACTTGTTATACCCAAAAATGGTTCTGTTTCAAATAGTTGGAGACCAAACAACCTTTTTGATTAAAATGGTTGATTTACAGTGATTTTAGATGATCCAGTCATAGTGAATCTCCAGTTATTGACTCACTGATTCAAATGATCTGCTCAGAGTGAATCTCCAGTTACGACTCACTGATTCAAATGATCTGCTCAGAGTGAATCTCCAGTTACGACTCACTGATTCAAATGATCTGCTCAGAGTGAATCTCCAGTTAACGACTCACAGATTCAAATGATCTGCTCAGAGTGAATCTCCAGTTACGACTCACTGATTCAAATGATCTGGTCAGAGTGAATCTCCAGTTAACGACTCACTGATTCAAATGATCTGGTCAGAGTGAATCTCCAGTTAACGACTCACTGATTCAAATGATCTGCTTAGAGTGAATCTCCAGTTAACGACTCACTGATTCAAATGATCTGCTCAGAGTGAATCTCCAGTTAACGACTCACTGATTCAAATGATCTGGTCAGAGTGAATCTCCAGTTAACGACTCACTGATTCAAATGATCTGTTCATAGTGAATCTCCAGTTATTGACTCACTGATTCAAATGATCTGCTCAGAGTGAATCTCCAGTTAACGACTCACTGATTCAAATGATCTGCTCAGAGTGAATCTCCAGTTAACGACTCACTGATTCAAATGATCTGCTCAGAGTGAATCTCCAGTTAACGACTCACTGGTTCAAATGATCTGGTCAGAGTGAATCTCCAGTTAACGACTCACTGATTCAAATGATCTGGTCAGAGTGAATCTCCAGTTAACGACTCACTGATTCAAATGATCTGTTCAGAGTGAATCTTCAGTTAACGACTCACCGATTCAAATGATCTGGTCAGAGTGAATCTCCAGTTAACAACTCACTGATTCAAATGATCTGGTCAGAGTGAATCTCCAGTTAACAACTCACTGATTCAAATGATCGGGTCAGAGTGAATCTCCAGTTAACGACTCACTGATTCAAATGATCTGGTCAGAGTGAATCTCCAGTTAACAACTCACTGATTCAAATGATCGGGTCAGAGTGAATGTCCAGTTAACAGGTGCGTTCGACTTCATGCAGCGCTGCGCAGATCGATCGAGATCTGTCTTAAAGTGGTGCATGCTGGTGAGAAATGTTGTCCGGATTGATGCTGCGCCGACGCCATGTGACTGTCACATGTGGCATCAAAGTACCGCGACAGCGCTCTGAGATCAGACGATTGAGTTAGCCCGCGCAGCACCTGAAGAGCGCCTGTAGGAGCTGCGATGACGACACTGATGTTACACGATTTGCTGAGTTCACAGCATGACAACAACCACGTGTGTTTTGGGTTTATTACTGGACAAATTCCGATTCCCAAATTTTAAAACAAACAATTAACTGTTCATACCCTCTCTATCTTGCACACATCAGGCTTATTAAAAGACTACAAATATTTTACTGCAGTATCATCTTTTGGTAAATAATTTGTTCATAATGTCTAGATTGTTTGAACAGGTTTATTCTGCCTTTTTTATACAGGCTACTGTATTATACATTTTAGTGAATGACCAAATATTAACTCAAATAAGTCTCACAGACCTATAATATAATAATTATCATCATTGATCCTGACACCCCTATGAAAATTTTTTAACAAATTAAGTAAAAAATATTTTATTAAATATAAAAATACATGATTATAAAATATTTTATTTCCTGTTAAGCTATTTATGCAGAAATGTTAAAAGTGTCATTGATATAGCTGCTCTTTCTAGGTATTTTCTGTTTAGTGTAGCTCATTTATTGTGGTCCTTTTGTTCAATCTCTATGGATTAAAGTGCTTTTTAAAAAATGTTTTTATTATCCAAAATAATCATTGTTTAAGACTTAATCAAAACACTGTGTTTTGGGGGTTTACACTAATATATATTGGAAAGTTATATATTTATGAATGTAAATAAATGTAAACTGAATCTCCCGTAAACGGCCCACTCATTCAAATGATCGGGTCAGACTGAATGTCCAGTTAACGACTCACTGATTCAAATGATCTGGTCAAAGTGAATCTCCAGTTAACGATTCACTGATTCAAATGATCTGCTCAGAGTGAATCTCCAGTTAACAACTTACTGATTCAAATAATCTGGTCCGAGTGAATCTCCAGTTAACGATTCACTGATTCAAATGATCTGTTCAGAGTGAATGTCCAGTAAACGGCTCACTTATTCAAATGATCGGGTCAGAGTGAATCTCCAGTTAACAACTCACTTATTCAAATGATCGGATCAGAGTGAATCTCCAGTTAACGACTCACTGATTCAAATGATCTGGTCTGAGTGAATCTCCAGTTAACGATTCACTGATTCAAATGATCTGTTCAGAGGGAATGTCCAGTAAACGGCTCACTCATTCAAATGATCGGGTCAGAGTGAATCTCCAGTTAACGACTCACTGATTCAAATGATCTGGTCAGAGTGAATCTCCAGTTAACGACTCACTGATTCAAATGATCTGGTCAGAGTGAATCTCCAGTTAACGACTCACCGATTCAAATGATCTGGTCAGAGTGAATCTCCAGTTAACGACTGACCAATTCAAATGATCTGGTCAGAGTGAATCTTCAGTTAACGACTCACTGATTCAAATGGTCCGGTCAGAGCAAAATCTCCAGTTATTGATTCACTGATTAAAATGATCTGGTCAGAGTGAATCTCCAGTTAACGACTCACCAATTCAAATGATCTGGTCAGAGTGAATCTCCAGTTAACGACTCACTGATTCAAATGATCTGGTCAGAGTGAATCTCCAGTTAACGACTGACCAATTCAAATGATCTGGTCAGAGTGAATCTCCAGTTAACGACTGACCAATTCAAATGATCTGGTCAGAGCAAAACCTCCAGTTATTGATTCACTGATTAAAATGATCTGGTCAGAGTGAATCTCCAGTTAACGACTCACTGATTCCAATGACCTGGTACTTAAAAGTGAATTACTAGTGATTGGTATTCATCCTTTCAGTCATATCAAACCAATTTAACTCACATATACCTTTCTAATTCTGACGTTTCACCAAAATATCCTCCAGCACACGGACTCGTGTCCCAGTGGTATAAGGATGAATGAGGATCAGGGAGGAACATAGGGACTTTACAGATGTACTAGGCTGAACTGTGCAGGAGCTCAGCTGTAGAGCACTTCAGGCCGTGAGGGTTTATTGATATAACCACACACTCACACACACACTCGTGCCACAGCGAGCAGCACGTTAGCGCCATTAGCATGTCATTAAGAAGCAGATGAGCGTCCAGATGCTGCGCGTTCGCCTTCCAGCGGCCTGTGTGCCTCCACATGAGCTGAATACACACACAAACAGAGGCGCTGTCAGTTTGCACATCATAACACTGGACAACCGGGAAAACCTGCCTACTGAGGCATTTATCAACAACCATTCCTGTACAAAAATGCCCTGTGAGTAGCGTCAACACAAGTTCGGTTTCATCTTAATCTGATGTGAATCTTGTAATGGTTTATTAAAGCAATAAGCCCCAATAAGCTGTGGTTTATTTTGGATCTCTTGGAGATTATTGCTTTTCTAAAACAGTTACTCCATATGTTTTACAAAACAAAGCAAATAAAATAGCAACAGTCACAGGTGTGTGTGTTTGTACCAAGCGGCAACCTCCCGTTCTCCTTCATGAAGCGCATACGGAAGTAACTGAAACTGCAATTCATCGAAATTCCGCTAGTCCTGGCTCCATAATAGAGCAGATTTCTATTAAGCCCACTTTTAAAATGGCCAACTTTACAGCAGATAAAAGGGTGTTTATAGCCTGGTACAAAGAATGATTTTGGTGTATATAGCTAATATTACCCTTCATGACTGTAAGGGGGTTATTTTTTTATAACTCATCCGTTTCCTTTATATTAGGTCAGAGATGTCCAAAGTACGGCCCGCGGGCCATCTGCGGCCCGCAATCAGTTTTGTGGCGGCCCGCGAGGCTTTTAATAAACATTAATAGAATCTGGCCCGCTATACAAAAATTAACGTAATTCAATAAATAACCACCGGGTGTCGCTATTACATGCCTTCAATTAGGCAGCCTTTCCTGTCATGACGTAAAACCAACCGACCAAAACTGAAGGAAACATTATTGATAACCACGTTTTGGCGAGCCATGGTGCAACCAAGAAAAAGGAAAATCAACAGTGAGTGCAGGAAATTTCAGTCACGTTGGGGCAAAGAATATTTCTTCACAGAGATCAGCGGGAAATGTGTCTGTTTAATTTGCCAGGAATCAGTTGCAGTAATGAAGGAATATAATATTAAAAGTAGGGATGCAACGATTATAGAATTTGGTTGTACGATTATAGTCTGAGAAATAATCACGGTTTCACGGTTATCACGATTATTATGCATTCATTAATTTCAAACACCACTTTAGAAAATAAGATGAAAACTCCCTAAATTTTACAGTGTTATTTATTGCTGCTCAGTAACCAATTAACACAGCACATAATAATATTAGAAACAAACAATAGTCCATTTCTTTGTGCTTAAAAATAAGTGAATTTTTTTGACATTTAAACAAATAATTTTACACTGTAAATAAATGACAGAACAATTAATAAATAAATTAAAAAACATTATTTGTCTAATGCAGAGCTTGAAATAAACTTGTTTACCTGGTAGCACCAGTGCTCCCAACTTAAGAAAATGTCGGAGAACCAGAAAGAAATGTAGGAGCACCCACCAAAAATGAATGAGCACCACTGCAAATTGTATATTAACGGATTTATTGTATTTGAAAACAACATCAATCAGGACTAACAAAAACCAGAAACAACTAACTAATTCTGTTATGACTTATTGATATTTGTGCAATAATTCCAAAATGAATGTCTAATAATTATAAAATATTTATGATGACGAAGATGACAATAATACTAACAAAGAATAACATTTCTCATTATCGTTCTGCCTTGAATGTGCTTGAATGTTATCTGCTATAAAAAGTGCTGCTGTTACTTTATGAAAAATAAATTTATGGTTTGCATCAAACAAAAATGAAGCATTGCAGTAAGAAAAATTTATTTTGCACTATTGTTTTATATGCATGACAATTTAATAAACAGAAATAATGGACAAAAGAAAGGAAGAAAAGTCTCACTTCTGCACCCTTCACCGAAGGAAAATTTATAAAGGAGTGTCTGATGAGTGTTGCAAATATAATTTGCCCAGAGAAGATTCAAGATTTTAAAAACTTAAGTCTTTCTAGAAACACAGTTGGACAACGAATTGAAGACTTGTCAGCAAATCTAATATATATATATATATATATATATATATATATATATATATATATATATATATATATATATATATATATATATATATATATATATATGTATGTGTGTGTGTGCGTGTGTGTGTGTGTAAATATATATGTGTCTGTGTGATGCATGTAAAATGTGGCCCGGGACAACGTTTTTTTTTTTGTATCTGGCCCTCGGCCCAAAAAGTTTGGACACCCCTGTATTAGGTTATATTAAGTCTGCATAATTAAGGGCGTGGCCACTTGAGTGACAGCTAGGTCTCGCTGGTCGCCGTCACTTCACCTCTGATTCCGGCTGATTAGCTGCTGATCTCGTCATATTCATCGTATTGTTGTTTTGTTTTATGTGGCTTTACACAGTCAGTTGCCTTTTGGAATTATTTCCTATAATTATCAGATGATATGGCATGCTGTGTGCACTTAATTGTGCTCACAAACCATTCAAGTGGCCTTCGTTTCACAGGTGAGTGAAATTATATACTTATATACCATCTCTATAAACGTATTTGTTTTATTTAAGATCATTTATAATTTTCTTTAGATCTGTAATGCACTCCAGAATCTGACAGATTGATTAGCTGTAGGCTCTAGAACACTCATGTGAAGCGTTGTCATACAGTGTTATGCCTGGACTTCATAATTAGCCTTGCATTTATTAACACAGACTATATTTGAAGTATTTGGATGTAATTCACGTTTTCCTCCTGTAGAAAAACGTCATAAGAACAATGCTTAGTGGCTCAATGTATTACAGCAATGTTTTTAAAAGACTAAACACTTTACTGATATAGTGTACAACCAAGCACATGTTCAAAACACAAACGAGTCGCAGGTAATGAAGTATTAAGCGTTTCTCCCATAGAAAGCCCGTCTAAACAAAATGATAGCAGCTGTCTGTAGCTCCACTCATGCTCCGCCTCTTTGCCCTTGTTTGGTTACCCCCGGTCGGTGCGATGAAGCGTGAACAAAATGGCGATGGTTGGCCACGCCTACTGGTAGCTTCTTTTGGCTTCTTCAGAAACCTATGGGTGACGTAAAATATAAATGTAAGTAAAATGACTTTTACTTTGTGTTCAAACTACTGATTTAAAATGAGCTGAAACATCACCATTCTATCTATCACGATTTGTAAAAACAATTCATTTAACTGAATCAATTTATGTTGCGACAACATGAATTGTGTGGGACCCAGCATTTTTTACAATGTACACTCATACTAAGAGAATACAACTTATCATATATATATATATATATATATATATATATATATATATATATATATATATATATATATATATATATATATATATATATATATATATATATATATATATATATATATACATACACACACACACAGTTGAATCAGAATTATTAGCCCCCCCTTTGAATTTTTTAAATATTTCCCAAATGATGTTTAACAGAGCAAGGAAATTTTCACAGTATGTCTGATAATATTTTTTCTTCTGGAGAAAATCTTATTTGTTTTATTTTGGCTGGAATAAAAGCAGTTTTTAATTTTTTTAAAAGCCATTTTAAGGACAAAATTATTAACCCCTTTAAGCTAATTATTTTTTTCTGATAGTCTACAGAACAAACCATCATTATACAATAACTTGCCTAATTACCCTAACCTGCCTAGTTAACCTAATTAACCTAGTTAAGCCTTTAAATGTCACTTTAAGCTGTATAGAAGTGTCTTGAAAAATGTCTAGTCAAATATTATTTACTGTCATCATGGCAAAGATAAAATAAATCAGTTATTAGAAATGAGTTAATAAAACTATTATGTTTAGAAATGTGTTGAAAAAAATCTCTCTGTTAAACAGAAATTGGGGAAAAAATAAACAGGGGGGCTAATAAATCAGGGGGCTATATATATATATATATATATATATATATATATATATATATATATATATATATATATATATATATATACACACACACACAACAGTTCTGTCTGGATCTCGAATCTGATGGCTGATAGCCGTGTGATATTCTTCAAAAAACGCTCGCGTACAGCCTCCTCACACTTGTGTATTTGTAAAATTTGATTAATATTGTTTTTGTATATTTAGAAGTGCTGTACTTTATATCTTTATGAGTGGTTAATCACCCGTTGATTGTTGTGTAAAGGTATTTAATAGGTATTGTGCCTGGGCCTAGAAATTGAATTTGTTTGGGCTGTAATGAATTTAATGAAAATTGGTTGAAGTTAAAGCTTGTTTTGTTGTTGTTTTTTTTTTTTTTTTAGTAATATATTGATTTGTTGGTTTGATTAAACATTTGTTTTTGGTTTATTTAAATTAAATCATACGTTTAGTGAAACCTTATTTTTTATTTAATTGATTTATTTGAGATACTGTAGTGGGGTTGTTACCCCTGGCGCCCAACCCATTTTATTAGCCAAATACCGCTACAACTCGGCCTAGTGACAGCAGATCAATAAACTCACTAGTTTGACAAATATTGCAGCTGTTGGACAACATAATGTATTTTTGAGGCTTTTTCAGGTGAGAATGTAGTTGTTCAGATTGCAACTATGCAGTTTATTTATAAGGATAATGCCTATTTTAAATTTCAGTGATTCAGTGCGTCTGCATCCCTCAGCCTGTGATATTGAGCAGAGCAAAGACCTCCTCAAGTCAGAGACAGAAACCGCATAAGTCCTTAAAGGAGAAAAACTCAGCATTTTCTACAGCTGATCAAATCATTACAGAACAGGTAAGGGACTTTCTAAGTCGATTTCTCTCTTTTGTATGTTGTAGTGCTGTGTTTATACTATGGTATTATGGTAGTGTTTGCTTTGGCTTTTTCAGGGTTAATTATTGTGATATCCCAATTGCAACAAAGAAATACTGGGAAATGTCTTTAGACTGATGGCATTCCATGCCGTTCAGCCTTATAATCTTAAAATGTGAGCAAAATCAGCTGTTTTGTCATCACTTTAGACATTACGCTAGAGAATCATTCCAACACTAGCTCTAAAGTGACGTTTGTGAATGAGCAACAGTTTCTGCTGTTCTGACGTCAGCTGCAGATGTGAATGAACGGCGGAAGAAAATAGTTCCTCTTACAAAGGGATTTTAGTGACTCTGTTTGATTTTATTTTTTATATACACGATTATGCCATTGAACTGTTGTAAAAATGCAATATCACACTTGCCTCAGTGCTATATGGCTGAATATCGGCACTGGTGGGACACTACGAGCCAACGCACGCCGATATAACGCAGTGCCGATATACAGCTGTATAAGTGTTGTTTAACAGAGAGATTCAACACGTTTAAATATAATAGTTTTAATAACTGATTTCTTTTATCTTTGCCATGATGACAATACACAATATTTGACTAGATATTTTGTAAGATACTAGTATACAGTGACATTTAAAAGTGTAAATGTTTATGAGGCTTGCATGTTAGGCTAATTAGGGAAGTCTTTGGATAACAGTGGTTTGTTCTGTAGAAAAAAAAACCTGCGAGGGGGCTAATACATTTTTTTTTTATGTAAAAACATGATTCCAGGCAAACTAAAAGAAATAACAAATACTTCCTAAAAATATAAAAAAAAAACATGAAAATTGACCTCCTCACTTCGGAAATATTTGAAATAGAATTCAAATTTCACAAGAGGGTTAATAATGGCTGAGTATTTTGGCTTCAACTGTGTATATGTACACATTTCAAGAGTTCACACTTAGCTGATGATTTATCATAAGCTTGACTGACATGCTGAACCCGGGGAAACCCATGCAGACATGGGGAGAACATACAAACTTCACACAGAAACACCCACCAGCCTGGTGAGGACCAGAGCCAGCGGTGTTCTTGCTGTGGGACCAACAGTGTTAACCACTGGGCCACCGTGCCGCCCAATCTATGAGAAAAAAGCAGGAGAGAGGGGGGTTTCTTCCACACAAAGATAAAATGTGGAATGAAGACGTAATTATTTATAATAGCTTAGGAATCATATGATTGGAGGATCATTATTAGGTAATGCGGGACCAGCTGTGGTGTGGTAAATTATAAGCATGTGATCCTCTCGAAATAAGTTTATAAATAAACTTCACATATATGGGATTGCATGAGACATTCGGCTTAGTTCCTTATTTGTCAGGGGTCGCCACAGCGAAATGAACTGCCAACTATTCCAGCATACGTTTTATGCAGCGGATGCCCTTCCAGCTGCAACACATCACTAGGAAACACCCATACACTCTCATGTTCACACACATTCATTCAGTCATTCATTCATCCATTTTATTTTTGGCTTCGTCCCTTTATTAATCTGGGGTTGCCACAGCGGAATGAACCGGCAACTATTCCAGCATATGTTTTACGCAGCGGATGCCCTTCCAGCTGCAACACAGTACTAGGAAACACCCATACACTCATGTTCACATACATTTATTCATTCATTTTCTTTTCGCCTTAGTCCCTTTATTAATCTGGGGTCGCCACAGCGGAATGAACCGGCAACTATTCCAGCATATGTTTTACGCAGCGGATGCCCTTCCAGCTGCAACACAGTACTAGGAAACACCTATACACTCTCATGTTCACACACATTTATTCATTCATTCATTTTCTTTTCGGCTTAGTCCCTTTATTAATCTGGGGTCACCACAGTGCAATGAACCGCCAATTATTCCAGCATATGTTTTTACGCAGCGGATGCCCTTCCAGCCGAAACCCATCACTGGAAAACATCCATTCACACTCATACACTACGGTCAATTTTAGCATACCCAATTCACCTGTCTTTGGACTTGTAGGGTAAACCGGAGGAAACCCACGCGAGCACGGGGAGAACATGCAAACTCCACACAGAAATGCCAACTGACCCAGCCGAGGCTTGAACCAGTGACCTTCTTGCTGTGAGACGAACGTGCGCCATCGCATCGCCATCGCATCGCGCCATCGCATAGCCTGTTCACACACTGTAAAAAATAATACCCTCAATAAAATAATACTACTCAATAAAATTGAGGTAAGATTACAAGCAAAATTATTATTTAAATTCAACAAGTATGCATTGCGTAACAATAATTAAATTAGCTTATTTAAAAGTAGCCATTTAAAATGAGTAACTGCAAACAGTACTTTAAAAAATAGCTAAATTTTAAACAAAATTATTAATTTAATTGAACAGAAATATCAACACACTTTTAACAAAGAGCTTAGAATCACCAATAGGCGACACTCAAAAGAACGTTCCATTGCAACAGCAGCGCTCAGCAACAGCCCGTGATTCCGCCATTTTGGAGTGAACGCGATCGCCCGTCCATTGGATCTTATTGCTGTCACGATGGCAAGCAGCTGCTTTGTTTTTTATGTATTTATTTAAAAAGCGCATTAAAGCTGAGATGCAACCTGAAAGTTAACAATACAACACTTACTATGACAATCATCAGCACTTTTCAGTTTATTTTCCAGACTTATAATATTCTGTTATTCTATTGGAATTTTCATTCCAAAATGGCCACCGCGTGACACTAGCGGCATCTAGTGGCTGTTTCCCAAATCGCACTAGAGTGTCGCCTCTTGGTGATTCTATGCTCTTTGATGTTAATGAAAACTATTTAATATTTTTATTTAGATTTAACACAAACCTAGTGGAGCCTGTTTATCAACTCTAAAAAATAAAAAAAGTATGGATTGAGTAACAACTAATTAAATTTTGCTCAAATGAGTGGAGCCTGTTCAGCAGCATGGAGCCACAAAACAGATTAACAGCAATGTCGTAATAGACAATATGTCATAAATTACACAATAAAAAGTGTAAAATGTCCTTTGACCACCTCCAGCTGATGACGGATGCTCATCGTTTGTGTATCAGGCAAGGACAGCCTTTCCTAGGCTGGACATGCTGACATTTGCCCCTGACTTTGAAATCGTTTAGTGCTAATTTGAAAATGCTCATTTTAATCACGTTGGATTTAATCAATATTTTCTCTTTTTGTAAATGATTAAAAATAATTTCAGTTATTAAAAACAGCTAAATTCTTATAATAAAATTTATTAGATTTTATTACAGACATTTTAAAGTAATTTCAAAGTACAAAAATGCCCTAAAATCAGGAAATATTTTTTTTATTAAAGTGGACATATTAATATTAATGAAATCTACAAGGCCACAGAAGGACTTTTTACAGTGCACACACTCATTCACAAATAAAGCG
The DNA here is from genome assembly GCA_903798195.1 of Danio kyathit. Taxonomy (NCBI): domain Eukaryota; kingdom Metazoa; phylum Chordata; class Actinopteri; order Cypriniformes; family Danionidae; genus Danio; species Danio kyathit. The sequence goes on from LR812533.1 coordinate 53,668,318, forward strand.
CATGTGCGTGGACAGTGGGGGAAACCGGAGCACCCGGAGAAAACCCACTCCAACACAGGGAGAACATGCAAAACTCCACACAGAAATGCCAACCAAGGTTATTTTAGTTAACGAAAACGAACGATAAAACGAAAACTAAAATTGAAAAACATTCTCGTTAACTGAAATAAAAAAAAAAGTTAAAAAAAAGACTAGAACTGAAACTGTATTGTGTACATACAAAACTAACTGAAACTAACTAAAATTATAGCAAAAACCTCCTTCGCTTTCGTATTTGTGAATGTATTTAATACACAATCTTACTGTACGGTGTTTAGAAGTAAATCTAATTCACGCTGCAGGTGTTTGACCCTTTCGCACCTCAGAGTCTGTAATCCTGCTGCCATTGCGCAGATCGAGCCGGTTCTCCTCCAGTCAGTCCTCGCTGTTGCTCCCGTGACAAAAACAACGAGTGGACATGACAGCAGCGCGGTGACAGCATTACAGGCACTTAAAACTATTACTTACACATTTGTGCCCAATAAGGGGTTTTATTTCTGTATTGTGATCGCGAACGAATCTTTTTAACCGGATCTTCTAAGTGAACCGGTTGAACTAGTTCACCAAATCGAACTGAATCGTTTGAAACGATTCACGTCTACAGTAAGCACTTATCCACAAACGACTTACTTTTTAACAAGCCTAATACCCAAATCTGACTCGAAATAATCCAGTATATACTCTCATTCAGTTATTAGAACAGTAACGTTACACTGAGATCAAATTTTGTGAACCCATAATACTGCGCATGCGTGATTCAGTGAACCAAACACAACAGCACTTGACAAGCTGCTGTGACTGAACTAAGCTTGAACAACTGCAGCGCTGGTAAACCGAGGGCTTATTAGACGATCTGGTGAAAAACATAAGTTTATTTCATAGCAGAAAATCGTAATGGAGTTTAAATAAGTGAATCATGCTTCAGTTGGGTTGCAAAACTTTACTGTTAGACATTTTTCAGATCATGGTGATGTTTTAACTGACTCTAATTACTATTGCTGACTACATAATTTTGGTATGTTGAGTCTAAACATTCGGGTCAAATATCTGAACTTCACTATACCATCACTACTGTGTGTCTCAGAAGCAGATATTGCACACACTTTGTACTGAAGGCTGCTGTCTTGTGGGCTGTTGAATTTGAGGATGGGTAGGGTATTGGTAGATGAAAGTGTTCATGTGTCCTCCTAAATACAGGTTTCAAAAAATGTATGGCTGAGTTTTTATTGTACAATATTTATTCTGTTGATTTGAATCTTGTTTAACAGGTGTTTTATATATATATATATATATAAATTTCACTCAAAATTCTTCTTGTAATCATCAATCATCAAATAAATTTATTTAATTTCATATTTTCAAAGTTGTTCTTTAAATATCTTATATTTCAGAGCTAATGATTTCATAGTTGTGTTTGTTTTCAATGTATTGGTGTATTGCGGAAAATGGTACGTGGCCCCTTTAAGTGTCGTTTTCCGGTTCCGCCTGCTCAGTTCGCGGTTCAAATGCGATTGAGGAGAGGTTGGTGAAGTCTTAAAGAAGGCCACAGACTCAGCTTGATGTGATTTTGTTTATTTTATTCATGCAGAATTAAAAGCAGTTTACTCCCATGTACCTGGTTCCTTTCGCCTAAACACAACACAACGCAGAATAAAGCGAGGACCGGCCAAACTTGCATCTAACAAATATCCTTATTTAGAAAAAAAAAAAAAAAAACTAACCCCCGGTTTCACAAACAAGGTTTAAGGCTAGTCAAGATTAAATTGTCTCAACTCAAAATAACTTGCAGTGAGATGTCTTAAAATACGTCAGTGTCATTTTTTTGTCTCCAGGTGTACGCCAGTAATATATTTTTCTAAGGCCATTTTATAAATGTGGCTTAAATAGCCTAATTTATCTAAGGCCTAGTCCTGGCTCAATCTAAGCGCTGTTTGTGAAACTGGGCCTAAAACTAATACTGAAACTAATAAAAACTAAACTAAAACTGAACAATTTCAAAATATAGAAACTAATAAATCTGCCTCTAAAAACTAATTAAAACGAACTGAATTTCAAAACAACTAAAACTAATGAAAAATCCAAAACTATTATAACCTTGATACCACTGACCCAGCTAGGACTCAAACCAGAGACCTTGCTGAGGCCACAGTGCTAACCACTGTGCCGCTGCTGAGCAACTTATGTGATGCCAACACGAATGAGTGATTTCACCTATGACATGTCGGTAATGTTTTATTTTTTCTTAGAAAGACTTAAACACGACATAAACACTTTTTTTTCCTCAGACTTGTTTTTTTTATCCTGATGAACATATAATCTCCTCTAGAGTTGATCTCTGTATCGCACTGTTCAGATCTCAAGCTTTTCTCATTCAAGTCTCACAAGCTCCAAAGATCAGAGCCGCGCTGCATGTCACACTCATACACTCGCACTGATAAATATTCCCTCTATTCTGACAGCAAAGGAATTTCAGGAGAAACATCTGAGACAAAGTTTACTTCTAATAAAACATAAATGAGATCTGCGGCTCTCTTGAGATTGACAATAGCAGCCTCTGAGCGATAGCGTTTTCCTTCTGGGAAAAGCCGGAGGAGAGCTATTGTGTGTCGAGTTTCTCATGAAATTGTGTGAAACTGATGCAATAGCTCTGGTTACGTTTGATCTAATCAATAAATTGAATCTCTTTTTTCTCTGACACCGGGATCCGATACGTCCCTCCAGACTCTATTGATCGGAGCATCCTTTGTAAGCTTTCTTAGTAAGCGCTTGATTTTTAAAGTATTAAAGACGAAGGTGAGAGAAAGAGAAAGTGAGAGAGAAAGAGAGACTTTTTGATTTTTACATCCCTTTATTTAGCACTTTATATTTGAAAAAAAAATACAAACTCACTTAGCTTCTTTAATTTTTTACTTTTAAACATTCACTTTAGGTATCAGGTCATTTGAATCAGTGAGTTGCTAACTGGAGATTCGCTCTGACCAGATCATTTGAATCATTGAGTTAATAGGTGCGTTCGCCTTCATGCAGCGCTGCGCTGGGGTGCATTTAACTAAGGCCAACTAAGGTCGCAAGTTCCGTTGTTACAAACATAGTTCATTGATTTGCTGTTTCCCAAATCCATCGCTCCAACGAACATTCGCAAACTTGAGCTCTTGAAACGACACCTCTGGAGCTGTAGTTAAAAGCATAGTTCCTGGCTGTGTTCTATTCCCACTTATCCCCCCTATGCCCTATTCATTTAGAACATTCTAACATTCAAAGTTGAAATTCTTATAAATAAAAAAGCATTAAGTTAATCTCTCTTAGGTGTAATTTGCTTTCAAAGTATTTTTACAGTTCAGTTTTAGCGATCTTCATGTTTACAATTGTGCTCCCTTCGCAGTGCACTTTGAAAACATTGATATCATTTTGAACACAGCCTCATGGCGAAAGCTATAGGTATATTTAAAAACGGAAATTATGTTACAGTACGTCTCCAAAGCTTGTGAAAATAAAAAACACAGCATACATTAATTCTTTTATTTTATAGTGGGTTATTTATTAAGTTTTTCTGCTGTATATGACATGGGCCTGTTGGTTAGAACTTTCTGCTGTGGTTTGCATGTGTCAAATTGTATTATTATTTTTTTAAATAAATAAACAATATCCTAAATAACAATAATAATAATAATCATCATCATCATCATCATTAATATTATTATTAAAGTAAATATATTTATAATAAATCGCCTCATTATTTATTTATTTATATATGATATTAGAATAGTGTTAGCTTTTGTAAGTGATTTTATGTTTTAGAATAGAATATGTAATGTTCAACTTCTCAATAATATTAGTAAAGCAAACACAGGCTCTATACGTGCCATTTACATTTATTTTATTTAATATGGAAAGCGAGTGCATGTTTTTACCAAAACTAATATTGGATTTTATTTTAAATGCGTGTTTGTGTAAAACAATATAATTTGCACAAAGAAATGATGGGGTTGTTCTCTAAAGAAGTTACTCCACCCCGTTTAGAGCATCATTATAGGCGTTTTACGATATAATTACCGTGGTTCAAGCGATGGATCTGCGACAGAGAAACTACCGGTTTTGGGAAACACTCGTCACTACATCGTTTTTTTGCCAAACGATGCATCGCACTATGATAGTTCAGCCGTGAGTTACGTCGTTGTTTGGGAAACGCACCCCAGACCGATCAAAATCTGTCTTAAAGCAGTGCAGTCACATGTGGCATCAAAGTACAGCGACAGTGCTCCGACATCAGATGACTGATTCAGCTGGTGCAGCATCTGAAGAGCTACTGCTGGAGCTAAGATGACAACACCGATATTACACGATTGGCCGAGTTCACCGCATGACAACAACCACGTGTGTTTCGGGTTTATTATTGGACAAATTCTGTCTCACAAATTTCAAAACAAACAATTAACTTTCATACCCTCTCTATCTTGTACACATCATGCTTATTAAAAGACTACAAATATTTTACTGCAGTATCATCTTTTGTTAAATAATTTGTTCATAATGTCTAGATTGTTTGAAAAGGTTTATTCTGCCTTTTTTATACAGACTACTGTATTATACATTTTAGTGAATGACCAAATATTAACTCAAATAAGTCTTACAGACTTATAATAAAATAATTATCATCATTGATCCTGACACCCCTATGAAGATTTCTTAACATTCATTCATTCATTTTCTTTTTGGCTTAGTCCCTTTATTAATCCGGGGTCGCCACAGCGGAATGAACCGCCAACTTATCCAGCACATGTTTTTGGAAACATCCATACACACTCATACGCTATGGATAATTTAGCCTACCCAATTCACCTGTACCGCATGTCTTTGGACTGTGGGGGAAACCGGAGCACCCGGAGGAAACCCACACAAACGCGGGGAGAACATGCAAACTCCACACAGAAACGCCAACTGACGCGGCCGAGGCTCGAACCAGCGACCTTCTTGCTATGAGGCGACAGCACTACCTACTACATCCTTAAATTATTCTCTTAAATAAAGGGGATTTACCTATTAAGTGTCATATAGCCTAGGGCAGGGGTGTCAAACTCAGATCCTGGAGGGCGCAGCCCTGCACAGTTTAATTCCAACCCTGCTTTAACACACTTACCTGCAGGTTTCAAACAAGCCTGAAGGACTCAATTAGTTTGATCAGGTGTGATTAATTTGGGTTGGAACTAAACTGTGCAGAGCTCCGGCCCTCCAGGAACTGAGTTTGACACCTGTGGCCTAGGGAAAAATGTATATGTTTTAGGTCTCTCCGGAGCATTTGGGCTGAATGTTTGATGACGTCTATCAAAACGAGGATGTTATAAAATACATTTCATACTGAGTTATTACCGGAGAATTTCTGTGGTTTTATATTATGGATGGGTGCACTCACTGCGCTGGGTCCCTCCGTTAGTGGTGACACCACACGATGCCAACAGTCGGTTGGTGACAGTGTTGCCAGACGTACGATAATTTCGACCTCTGTATGATGTACGATCAATAATGTAAAAAATCCTATAATGTACGATAATTTCAGAATTTTATGGCATTTAAAATGAGTTTCATTGTAATCTCAGGGCTTCTATACTTATTGATAGCTGCATCTTGTGTCTGATGTCTGTGAGGAGAAGGTGGAGTTAGACACGTTTTCTATCCAATGACTAGTTTCTATCTCATCTTACGTTACATCTTCTCAGCCAATCAACGTGGAGAATAGCTCTCTCACGAGTTAACATTCCTGCTGCGCGCGGCCGTGGTTCAGTCAGTCGTTTTCAGGTTGAGGTCGGTCAAGTTTTAAAAAGTAGTGCTGAAAAGGAAGGTGAGAAGAACAGGAGAGTTTGCCCTTGATGTTCTCGCTTTTCCCCCATTTAAATGCATCATGCAAAAGTGTTTTTCCAAAGTTAATCTCATCAAAACAAAGCCACGAGATCGGCTCATTACAGATCCTCTGGATGGGCTCGTGCACACCCTCAGACTGTTAAAAATTCGGGAGGGTGCACTGCTTTCAAGCCAACCAGCACTATGTTGCGCTCCATGTAGGCATCATATTTATAGAGGTAAAGTTGGTTTTATATTCGCACATTCGTTCATTTAGAAGTCTCTATATTGTTTACCATGTTACTTTGAATATTCAATCGAAATTAGCATGCAAGTATGACTTCAAAACAACATTAACACTGTTTATTTGACTGTGAACAATGTTGGACTTTGATAGTCTTTGGCTGCTAATATGATTTTGCTATTTAGAGTTTGCAAATAATACTTTCATGAAATTATATTATTAAGGGGAAAGTCCGAATGTGCGAATATAAAACCAAGTTTACCTTTATATCATATTTGTACCGCAAAATGAATCCCTCAACATCTGGCAACACACGGAGGTTTTCAATGAACCTTCCCACTAAGGTACGCCTATGTTCTTTTATTTATTTCTTTTATTTTTTTTACTTATTGTGGTAATTTGCACATTGTGTCAAAACTCTATTTGTCTAGATAATAGCTGTATACTCTCCGTTTAACTCTTGTACGATAATTTTCCTCCAAATACGATAGTTTTGAGGTTCTGGTATGATACTTTCACATTTCCAATATGGCAACACTGGTTGGCGAGTAAACGAATATAATGAATGGAAATACACAGGCCTGTGCGTATAGACATATAATGTAATGCTGTACAGTAGCGTGTCATTTGTTTGTTTCGGTTGTCTTCATTTTAATCGTTTCGTGATGATGCAATGGTGTGCCAGAATCTGCCAGATTCCCGCTGAACTGGGCGGGTTGTGTGACGTTTGATTTCAGGGGACGTTCTGGGGCCGGGGTTTGCGTGACGAGCTGCGAGCTACTAGCCCGAGAGTGGAAACGTGACATGATTTCGGCCTCACTACTCAACCTCCCGGGTGATTGGCTCGTCCTGGCCCGATCAAAGCCCTGGCTCGCCCTTGCTGACAGTGGAAATGTGGCTAGGGAGTCTAATGGGCCCAAATAGGGATGGGCGATATGGCCTAAAATCCATATTGCGATATACATTGCAGCCTCTTGCGATAACGATATATATTGCGATATATAAATTATAATAGAACCATTTCAGAACAGGTTACATAGACCCTTAGGAAAGCCAAACTGCTATTTTTTGTTAAAGAAATAAACGTTGCATGTCATTTTGAGAACATTTATTGTACAAAAGCAAAACTGTAATTAAACAACACAATGTTGCAGATAAATAAACTAAATGTAGTGCCTTTCAGAAAGAAAGACTTTTCTTTTAAGTCCTTGGTTCCTAAATGCCAAGTTGCAGAGAACAAAAAAACTGGTGTTTAGTTAAGGAACTTACACTGTACTGAAAATGCTTCCAGTATTAAAAAGTCAAATAAAATTGTGTATTGCAGATACTTTAAATAAAAACATATTTCTAACCTGCAGCCTAAGGTAACACATTTGATTTTAAACATTTTGTTCTCCTAATGAAATTAAAACTGGTGTCTTGATCTGCTCTTTCTCTCTCTCTCCCTCACTCTCTCTCTGTCTGCTGTAGTTTTGGGGCTGCTGAGAGATTGAGACGCACCAGACAAAGTTTGCTTATAAAGTAATGCAAAAATGAATACAATTAATATCGAAAGCGAAAGCAGATTCTCGCACATGTCCAGGGAAAAGAGAATATTTTGTCACCCCAAATAATGAGCTGGATCAGTCTATTTAGTCTTCGCGCTCTTCTCAAAGCTGCTATAAAAGCAGGACAACAGTTCTGTATCCAGCGCGTCTCTGTGGGTCTGCATGCAGAGCACGTGAGTCTGTGGCAGAGTATTCTCAGTTTCTCGCGAACACAGAACCGGGCCGCCCCAATAATATATCGGCCGCCCAGGTAAAATCTGTGTGGGAAGCGCTGTGTGGGAATCTGTGTGACAAGCCACGACATGCCATGCATGAGGCTCGCAAGTTGTGCGACACGTCGCCATTCGGTGCCATGCGTTGCTTAGTGCTGTTGTTGAGCGCGTCAGCATGTGTTACAGTCACAATAGATTTCCAACGTAATACACCATAAGTTAGTGTGAAGAGCATGTTGTTTTACCGTGGCCGAGTGAATTAAGTTATCAATCGAGCTTATTAAAAAAGAAAATTGCACAAGTGCGTCTATTTTTTGTTGCACTGTCGAGCCCTGTCCGTGTTTATTCAAGATGATGCGTTGCAGCCGGCTGCAGCTCGTTGCTCTTAATTTCGCGGGTAGATTGCGTCATCAAACATGCATTATCGCGATAGTGCAATAGAACTAGAATCTCTATCGTAGGCCAATTTTGTATCGTTTATATCGCATATCGTTTATATCGCCCATTACTAGGCCCAAAGTGTGTCAAGAAAATATCCCCCACACCATTACACCACCACCAGCCTGAACCGTTGATGCAAGGCAGGATGGATCCATGCTTTCATGGTGTTGACACCAAATTCTGACCCGACCATCCAAATGTTGCAGCAGAAATGGAGACTCATCCAATTTCTCCAATCTTCTATTGTCCAGTTTTGGTGAGCCTGTGTGAATTGTAGCCTCAGTTTCCTGTTCTTAGCTGGTGCCCGGTGTGGTCTTCTGCTGCTGAAGCATATCCAAGGGTTGGACGTGTTGTGCGTTCAGAGATGCTCTTCTGCAGTCCTCTGTTGTAACGAGTGCTTATTTGAGTTACTGTTGCCTTTCTGTCAGCTGGAACTAATCTGGCCATTCTCCTCTGACCTCTGGCATCAACAAGGCATTTGCCCCCACAGAACTGCCGCTCGCTGGATATTTTCACTTTTTCAGACCATTCTCTGTAAACCCTAGAGATGGTTGTGCGTGACAATCCCAGTAGATCAGCAGTTTCTGAAATACTCAGACCAGCCCGTCTGGCACCAACAACCATGCCACATTCGAAGTCACTTAAATCCCCTTTCTCCCCCATTCTGATGCTCGCTTTGAACTGCAGCAGATCGTCTTGACCATGTCTACATGTCTAAATGCATTGAGTTGCTGCCATGTGATTGGCTGATTAGAAATTTTTGTTAACAAGCAGTTGGAAAGGTGTACCTTATAATGTGGCTCTGAGTGTATAAATATTTAAATTGGCTTTCTTTTTTAAAATAAAAAAATACATAAAAAAAACTAAATAATTAATAAATTAATTAATTGAATATTCAATTAATTAATGTGTTTATTTAATTTACCAATTCATTCATTATTTAATTAAGTAATTGATTAATTAATAAAAAAATTCCAATACATTACAAAACACAAATTAAGCAAATCGCATTAAAATAAGTTTACACAAAGAATACACATTTACACAAGAATAATGAGCTGTTCTTCTTCATCAGCAATACACAAAATGTTCTCAATTCCCCAAATAATGTCATTAAAAAGTTATTTAAGAGAGAGACTGAGAGAGAATATTTCACATGCATCAATTCTCTCACAAGCTCCACAAAATACATGCAGTCGCCTGGAAGGTAAGAAGAAATGCTCCTAAAATCAGAGCCATCCAATTTTTTAATAACATCTCAGGAGGGTCATTAGTCACGGAGAGAGGAGATAGAGTCATTACAGCTCACAGAAAGAGACCAAAAAGACACTCAAACTAGTGTAATCCTGCACTGGAGAAACACAGCAACACCTCAAGAGCTCTACACCACCACAGTTCAACTCTTCATCCTGATATTTACATCAGGTTTAGTGCACTGTGTTCATATGCTCTTACTTTTAGAGGTGTTGCTTAAAAAATACAATTCTGTCATCGTTTGCTTATTCTGAACAATCTGGAGATTCATTTGAGTCAGTGAATCTTTAACTGGAGATTTACCTTCAGAGTCAACGCTTGACCGAGGGTGTGTCTGAAGTTAGGGCTAATGCAATCGTCAAAGCAGCGTCAGCAAATGAAATTAGTCCGCAATCGGCTACTGTGTGAGCTGGGGTATTTGCATAAAGCGATCTGATTGGCTGACGCTTCCACAATTCAGTTGTCACCCATTCAAAGTGACGCTGATGCCCCGTGTGGGCGTTACTCTCACCAGATAATTTGAAACATACACAAGACATTACCAGAGACATTATCTGAAGATTCACTCTGACCAGGTAATTTGAATCAGTGAGCCGTTAACTGGAGATTCACTCTGAACAGATCATTTGAATCAGTGAGTTGTTAACTGGAGATTCACTCTGAACAGATCATTTGAATCAGTGAGCTGTTAACTGGAGATTCACTCTGACCAGATCATTTGAATCAGTGAGCTGTTAACTGGAGATTCACTCTAACCAGATCATTTGAATCAGTGAGTCGTTAACTGGAGAGTCACTCTGAATAGATCATTTGAATCAGTGAGTCGTTAACTGGAGATTCGCTCTGACCAGATTATTTGAATCATTGAGTCGTTAACTGGAGATTCACTATGACCAGATCATTTGAATCAGTGAGTCGTTAACTGGAGATTCACCCTGAATAGATCATTTGAATCAGTGAGTCGTTAACTGGAGATTTACTCTGAACAGATCATTTGAATCAGTGAGTCGTTAACTGGAGATTCGCTCTGACCAGATTATTTGAATCAGTGAGTCGTTAACTGGAGATTCACTCTGAACAGATCATTTGAATCAGTGAGTCGTTAACTGGAGATTTACTCTGAACAGATTATTTGAATCAGTGAGTCGTTAACTAGAGATTCGCTCTGACCAGATTATTATTATAAGGAGAGACGAGTCTTCGCTGAGGTCCAGCTTCATGCGCCTAGACTGCAGCTCTGCACAAGACGTTTGGCCACAGGAGAAATGGTCGTGCCCAACCGAGCCTGGTTTCTCTCGAGGTTTTTTAAATCTTCACTTTCGCCAATTGGTGAAGTTTTTTACTCGCCGCTGTCGCCACTGGCTTGCATGGTTCGGGATCTGTAGAGCTGCGCATCGATGGATTTGCTCTTCAGTGTTTGGACTCTCAGTAGTGATTATTAACCCACACTGAACTGAGCTAAACTGAACTGAACTGAACTTAATCGCTGAAAACTGAACTGACACTGTTTCAATTCACTATAATCTTCCATGTGAAGCTGCTTTGACACAATCTACATTGTATAAGCGCTATACAAATAAAGATGAATTGAATTGAATTGAATTGAATTATTTGAATCAGTGAGTCGTTAACTGGAGATTCACTCTGAATAGATCATTTGAATCAGTGAGTCGTTAACTGGAGATTCGCTCTGACCAGATTATTTGAATCAGTGAGTCGTTAACTGGACATTCACTATGACCAGATCATTTGAATCAGTGAGTCATTAACTGGACATTCACTATGACCAGATCATTTGAATCAGTGAGTCATTAACTGGAGATTCACTCTGAACAGATCATTTGAATCAGGAAGTTGTTAACTGGAGATTCACTCTGAACAGATCATTTGAATCAGTGAGTCTTAAACTGGAGATTCACTTTGACCAGATCATTTGAATTAGTAGGTTGTTAATTGGAGATTCACTCTGAACAGATCATTTGAATCAGTGAGTCGTTAACTGGAGATTCACTCTGAACAGATCATTTAAATCAGTGAGTCAATAACTACAAATTCACTCTGAACAGATCATTTGAATCAGTGAGTCGATAACTGCAGATCATTTGAATCAGTGAGTCGTTAACTAGAGATTTACTCTGAACAGATCATTTGAATCGGTCAGTCGTTAACTGAAGATTCACTCTGACCAGATTATTTGAATCGGTGAGTCGTTAACTGAAGTTTCATTCTGACCAGATTATTTGAATCGGTGAGTCGTTAACTGGAGATTCACTCTGAACAGATCATTTGAATCAGTGAGTCGTTAACTGGAGATTCACTCTGAACAGATCAAAGTAAATCTCCAGTTAATGACTCACTGATTCAAGTGATCTAATCAAAGAGAATCTCCAGTTATCAACTGGAGCAAAGTTGATGGAAGCATCTCTGTTTCATGGTCTGAAGTCAGAGTAAGAAGTTTGGATGAAATGCATCATTAGGCAGAAATCCATGTAGACGCGTGTGCGGCGCGGGATCAGATCTGGCATGGTGACGCGGGTGTGTAAAAGTGTGGCTGAGTAAGTGCAGGTGCTCATGAATATTCATCAGACACAGAGAAGGAGCCTCTGTCTGATCACACTGCATTAGCATGTCGGACGGCAGCGTCGTACTTTCTCAATCACAAACATGATCTCATTACTGGAGTCTCTCAGTGGTAAAACCGCATTCTGTCACTCTATTCTGCTGATGATTCACCTGTGAGAGATTAACTCTCACACATCCTCTCATCAATTAATTAACTCACTTATTAGTGCTGTAAAGTTTTTACTTTGTTTGCCATTGACAAACATGTAAGAATATAGGCCACATTTTGTTAAACTGTGCGCTCTCTAGGCCTGTCACGATATCTATTTTTTGTTGTACGATATATTGCACCAAAATATATCGCGATAAACGATATTGTTGTCATTTTATGACCATTTTATGCCACTTATTATATATAATGCCAGAATGACAATATAATAGCATCATGATGCAAGTACACTCTTACAAAAACACATCATATTTCTTATTCTTAGAAATTAATAATAATTATAGTCATTTTAACAATTTAATAAACGGGCATTGGAATCAGAATGTGAAAACGCATATCCTACATAAATAATAATAATAAATATTAACAAAAAGGTGCCCGTGTTTGCTCTGGTTTCCTCCGGGTGCTCCGGTTTCCCACACAGTCCAAAAAACATGCGCTGTAGGTGAACTGGATAAACTAAATTAGCCGTAGTGCATGTGTGTGGATGTAAGAGTGTATGAGTGTTTCCCCGTGTTGGGTTGCAGCTGGAAGGGCATCCGCTGCTCAAAACATATGCTGGATAAGTTGGCGGTTCATTCCGCTGTGGCGACCCCTGATTAATAAAGGTACTAAGCTGAAAAGTAAATGTATGAATGAATGAACAAATAAGTGCAAAATAAAAATTAACAGAGGCTGTGATATCTGCTACCAGATCTGTTTTCAGTTGTCAGACACACACATAAAAATATACTATAGTAATTTATAATAAATACTATAGTGTTTGTATAACCATACTGACACTGACACCTCTAAAAGACATAAAGATGTTGCGCAATCAGCTAAAATGTTGCTAGAATTGTTTTTTTTTGTATGGGCACTATATATTGCATCACCAAAAATGATTGAGGTCATGTCCATATGTTGTGCGACAAGTCGATATATTGATTATTGTGACAGGCCTAACGCTCTCTGACAAAAGCCTTGTCACCTACCCAAGTTTTAGGAACAACAAATAATAAGTTGACTTCTAGTTGATCATTTGGTATCAGAAGTGGCTTATATGAAAGGCAAAGGCTGAATGCCCACAAATCAGATGCTCTCATTTTGGGAGGAGCTTTGCCATCAAGACCAAGTTTACTTTAAAAGGCTAGCACGATTGGACGATGCATTCATTAGAAAACTAGACAGTAAAGTTCGTTGAGACAAACTTTGAGGCTGGCTTGACAAAGCCTGTTGGTAATAGTTTATTTAGTTTAAAACAGTTTGAAAAAGTATGAGTAGATAGATAGATAGATAGATAGATAGATAGATAGATAGATAGATAGATAGATAGATAGATAGATAGATAGATAGATAGATAGATAGATAGATAGATAGATAGATAGATAGATAGATAGATAGATAGATAGATGCATACATACATAAATGCATACATACATACATAAATGCATACATACATACATACATACATACATACATACATACATACACACCCAGCAAGCATTCTTTGGTTTAAAAGACGTCTATTAGACGCCTAAACATAGTCTAGATGTCTAGGCTAAATCATGGCTAAATTTGGGCCGTCAGTGAAAATTTAATAGACGTCTAAGCATAGCCCAAGCAGTGTTGCCAACTTAGCGAGTTTGTCGCTAGATTTAGGGTGCTTTCACAGTTGGTTCAATTGCCTGGACCGTACCCAAGTTCGATTGTCCCCCCTTGCCACCTTCTCGGTTGGTTTGTGTTCACACTGTCTTTTTTCCTTCTGAACCCCGGTACGCTTGCGTCATCAAGCTGCTGTTTTGTTTACTGCTGTTGCTAGGTGACGGTCACGAAAGCAAAGTGCCAAAATGGAAAGACTTCCGCACATCGCGGTCGATTTGCTTTGCTCAGTCCCGCTTGTCACCAAGGTACAATACGTGGCGCACATACACACACACACACACACACACACGAATGAACGTTATGAAAACGATAGTTTGTTGTACAGTTGCCGGTTCACTTCCGCTATTTGGTACGATTGCATTTATACCAGAAGTGAACCGTACCAGAGTTCGCATGAACCGTACCCCAGACCACCTCTTTCAGGCGGACTCGGGTACGGTTCACGGGTGCGCACCCGAGTTCAGAAGACACGTTCACACTAGCTAAACGTACCGTACTATGACGTCAAACGAACCCGGGTGCGGACCAAAAGTGCTAGTGTGAAAGCACCCTTAGTGACTTTTCAGACCCCCCTAGCGACAAATTTTCAAAAAAGCGACAAATCTAGCGACTTTTTTGTGTGTTACTGGAGATTTTTAGACTGTCGTTTGTCCATTACTGTACCGTTCCTACTCTTCTCAATGAGCTGCGGGTGATGCCGGCGGCCCCTTCCCCAGCCTCAGAGCACTGACAGGCGGCCCAGTCCTCATACAGCAGTCTCTCCCACCTGCAGCCTGACAGCAGATCACCCCTCTGCGTACCGACGGCAAATGATTTAGCACCGGCAGTGTGTGAAGGTATCTCCCTTGTACAGTCAAACCGATCTGCTTCTCCTTTATTTTAACAATTTGATTTGACCGTTTATTCTTTTCTTCTTCACAATCAGAGATGTTTTAAGTGAGAGTTTCAGAACTTGTTTGCGTTTATTATGTCTGAGCGATTACTGCAAATTACTTATCTATAATGATATACTGTATTCAAACAGCAATCAATTTAGTTAAATTGACGTGCTTACATAAAGCGTAGTGCAAATATAAATACCCCATTTATTTACCATAGGCTGTTAAACGGAAATGGTAGAACGTGATGACGTCAGTAATATGCAAATTAGCGTATGACGTAATCTAGCGACTTTTCGGGCAGAGCTTAGCGCCTTTTTGTTGAAAATAGTTGGCAACAGTGAGCCCAAGATTAGACGTCTTCATTTAGACGGCTAATAGACGACTACATATATACGTCTAATAGCCGGTGAATTTTGGTCTAGGCTAAAACAAGGCTAAATTTGGGCTGTCAGTGAAAATCTAATTGACGTCTAAGCATAGCCCAAGCATAAACAAGTCATTAAAATTTCAGCTAATGAATGACTATGTTTATACATTTTATAAACAACAAAAATACACAATACATATCAACATTTTTGATTAACATGTTCTCAAGAAGGCAATCCATTCAAACTGATTAAACAAAAGCTTTTATTAATAAAAGCAACATTAACATTATTAAAAACATTAAATACAAATTAAATATATAAAACGTCAAAGTCATGACAAAACAAACAAGATAAAAACCATGTTTTTTTTTCTGTTGAACAGAGAAGATATTTTGAAGAAAGCTGAAAACCTGTAAAAAAACACAATGGAAGTCAATGGTTAAATGAATTAGCATGTTATTAGCATGATTCTAACATAAATTAGCCTGTTATTAGCATGATTCTAGTATGAATTAGCATGTTATTAACATGATTTTAGTACAAACTAGCATGTTATTAGCATGATTCTAACATGAAGTAGCATGTTATTAGCATGATATTAGTTCAAATTAGCTTGTTATTAGAATGATTCTAGCATGTATTAGCATGCTATTAGCATGATTCTGGTACATATTAGCATGTTATTAGCATGATTCTAGTACAAATTAGCATGTTATTAGCACAATTCTAGCATGGATTAACATGTTATTAGCATGATTCTAGTACAAACTAGCATGTTATTAGCATCATTCTAGTATGAATTAGCATGTTATTTGCATGATTCTAGCATGAATTAGCATGATTCTAGTAGACATTAGCATGTCATTAGCATGATTAGCATATGAGTAGCATGTTGCTAGCATGATTGGCATGTCACTAGCATGTTAGAATTATTATCATTTGATAGCACAGCTAATCACAGTCTATGGGACAGTTGCTAGGGTGCAGTATGTGGTAGTTAGGGTGTGGCTAGAACATTAAAAGGTCATCTGTGATTGGCTGCTGGCTAGACCGAGGTAAATGAGCTCAACCTTAAGTCTCTATGACAGTCTGATGGAAAGCTGTGAGGTCACAAAGGTTGATCCAATGTCAAGTCAATGACAGTCTTTTGCAATGGAAGTCTATGGGACAGTTGCTAGGGTGCAGTATCTGGTAGTTAGGGTGTGGGTAGAAAGTTAAAAGCTCATCAGTTATTGGCAGTTTGGTAGTCTGAGTTAAATGAGCTCAGCCATTAGTCTGTATGACAGTCTGATGCAGAGTTATGAGCTCGCAAAGATTGATCCAATGTTAAGTCAATGACAGTCTTTTGCAATGGAAGTCTATGGGACAGTTTCTAGGGTCCCAAAAATGGTTGCTATATGGTGTGGCTAGAAGGTTTAAAGCTCACCAGTTATTGACAGTTTGGTAGTCTGAGTTAAATGAGCCCAGTTAGAAGTCTGTGTGACAGTCTGGCGCAGAGTTATGAGGTCACAAAGTTTGGTCCAATGTTAAGTCTATGGGATTTTTCCGACGGTCCCGGAATGTTTTTCGAAAAACCGAAAGTCGGATCAGTCGAAAAAGAAGGAGATAGAGTCTTTAAAATTTTCTAGAATTTTAGTCTCAGAAGAACAATAAAAATATAATATTAAGCTTAAATAGGATTTCAGTAGGTTGGCTTTGACAAGCCAGCCTAACTATAGTGTGTAAAACGGACATAATTAATCTTGCTGTCGTGATCTCATTCCCTTCAGTGTGCATTAGCTTGGGCTACCTGAAAAATGCCTAATTTAGTTTGATTCCATCATTTAGAAACGAAAATTAAGAGACAGTTGATGTTTAACTTTACTGGTGATTCCCAATATGAAATTTAATCGCAAGGTTGGCAAACGGTGTTAGAGAAGTTGATGTTTCCTCATTCAGAGGTGTTTCAAAGATGGCCGCCGAGTAAAATGACTTTCCTTAAAGGGACTTTGGGGTTTTTCTGAATTGGTGCTAGGGCAGTTTCTAGGGTGTTCTGGTCCAAGGTATTCTAGGTGGTTGCTAGGCACTTGATTTGGTATTCTGGGTGGTTGCTAGGGTGTGTAGTTAAAGTGTGGTCTGTTGCAAGTTAGTCTAGGTGGTTGCTAGGCACTTGCTTTTGGTATTCTGGGTGGTTGCTAGGGTGTGAATATAATTGGTGTTCTGTTCCAAGTTATTTTAGGTGGTTGCTAGGCACTTGCCTTGCTGTTCTGGGTGGTTGCTAGGGTTTGAAGTTAAAGGGTGTTATTTTCCAAGTTATTCTAGGGGGTTGCTAGGCACTTGCTTTGGTATTATGGGTGGTTGCTAGGGTGTGAAGTTAAAGAGTGTTCTGTTCCAAGTTATTTTAAGGGGTTGCTAGGCACTTGCTTTAGTATTCTAGGTGGTAACTAGGGTGTGGAGTTAAATGGTGTTCTCTTCCAAGTTATTTTAGGTGGTTGCTAGGCACTTGCTTTGGTATTCTAGGTGGTAACTAGGGTGTGAAGTTAAAGGGTGTTCTGTTCCAAGTTATTCTCGAGGGGTTGCTAGGATCTTGCTTTGGTATTCTGGGTGGTTGCTAGGTTGTGAAGTTTAAGGGTGTTCTGTTCCAAGGTAATCTAGGTGGTTGCTAGGCACTTGCTTTGGTATTCTGGGTGGTTGCTAGGGTGTGAAGGTAAATGGTGTTCTGTTCCAAGTTATTTTAGGTGGTCGCTAGGCACTTGCCTTGCTGTTCTGAGTGGTTGCTAGGGTGTGAAGTTAAAGCGTGTTCTGTTCCAAGTTATTTTAGGTGGTTGCTAGGCACTTGCTTTGGTACTCTGGGTGGTTGTTAGGGTGTGAAGTTAAATGGTGTTCTGTTCTAAGTTAATCTAGGGGGTTGTTAGGTTCTTGCTTTGGTATTCTGGGTGGTTGCTAGGTTGTGAAGTTAAAGGGTGTTCTGTTCCAAGTTATTTTAGGTGGTTGCTAGGCACTTGCTTTGGTATTGTAGGTGGTAACTAGGGTGTGGAGTTAAATAGTGTTCTGTTCCTCCAATTTATTTTAGGGGGTTGCTAGGCACTTGCTTTGGTATTCTGGGTGGTTGCTAGGGTGTGAAGTTAAAAGATGTTCTGTCTTAAGTTATTCTGGGTGGTTGCTTGGCACTTGCCTTGCTGTTCTGGGTGGTTGCTAGGGTGTGAAGTTATAGCGTGTTCTGTTCCAAGTTATTCTAGGTGGTTGCTAGGCACTTGCTTTGGTATTCTAGGTGGTATCTAGGGTGTGGAGTTAAATAGTGTTCTGTTCCAAGTTATTCTAGGGGGTTGTTAGGCACTTGCTTTGGTACTCTGGGTGGTTGCTAGGTTGCAAAGTTAAAGGGTGATCTGTTCCAAGTTATTCTAAGGGGTTGCTAGGCACTTGCTTTGGTATTCTGGGTGGTTGCTAGGGTGTGATGTTAACAGTGGAGAAAACATGTTGATGGCAAACATATTAATTAAAGCAATCCAAATGTGTCCCAAAGTTCATTTGTTTACATTTAGATGCCGTTGATGTCGATGTCTGGTAATGTGTCTGTATGAGTTTCCTAGGAATACCTACAAAAAGCTAATGAGATCACATCGGGATTAGAGAATGTGAACGCAGGGCTGCCTTCCAGCGGGCAGAAAGAAAGTTTAATGAGTAAAATCTGCTCGCAACTGTGTTTGGTAATTACAGCTCGTTCCCTGAAGGACTGGAGCAGCGAGAGACACCGAGCATATGCTAACATCATTCCATGTCTCTTTAAGACAAACCCAACAACACGGTCAGCCAAAGCAGAGCCAAGCGTGTGGGATTAGCGCGCGTGAAATATAAACGAGCAGAAATTAGAGAGTGCAGCAATCTGAAGCCGTGCCAGAGTGTTAGAGAGTTTTAATTATCCATCATAACAGTGGGAGTCGCAGCACATAAACATTGCATTTCCAGTGACAAACTTTACAGTTCTTGGAGGGAGAATGTGTGTTGAAAGCGCTGTCGCATCCTTCGCTCCTGCGGGTTTATTCTGTGCGCGTGTGAATGTGTGTGTGTTTTTCAAGGTAAAAGGAAAATGCAGAAGGAACAGAATTGTGCTCCTTTGATATTTTGTCCTCAACAGACTGAATTCCCATGATAATATAGTGCTGAGACGGCAGTTAGTGTTATAAAACAAAGCTGCCACAGCAGTTCTTCAATGTATGAAGCTAATAATGTAATAATGAATTGTAAAGTAATGCTAATGCAAACAGTGCGTCAGGGTCTGTTATATAAAGACGCGGTTTTATGCAGCGCTAGAGTATAATGGTATGAATATACAGTATGCTGCATCATTAAATTGATTGGATTACAATACCATTATTAAATAGCATTACTGCTAAATGTGGGATCTAAAAGGATGGATTTGAATTGGTTAATATGTGCTTCTGTTTAATGGGGTATTGTCTTGATATTGATATGATTGATTTGTTTGATTAATTTATTAGGGGTGTGAACCTACACTGGTCTCACGGTTCGGTTCGGTTACGATTATTATGCCATCGATTCGGTTCAATTCGATATCACGGTGCATTGACGATGCTTTCCAAACATAATTAGATTTTTTTCTTTACAACACAAGAAAAAAATTGTATTAAAATCTATAAATATGTTTATATTTATATATTACTAGTAAAACAATGTTGTCCTTTAATACAAGCAGTCAGATACATGAACTGTACCTTTAATTTGACCTGCTCAAAAAAAAAAAAAAAACACTCTTTGTTAATGTTTTAGACAAAACTCCAATACATGCACAGAACAACGTGAGCATTCATAACAAATAAACTAATGTAAATATTATCTCGCTTGCTTTTTGAGCGCTGGCAAGTTCTTACACCCCTATGATTGGTCATTGTCTTCACCCGCTCAACAGAAAGGGCTGCGATTGGCTTTAGAAACGAAAGCGCCGTTCACCCGTGAGTGACGCGGGAAAAACAGCCGTGGGTCAGTCTATATGCGCATAATACGCGGTTATCAGGTAATCCGTAATAGAATAAATACAATACAATAAACTCGCACCACAGGCACGCTTGTGTCTCGATCCACAAGTATCGCTTTAACAGCCGAGAGGAGAGGGAAATTTACCTCATGAACATGCCAACGGGTCAAATGCCCAAAGTGTGTGGGAGAGAGAGAGAGAGGGGCAGAGATGGAGTTTTAGAGCATTTCTCCCTAGTAGGGATGCAACGATTATAGATTTTGGTTGTACAATTATAGTCTGAGAAATAATCACGGTATCAAGTCAAATCAAATCACTTTTTTTGTCACATCATCAGCAGCACGTGTGCTATGATGAGTGAAAAGCTTAGGTGCTGGCTCCAGACAGTGCAAAATACAGACAGTGTAAATACAACGACAGTGTGAAATACAGACAGTGTAAATACAGACAGTGCAATATACAACAACATACTCACAAAAAACAAGACAATGTAAAATTGGCAATGTTGACAGCGATACGTACGATGGATAGGTGTACACATAGATGTAGGCAGTATTGTTTTAAGTATGGATTTATTAAAGTGCAGTGCATGCTACATCTTGACGGTGTGCAGTGCGGGGTATGGAAGAGTTTGTGTGGGGTGTGTTAAGTGTTCATCAGCCTGATAGTCTGAGGGAAGAAACTTTCCTTCATTCGGCTGGTGCGTGACCGGATGCTGCGGAACCGTCTGCCTGAGAGTAGCAGAGAGAAAAGTCTATGGCTTGGGTGGCTGGAGTCGCTGATGATTCTCTTGGCTTTCCTCATGCACCTCCTGGTATAGATGTCCTGGAGGGAGGGAAGCTCACCTCCTACTACGCGTCCAGCAGTACGCACGATCCTATGTAGACCTTTGCGATTGCTGCTGGTGCTGCTTCCGTACCAGGTGGTGATGCAGCCAGTGAGGACGCTCTCCACAGTGCAGGTGTAGAACGAGCGGAGGATGTGGGGGCTCATTCCAAACCTCCTGAGACGCCTGAGGAAGAAGAGGCGTTGTTGTGCCTTCCTCAGCACTGCGTCTGTGTGGGCAGTCCATGTCAGATCCTCAGCAATGTGTACTCCAAGAAACTTGAAAGTGCTGACTCTCTCCACTGGTGTCCCGTGGATGGTGATGGGAGTGTGTTCTTTCTTCTTTCTCCTGAAATCCACCACCAGCTCCTTGGTTTTGCTGATGTTGAGTGAGAGGTGGTTTTCCTGACACCACTGCGTCAGAGCGTGCACCTCCTTAATTTCAAAACACTACTAGTTTAGAAAATCACATGAAAACTCCTATTTTAAAGGGTTGTTTATTGCTGCTCAGTAACCAATTAATACAGCACATACTAATATTAAAAACAAACAGTAGTCCATTTTTGTGCTTAAAAATAAAAAGTCAAATTTTTGACATTTAAACATACATAATTTTTACACTGAGGAAAGTTTATGTTAAAAGGTTTGGAAAAACCTGAGGGATTATTAAAGCCAAAAGAGGCCATGGCAAAGTGAAGACCCAGGTACACAATTACAGAAATATGTTTGTCCACCAGTCATAGGTTTTACACTGATGTATATGTTACAATTTTGAAGTTAAAACAATTTAATAGTTACAAACTAAAATGAACAAATTATTGCTTTGAAAACTGGAAAGGAATATTAGAATCTTTTGGTTTACACTGATGCCCTGTTTTTCTAGGCTTTATTGGTGATAATGGTCAGGAATGTTGGACCATTATTACCCTTTTAGCATAAATATAGCACAGAAACTAGCCAGACAGTAATGTGTGAATTGTGGAGTGGGCTAAATCTAAAAAAACATCAGTGTTTTTTAGTAAGTGTGCTTTTTTTTGCTTTTATTCTTGCCATAATAAAGAATATATTTGTAGAGCACCACATGTTCTGTTGTCATTAATATTTTAATAAACTTTAATAGGTAAAACTGTCAGAGATATGAACAAAAGCAAGTGATGCATCAAATTTGATTAAAAAATCTTAAATTGTTATAAAGATCCTTATAATCATTAAAATAATTTATAAAAACAATAAAAATAATTAGTTAAAAAATCGCGAACAATATTAATGATGTGACGTAGTTCCGGAAACTTTTTACTTCTCTGTTTATCCCCTCTGTTTTTACCCTGTCGTTTTAAAGAATATCACAACGGCGAACGCGGCAAGTATAAAAGCACCGTCTGTGTAGCGATGTTCGCGTGCAGTCAGCGGAGGCGCGCGATGTGGCGCCAGGCGAAAGTATAAATCCAGCTTATCGCGCCGTGTTATTCGCGCAATTTGCGTCATTCGTGCCGCGCCATTCGTGTGTATCGCGCCGCAGGATGCCTATTCGCGCGTTTGCTTTGACTTAACATGTAAATCACTCGCGCTTGACGCTTCTTCCGCGTCTGGTGTGAACGCAGCATTAGAGATGCATACCTGAGCAGAGAAATACATTGCAGCATATGTCTCAGAGTTGCTGCAACGGGGTCTCTTGGCTACAAGATTCCAATGAGCCATATCACGTCTTTACCTTATATACTCAACTCAGAACAAACAGCCATAAATTCAAGACAATAGAAGCGTCACAGAGACCCCTGCCTGGTGAATTTGAGATGTTAATCATCTCTAGAAGGGGGAGCATCTGGTAGAGATTTTATCAAAGTCAAAAACCAAATCAACATATACAAATTAGATATTATAGTGAAATTAGGACCACTTTACCAATCACACATTTAAAATGATACCAAACATGAATAGAGTGCTACAAGATACACCATATTAAAACCTTGGACATCTTATGTCAACTGCACTGATGGAGAAAGGTAGCTTAAAGGTCAAGAAGGGTGAACTTTCTCACATTCCCCCCTGGTGAGGTGTAGCCCTGTGTTTCCAACCTACGTTTGGATTAGAGCTGTAAACCTACACTGGTCTCACGGTTCGGTTTGGTTACGATTATCATGCCATCGATTCAGTTCAATTCGATATCTCGGTGCATCACGGTGCATTGACGATTCTTTCCTTACACAGTTGTATATTTTCTTCACAGCACAACAATTCTTGTATTAAAATGTATAAATATATTTATATACTATTTGTAAAACAATTTTGTCCTTTAATACAAAGTCAGATATATAAACTGTACCTTTAAACAACACGAGCATTTATAGACATTTTTAAGGGATGTAAACAAAAACAATGGTCCTAACGTATTTCCTGGTTTACATTTTTAATTTCCATTGCTTCTGAAAATCCAAAAAGGTCCACATATTGATAAATAGTGTTATGACGACTGATTTAAAATCAAGTTATGATTGAATTGCCTCTTGTTACAGTTAGGAAATAGTTTAACGTCAAGCAGGAAATGTTCATGGGCCAATGACATGACCACATTGAAATGGTCTATAGCAAATAAACAAATATAAATATCCCGCTCGCTTTCTGAGCCTTGTCTACCAAGTTATTTCTTGCACCCCTTTGATTGGTCACGCGCTCAACAGAAAGGGCTGCGATTGGCTCTTACACGTTGGCGCTCTACACAGATGCACTCATGGGCCACAGTGAGAGAGAGAGATGGAAATGGAGATTACTCCCATTTTCTTAATTGCCGTGAAATAGGGGCTTTTGCTGTAAGTGTCAGTGAAACAGTCCAGCAAACACACACGCAGTGAAATTGTGCACAGTTTCTGAGTTTTTCTTAGTTAGAGCGTTGTAAATACTCGCGCTCTCCTCTCTTGCCATAGTAAGCTACGGCAACATATCGCATGTGAGATAAATGACGTCAGCACAAAATAACCGCACAAATCCATTGTGATGATTATTACTGAACCGATACCGAATTGTCTGTGTCTGCATCGCGGTGCACCGAAGAAACTATTAATTTTGACACCCCTAGTTTGGATTGTCAACAGTGATTTGAATAGAACAGTTGAACCGCTGGTTTCCTTATCTTCTTCTCAGACCAGAAAGTTTGTTGTTTTATTGTATCTCATGAAATTCCATATCAGTTCTCAGGATCTGACATTCTGGAGAGGTTTAGCCATCTTACAATTGATTGATTCATTAATTGGAAAAATAATAAAAGTAACAGTTTGAGGGAATAATGGATGCCTGTATTTATATTGAAATATGTCAAACTATGAAGATCCTTCATTGTCAGTTTGACATCAACGCATTTCACACCACAAATACTGATGCAACGTTTTTGTATACATTCCTGTACATTCCATCCATCATTGGAAAAATACATACTAAGATACTTTAGTTTCTTATTAAAAACATGACTTGAGTTGACATCATGGAGGATCCACTGATCTAATCCACCTAATCATAATTGAAAACATTTGAGTTCGCAACACACACTGTATGACCATTGAGGATCTCAGACCGACAGTATTACAGTAATACTGCTTGATTTAATCTCTCTCCACACACTAAAACACATCTCATGCATTCTCACCCATCACTGCTTTCTTCATAAAACGTCGCTGGTTTTGCCCTGAAGTGTTCGCGATTGGCAGTTTAGAGCAACTGTCTTTGTTTTTTCCTTCTTAAAGAGAGTCGTAATGTTTTTTTACGATGTTTTGCGTGCGCTGCGCTCCTCGGCGTTAAGTATGCATGATGAAGCCAGAACCATGGAGGAGAAGAGGAAGACGGAATGAAGAGCGGATGAATAATTGATTGGCGTTTGGCAGCCTGAGGCTCAGGCATGCTGTGCCTTTCTGCGGTGCATCGTGGGTAAACCCTCTGCATGCTGCATTATGGGCGTTTTTTTTTTATTTTTTTGGCTTCTCCTAGTTCACCGGATAAAGTTCTAAAAACAACACTGAGCATTTCCGGGTGTTGACGCTCAAGAAGCAGACGCATGACTCTGATTGAGTTGTTTTATGGACTTAATTAAGACGTGATTCTTAAATTAAACAGCTCCAGTTTAATGGGAGATTTACAGAACGAGATGCTGAAAGGGAAAACACACACACACGAACACACTGAGGCTGTTTTTGTGTGATTAGTTAAATATCTGGAAGTGTTTCTGAAGGCTCTGTTATCAGTGAAGTGAAGAGTGAGTTTAATGGCGGCCGCTGGTGATCCTGAAGGCCATCACTGTCTCTCTCTCTCTCTCTCTCTCTCTCTCTCTCTCTCTCTCTCTCTCTCTCTCTCTCTTTTTTTTTTATTTTCTCCACTGAAATTACAGAAATCTAGAAGCCCATCAAAACAGCTCAGCAAGCCTCCGGAAGACAACAACCTATTGCACATTAGAGGCCATATTAATGAAAAATCTGAAAACATTTTTTACATTTTTTTTTTTTACACATTTATATAATTTTTACACTTTACTTTTTTTTTTACACATTTTTCTTTTACATTTTTATATCAATTCTTTATAAAGCACATCTTTTAATTCTTTTTTTGAAGCCTTATGCGGCACCACAATTTTAAAGAATTCTGCAATTTTAAATAAGTCATCCTTACGGCAGCGATCAAACTGTTCCGTGCTCGGAGAAAGTGCGAAGGCAGTCAAATCAAAATCCATATTAAGGCCCAATCCCAATTCTATTTTTGTACCCCTACCCCTTCCCCTTCCCCTTGGCCCTTACAACCGAGGGTTAAGGGGAAGGGCTTCAAAACTTACCCCTAAGAATTGGGACAGCACTTCAACACCTGCACACGTCATCATATGTCATCACGATCTCTTGCTTCATATGAGATCAGACGATCACGACTGCTGTAGTTATTCCAGTGGTGTTATTTTGTGGTGTTTATCTTCAGGAAATCACTGAAGGCATATATTATGTTATCATAACGATCTAATGTGGCAATAAGATCGTAACTGTACTGTGCATTTACACAGTGGCCATAGTCATCTATGTAAACACACGAAAACAACATTAACATTATAGCAGACACTGTAAAAAGCTCATTTTCAGCCACTAGACTGCTCTGACAGGGTATTCGAGTGTTATCGAGTGACAGAATGTTGTAGGACTGCTGTACAGGAGTTATTATTAGGGATTATAGATCGCGAAATTTAGCGGTTTTTTTTTTGCGTTTTTTTTTTAAAAGCATGACCGTAAAACATGAACGCGGTTATGAATATAATAAAATATGTGTTTGTTTGTCGTAAAAATTCGTAATAATGACAAAAAATACTAATTTGTGGATCTCCTTACTTCCGGGTACAGTGAAACTGCCGTTGTGGCAGGTGTATTCTGGGAAATATTCTTACCCCTCCGTTTGAAGTGTGCTCCTGGAAAATCTTCGTTCGAAGGGGTGTATACCCCTAGCCCTTAGCCCTACGCCTTTAAGCTAAAGAGAATTGGGACACCCCTAGCCCTTGGCGGGCACGCGCAAAACGAGGGGTAAGGGGAAGGGCTAAGGGGTAGAATTGGGATTGGGCCTAACACTATTCGCTACTCCTTCCCACACCAAAAAGAAAGCAGCCAAACAAAGAATAAATTGAAATGACTTACCCACTGCGCGTCCACAAGAAGGATTCAAGATAAGCGTTTTTGATAAACAAAAACAAATGACGAGCCCCCACTTTATGTTACGACCCTGGTCTAGGGACAAGGCCGCAACATAAAAGACTACTTGACAAATAAAAATCACTTCAATAACCCTTTGGTATCGGGTCTCTTTATTTGTCTTTTTTTTCTTTTTCTTTTTTTTATATCACCCAAAAACGTGAAGCCTATTACCGGAGTGGAACCACAGGAAAAATTATAAACGAAAAGATACACTCTAACTAAACACCCAAATGCAACTAACTAACCTCAACAAACAATAACAGAAATAAAAATACAAAAACTACTCCTACCTCCCTAACTAGATAAAAAAACAGGAGAAAATATTTACAGAAAATAAAAGGTGGTGTCCAACCCCTACTGCTTCCTACCGTGTACAATACAATATTTACAGTGTCAACAAACAAACCAAACAAAAATAATAGGAAGGGGAAACACGGATGAATAACCCACAAAGGAGTTACACAAAACGAAAACACAATCAACAATACACTTAAGCAACAAGAATGAAATACAACAGCTTTAAACAAAAATGCCAACCAACAATCGCTCTCTCGTGCACGCCTGTTCTTTCCTTTTTAAAAGACGCCCTGGGTCACACCAGCCAATCCCAGGGCACGTCGTCTGCGTGACTGGGCGGGGCCTGCAGGTGTAAGAGACGGAGAGAGAGAGACAGACACACACACACACAGACACACCTGCCATCGCAACAATTATAATAATATTGTTTTGATCAATTATTGTATTAACAATAATATTGGTATATTTAGGATAACACAAGCCATTTATTGTATATGTAATAATAGCATAACTAAATATTATAATAAAATATTGTAAATAATTACAAAAATTATAATAACATTATTAATACTTTATTTTATATTAAATGATAGTAGTAGGCGTCACGGTGGTGCAGTGGGTAGAACAATTGCCTCACAGCAAGAAGGCCGCTGATTTGAGCCCCGGCTGTGTTAGTTGGCGTTTCTGTGTGGAGTTTGCATGTTCTCCCCTATTTTGGCGTGGGTTTCCTCGGGTTTCCCCCACAGTCCAAAGACATGCGCTGGGTAAGCTAAATTGTCCGATTGTGTGAATGAGTGTATGGATGTTTGCCTGTGATGGGTTGCAGCTGGAAGGGCATCCTCTGTGTAAAAAAAAATGCTGGATAAGTTGGTGGTTCATTCCACTGTGGCGACCCCTGATTATTAAAGGGACTAAGCCGAAAAGAAAACGAATGAATAATAGTAGTAGTAGTAATAATAATATTAATAATAATGGGTGACATGGTGGCTCAGTGGTTAGCACTATCACCTCACAGCAAGAAGGTCGCTGGTTCGAGTCCCGGCTGGGTCAGTTGGCATTTCTGTGTGGCGTTTGCATGTTCTCCCCGTGTTGGTGTGGGTTTCCTCCTGGTGCTTCGCTTTTCCTCACAGTCCAAACACATGCGCTATAGGTAAATTGATGAACTAAATTGGCTGCAGTGTTTGTGTGAATGAGTGTGTATGGGTGTTTCCCAGTACTGGGTTGCAGCTGGAAGGGCTTGTGCTGTGTAAAACATATGCTGGATAAGTTGGTGGTTCATTCCGCTGTGGCGACCCAGATGAAAAAGGAACTAAGCCGAAGGAAAATAAAAAGAAATTAAATAATAATAATAATAATAATTAATCAATAAAATATAGATTTGGTATTTAAAGTATTTAATTAAATTAAGATTGTACGTTGATTATATAAAAATACTTTTTTAAAAAGAGTTACTAGTATGATACAAATAATAGTAATACATTATTATAAACTATATATATATATATATATATATATATATATAGTAGTTGAAGTCAGAATTATTAGCTCCCCTGTTTATTTTTCCCCCAATTTCTGTTTAACGGAGAGCAGATTTTTTCAACACACTTTTAATCATAATAGTTTTAATAACTCATTTCTAATAACTGATTTATTTTATCTTTGCTATGATGACAGTAAATAATATTTGACTAGATATTTTTCAAGACACTTCTATACAGCTTAAAGTGACATTTAAAGGCTTAACTAGGTTAATTAGGTTAACTAGGCAGGTTAGGGGAATTAGGCAAGTTATTGTATAATGATGGTTTGTTCTGTAGACTATCGAAAAAATATATAAATTAAAGGGGCTAATAATTTTGACCCTAAAATGGTGTTTAAAAAATTAAAAACTGCTTTTATTCTAGATGAAATAAAACAAATAAGACTTTCTCAAGAAGAAAAAATATTATCAGACATACTGTGAAAATTTCCTTGCTCTGTAAATATCATTTGGGAAATATTTAAAAAAGAAAGTAAAATTGAAAGGGGGGCGAATAACTCTGACTTCAACTGTGTATATATATATATATATATATATATATATATATATATATATATATATATATATATATATTCTTTGTTTCCTTGTAGATTTTATGAGGCTCTTGTGAAAGTGACACCATATTTTTGTAATGTTTTCATCTAAGTGTATCATCTAATATCCTCTGTCTCTCAAACACACACACACACAGACACTCACAGTGTTTATAATGAGGAGAATCACGTCTGTTCTTAATGGGTTATTTTTCTTTGTGCCGGGATGAAAATGTCAAATGCCAGTCAGAGGAGAACTCCTGCCAACATCCAAAGGGTGTGTGTGTGTGTGTGTGTGTGTGTGTGTGTGTGTGTGTGTGTGTGTGTGTGTGTGTGTGTGTGTGTGTGTGTGTGTGTGTGTGTGCTATGTTGTTTGCTTGCAATGGCCAAACTGTGCGATCTCATGGGGACATTTCTTTGCAAAATCGTGTATAAATAAATCATACTAAATGATGTTATTTATGAACATGAATTATTAACATGGAGAATTTTCATACTCATCAGGACAGTTTTTATTTACAAATCAGAAAAATATAAAGTTAAATTAGGTGCATTATAAATTCATGTTTTGGTGTCATACTGTATTTGCTATTGCTGAAGTCACATGACCTGGCCTTTCCCCTGCAGTCTTCATTAGCTGTTCTTGTGTCTTGTTAAATCTACAATTTAGACTCATGAGGATGACGATGATGTCACAATAGCTCTGATGTCATTGAGTTCGGAAGTCAAGAGTTTTGATGATTACCCAGTGATGATGTCAGGATTTCTAATCATTCCATTCTGATGATGTAAACAATCCTGATGATTCCACTATGATGATGTCATAACTTCTAATGGAATATTCCACTCTGATTTTTATTCCATTGTGATGATGTCATGAGTTCTAATGGTTTTACTCTGATTATATCAGCGAATTTGAAGATTCCAGTCTTGTCCTGATGTCAGAATTTTTAGTAATTACCTTCTGATGATGTCATCGGTCCTGATTATTCTACACTGATGATGTCATAAGTTGTTATGATTCCTTTCTGAAGATCACTTTTGATCTTTCTCCTCAGATGTCATGATTTCTAATATTTCCGTGGTGACGTTGTCATCAGTTCTGATGATTTCACTCCAATTATGCCACCTTCCCAGAAATAAAGGTACGCGAACTGTCACTGGGGTGGTACCCTTTCAAAAGGTACACATTTGTACTTAAAGGGTCCTTATTGATATCTCAAAAGTATATATTAATATTAACACTTTTGTACTATTTAGGTACTAATATGTACCATTGAGATATTAATATTGACCTTTTAGGTACAAATTTGTACCTTTTGAAAAGGTACCACCCCAGTGACAGTTCGCGTAATTTTATTTCTGAGAGTGCATGACTTCTAATAATTTCATTCTGATGATGTCATCAGCTCTGATCCACTCTGATGAAATCATGAATTTTGATTATTCCACTCTGACAATGTCATGATTTAAAAAAAATTATTCAGATGATGTCATCTGTCCTGATAATTCTACTCTGATGATGTCATCACTTCTGATTATTTAACTCTGATGTCATGGTTTCTAATAATTCCATTCTGATGATGTCATCACTTTTGATGATTCCACTTTGATGATGTCATCACTTCTGATGAAACCATTCTGATGTCATGATTTCTAATAATTCCATTCTGATGATGTCATCACTTCTGATGAATCCATTATGATGTCATGATTTAAAATAATTTCATTCTGATGATATCACGAGTTCTGATAATTCCATTCTGATGATATCATCACTTCTGATCATTCCACTCTGATGTCATGATTTCAAATAATTTAATTCTGATTATGTCATCACTTTAGATGATTCCACTCTGATGATGTCATCACTTCTGATCATTCCACTCTGATGTCATGATTTATAATAATTCCATTCTGATGATGTCATCACTTTTGATGATTCCACTCTGATGATGTCATAACTTCTGATGAATCTATTCTGATGTCATGATTTAAAATAATTTCATTCTGATGATATCACGAGTTCTGATGATTCCACTCTGATGATGTCATCACTTCTGATCATTCCACTCTGATGTCATGATTTCAAATAAATAAATTCTGATGATGTCATCACTTTTGATGATTTCACTCTGACAATGTCATCACTTCTGATCATTCCACTCTGATGTCATGATTTCAAATAATTAAATTCTGATGTCATCAATTTTGATGATTCCACTCTGATGATGTCATCTCTTCTGATCATTCCACTCTGATGTCATGATTTCAAATAATTAAATTCTGATGTCATCAATTTTGATGATTCCACTTTGATGATGTCATCACTTCTGATCATTCCACTCTGATGTCATGATTTCAAATAATTAAATTCTCATGTCATCAATTTTGATGATTCCACTTTGATGATGTCATCACTTCTGATCATTCCACTCTGATGTCATCATTTCTAATAATTCCATTCTGATGATGTCATCACTTTTGATGATTCCACTCTGATGATGTCATAACTTCTGATGAATCCATTCTGATGTCATGATTTAAAATAATTTCATTCTGATGATATCACGAGTTCTGATGATTCCACTCTGATGATGTCATCACTTCTGATCATTCCACTCTGATGTCATGATTTCAAATAATTAAATTCTGATGTCATCAATTTTGATGATTCCACTCTGATGATGTCATCACTTCTGATCATTTCACTCTGATGTCATGATTTCTAATAATTCCATTCTGATGATGTCATCTTCTGATCATTCCACTCTGATGTCATGGTTTTTAATAATTCCATTCTGATGATGTCATCATTTTTGATGATTCCACTCTGATGATGTCATCACTTCTGATCATTTCACTCTGATGTCATGATTTCTAATAATTCCATTCTGATGATGTCATCTTCTGATCATTCCACTCTGATGTCATGGTTTTTAATAATTCCATTCTGGTGATGTCATCAGTGTCCATGATTCCTCTCTGATGATGTCATCACTTCTGATGAATCCATTCTGATGTCATGATTTCTAAAAGTTCCATTTTGATGATGTAATCAACTGTGATGATTCCTCTCTGATGTTGTCATAGGTTTTGATGAATCCACTCTGATGTCAGGATTTCAAATAATTAAATTCTGATGATGCCATGCTTCTATCTATTTTTTTGCTGAGGTGTTTGTTTTGAGTGATCATGGAAAGGATCAGATCTCTAATGCATCCATGTTTGATGATTTCCTTGCCTTTAGCTAAGATATTTTAATTACAGGAACGATGACAGTCTCCAAACGCTCACAGAAAGGCCTGTAATTAATAGACATGACAACAATGTGATGAATATCCATACGCTGCAATCTTACCGAAGCCTGTTTTGATGATTGCAGGATGTGAAAACACACAAACACACTCCACGACAGCAGACACACGTGATGAGTGTATTAATGAAATGCACTTCTGAGGAATTTATTGGCTTTAATCATCTGTCAGTGTCAGCCGCTCTGAGTTATTGTGCTAATATGATTCTGCTTAAGTGTGAGAGGTCAATATGTCATTGATTGCACAGGTCTGAGTGGAAAATGAGAAACTATTCATTTTGCTTAAGAGGTCAAATGACCGACCCAATCAAATTCAACACAAACTGCATGTGTGGCTTTCTAGATTATATAGATTTTGTTTTTAATATTACTTGCAAAATTATTATTTTTTAAAAGTAGAAAAAGTCATTTAGTTTTGTAATGATGTGAGAGTGATTCAATGCTTTAATACATTTTGTTTTAGTATTAGTCTTATTTAACTTACAGGTCAATTAAATGAAACAACTAGCTGAAGTAATATTTTACACGTTCCATGCACTTACTATAGTAGTAATTAATTATGCATAATCACTTGCATTCATTCATTCATTTTCTTATCGGCTTAGTCCCTTTATTAATCTGGGGTCGCCACAGTGGAATGAACCACCAACTTATCCAGCATATGTTTTACGCAGCGGATGCCCTTCCAGCTGAACACCAGAAACACCCATACACTCTTATTCACACACATACACTACGTATAATTTTAGCTTACCCAATTCACCTGTACCGCATGTCTTTAGACTTGTGGGGGAAACCGGAGCACCCGGAGGAAACCCACGCCAACACAGGGAGAACGTGCAAACTCCACACATAAATGCCAACTGACCCAGCCGAGGCTCGAACCAGCGACCTTCTTGCTGTGAGGTGACAGCACTACCTACTGTGCCACCGCGTCGCCTAGTCACTTGCAATTAACCCTACATTAAATTTATATTTTAAAGTCAACATGAAACGAAAGTCAAGATTGTCCTTGTTTCCTCTATCGTGATCCACATCATCCACTTGAAGCGAAATCCTGAAATGAAAAATGTAAAAAGAAAAATGTAAGGTGTGCATGATTTTGTTCTTTGGGAACTGATTGGATTGTTAAAAGACGGGCGTTAACTTAATGAATGTAGATTGACGAATAGACTAATTCAGAGCAGAAACTAGACATCCACTGACAGCCCTGCCCTAAAGTACTGATAGCCCTGCCCTACAGGACTAATATTGTCACCCTAAATCTCTGATAGCTTTGTCTTAAATTACTGATAACCTCGCCCTAAAGAAATAATAGCTCCGCCTTAAATTACTAATTGCCCCTTCCTAAAGGACTGATAGCCCCTTCCTAAAGGACTGATAGCCCCTCCCTAAATGACTAATAGCCCCACCCTAAAGAACTTATAGTGCTGCCCTAAATGTCTGATAGCTTCGTCTTAAATAACTGATAACCTCGCCCTAATGAACTGATAGCTCCCCCCTAAATGCCTGATTGCCCCTCCCTAAAGGACTGATAGCCCGACCCTAAATGACTAATAGCCCTGCCCTTAAGAGCTGGTAGCCCTGCCCTAAATGTCTGATAGCTTCGTCTTAAATGATTGATAACCTCGCTGTAAAGAACTGATAGCCCCTCCCTAAATGACTAATAGCCCCACCCTAAAGAACTAATAGCGCTGCCCTAAATGTCTGATAGCTTCGTCTTAAATGACTGATAACCTCGCCCTTAAGAACTGATAGCTCCGCCCTAACAGATTGATTGCCCGTTCTTAAAGGACTAATAGCCCTGCCCTAAAGAGCTGATAGCCCCACTTTAAAGAACTAATAACACCCCCCTAAATGTCTGATAGCTTTGTCTTAAATGACTGATAAATTCGCCCTAAAGACCTGATAGCTCCAACCTAAAGGACTTATTGCCCCTCCCTAAAGGACTGATAGCTTCACTCTAAAGGACTAATAGCGCCGCCCTAAATGTCTGATAGCTTCGTTTTAAATAACTAGTAACCTCGCCCTAAAGAACTGATAGCTCCGCCCTAAAGAACTGATAGCCCCGCCCTAACGAGCTGATAGTGCCGCCCTAAATGTCTGATAGCTTTGTCTTAGGGTGCTTTCACACTTGGTTCAATTGCCTGGACCGTACCCAAGTTCGATTGTCCCCCCTTGCCACCTTCTCGGTTGGTTTGTGTTCACACTGTCTTTTTTCCTTCTGAACCCCGGTACGCTTGCGTCATAGAGCTGCTGTTTTGTTTACGGCTGTTGCTAGGTGACAGTCACGAAAGCAAAGCGCCAAAATGGAGACTTCCGCACATCGCGGTCGATTTGCTTTTACTGAATCATAAGTTTTGGACATACAGAAAGCGACTCGCATCTGTCAGCTGCAAAAATATTATAAACATTCAGAACATCACACAGTGACTGCAGAAGCTGTTTCTGGAGGAGACAAGCAGACATCACTGTGTATCACTGTGCTTGGCTCAGTCCCGCTAAAGGTACAATACGTGGCGCACATACACATACACATACACACACACACACACACACACACACACACACACACACACGAATGAACGTTATGAAAACGATAGTTTGTTGTACAGTTGCCGGTTCACTTCCGCTATTTGGTACGATTGCATTCATACCAGAAGTGAACCGTACCAGAGTTCGCATGAACCGTACCCCAGACCACCTCTTTCAGGCGGACTCGGGTACGGTTCACGGGTGCGCACCCGAGTTCAGAAGACACGTTCACACTAGCTAAACGTACCGTACTATGACGTCAAACGAACCCGGGTGCGGACCAAAAGTGCTAGTGTGAAAGCACCCTAAAATGACTGATAACCTCACCCTAAAGAACTGATAGCTCCGGCCTAACAGACTGATTGCCCCTCCTTAAAGGACTGACAGTCCCACCCTAAATGACTAATAGCGGCACCCTAAATATCTGAGTCGTTTTAAATAACTGATAACCTCGCCCTAAAGAACTGATAGCCCCGCCCTAAATGACTAATAGCCCCACCCTGAATGACTTATAGCTCCGCCCTAAAAGACTGATAGTTTCACTCTAAAGGACTGATAGCTCCGCCCTAAAGGACTGAGAGCTCTGCACTAAATGACTGATAGCCCCGCCCTAAATGACTTATTGCCCCACCCTATGAGACTGATAGCATAGCCCTGATTGCCTCTCCCTAAAGGACTAAAAGCGCCACTCAAAATGTGTGATAGCTTCGTCTTAAATGACTGATAACCTCGCCCTAAAGAACTGATAGCTCTGCCATAACGGACTGATAGCACATGAATTCCATGTGACCAGGAAGTAAAGAAAGTTGTTTCAAGGGAGAGGGAATGTTCTGATATTTAATAAAATTTTAGGAGATCAAATGATTTTTTAGAAAATAATGACGTGCAGAGATATTGTTTATAAGCACTACTGTATACATATCAAAATAAGAAGAGTACATTTTAATTTAATGAATATGATCCTTTTAGTTGAGATCCCATTGGCCAGTGGTTCAGTAGATGTAAATTGATGGTCCATTACTCATGTGTGACTCTCTTTTTGTATTGTGTGTCCTTTATTTGAACTGTCACACAAGGAAACATAATTGAAACAGCAACTGCTTCATGCCGTGTGTGCGTGTGTGTGGTGTGTGCGTGTATGTGTGTGTATGTATGTGTGTGTGTTAGTGCGTGTGTGTATGTGAAGGAAGCCCACAGGCATCTTTATCCTGCTCAGATCTGACCAGGCTGGGCTGCAGCTGGGTAGTTCTGGCCCTGAATCCACACACGCACACACACACACACACACACACACACACACACACACACACACACACACACACACACACACACACACACACACACAGAGAGAGAGCCGGAAAGGGCCCAGGCTATACACACGCTGCCAGTCCACACAGCTGAGCGGAAGAAATGATACGCGAGTGTCTCTTTCTGTAGATCTGTATTAAAAATGAACTCACTTGTATCTTATTATATTAATGTAATATAATATGAATATTAATCATGTAAATACATCATTTTCTTTATTTTATTATAACATGTTATAAAAGCTTTAATGTTTATTGATAAAAAGTGGTTTTTATTTGAGAAAATTATTGAAAACTTTTTACTTTATTCATTCATTTTCCTTCAGCTTAGTCTTTTTATTTCCGCCACGGCAGAATGAACCACCAACTTATCCAGCATATGTTTTACAGAGCAGATGCCCTTCCAGCCGCAACCCAGTACTGGGAAACACCCATACATGCTCACATTCACACACACACACTCATACACTACGGCCAATTTAGTTTATTCAATACCAGAGCACCCTGAGGAAACCCACGCCAACACAGGAAGAACATGCAAACTCCACACAGAAATGTCAAATGACCCAGCTGGGACTCGAACCAGCGGCCTTCTTGCTGTGAAGCCACAGTGCTAACCACTGAGCCACCGTGTCACCCATTTTACTTTATTCATTCATTTTCTTTTTCGGCTTATTCCCTTTACTAATCTGGGGTCACCACAGCGGAATGAACCGCCAACGTATCCAGCACATGTTTTACGCAGCGGATGCCTTTCCAGCTGCAACCCATTTCTGGGAAA
Source organism: Danio kyathit (assembly GCA_903798195.1). Classification (NCBI taxonomy): domain Eukaryota; kingdom Metazoa; phylum Chordata; class Actinopteri; order Cypriniformes; family Danionidae; genus Danio; species Danio kyathit. The sequence continues at coordinate 53,705,385 of LR812533.1, forward strand.
CATCCATACACCCTCATTCACACTCCTACACTACGGACAATTTAGCCTACCCATAGTATCCAATTCACCTGTAGCGCATGTGTTTGGACTGTGGGGGAAACCGGAGCACCCGGAGGAAACCCTCGCCAACACGGTGAGAGCATGCAAACTCCACACAGAAATGCAAATGACCCAGCTGGGACTTGAACCAGCGACCTTCTTGCTGTGAGGCCACAGTGCTAACCAGTGAGCCACCGTGTCGCCCATTTTACTTTATTGTTATTGTTATATTGTATTGAGGGTGTTTAAGGCCTAAAGTACAGTAAACGTAACATGTTGCAACAGCTTGCGACAGTGACATGAAAATTTACCGGTTATAAAAAAATCTATAAAGCATGAGCAAAACAAAATGTAATTATTGTTTATTAATTTATATTTAACTATTTAAAATATTCATATTTAAACGTTTATATATTTATTGTGTTATAATAGTAATAATACTGTACTGCTTATGGATTCAATTAAGGTCAATTCATGTTTTTTCTATAGCGCTTTTACAATGTAGATTATTCACCTTATTCTCCGCGTACGAGCGGGCGCAGCCATTTGAATCATTTTGGCTCGAGACTTCCGGTCTCATTCACTTCCATTCATTTTTAGACGATAAAAACAGCTCGTTCTGCTGCTTGATGTTGCAAACTGAGGTTTTCTTATCATATTATTCTATTTTGTCTGTATAATCATGCAAACACTAGGCCTGTCACGATACCTATTTTTGGTTGTACGATATATTGCACCAAAATATATTGCGATAAACGATATTATTGTCATTTTAAGACCATTTTATGCCACTCATTATATAATGCCAGAATGACAATATAATATCACAATGCAAGTACACTTTCAAAAACACACAATATTTTATTCTTAAGAATATTTAATTTAATTATAGTCATTTTAACAATTCAATAATTAGGCATTGAAATCAGAATGTGAAAACGCATATCCTAAATGAATAATAATTAGTGCTAACAAAAAAGCGCAAGGTCAAAAGTAATATATCTGCTACCAGATCTATTTTCAGTTGTCAGACATCCACATGAAAATATACTATCGTAGTTTATAGTAAATACTATAGTGTTTTTAACCATACTGACAACTCCAGTAGAGGTAGAGATGTTGCACAATCAGTTAAAATGTTGCTAGAATTGTTTTTATGTATGGGCGATATATATTGCGTCACTAAAAATAATTGAATTGATGTCCATGTGTTGTGCGATAAGTCGATATATTGATTATTGTGACAGGCCTAGCAAACACTTCTTTGTAGAGCGAGTAGTTTGACCGTTTTTTAGCCGTTTATTATTCCTAGTCATTTCTCCCATAGGCAACTGAATCGGAAGTTCTAAAACAATCGCAAAAACGAGCGCACTTCCTCATTGAAGAATAAGGTCAATAGGCATGGGACGATAACCGTTTTCAAGGTATACCGTGGTTTGGAAAAGTCAAGGTTATCATACCGCCAAAATTTTCTCTAATACCGTTCCTAAGGTATGTGTAAGATTTTTTTTTTTTACACTTTTTTTTAACAACAGCATCTCCAGCAGAAAAGATATCCAAAGATGCCATTTTAAATGTGTGTTTTTGAAACTAATGAAGACAGCAGAGGTCAATGATTCATTTTCATTATTTAGCCTGGCACGGTTACTGCTCCAAAATATTATAAAGGTTTCTCAGAATAAAATATATTGTGTTCAAAGGGGAAAAAACTTTTAGTTTTTTACCCAGACATTTAAAAAGAATATATTTTAGAGCAGAAATCACAATACCGTGATACTATGAAACCGTGATATTTTTATCCAAGGTTATCATACCGTCAGTATCTTATACCGGCCCATGCCTAGTAGATTATGTCAAAGCAGCTTCACATAGAAGTTCTAGTAGATTGAAACAGTGTCAGTCCAGTTTTCAGCGTTTCAGTTCAGTTCAGTTTAATTTAGGTCAGTGTGGTGTAATTTTCACTGCTGAAAGTCCAAACACTGAAGAGCAAGTTGATCGATGTGAAGCTCCACAAGTCCCACTACTTATGGATGTAACTAAAGAATCACTGTATATGGATTATTTGATAGAAATTGACAAAATGAAATGTGATGTATTATTTATATTTATTTATTTTGTTGTGTATATTATTTTATGTATAATTTATTGTCATAATAATTACAGTATAATGATTATAATAGTTATAATACTTTCTGTAATAATTATGGTTGTTACTGCAATGCATCATATGCAATTTAATAATAAAGCACACTTTGCAATTATGCTATAAAAGTAAAATCTTATACACTCACCGGCCACTTTAATAGGTACACCTGTCTAAAGCCTGGTTTATACTTCTGCGTCAAGTGATCGGCGTAACCCACGGCGCAAGCCTTGCGCGTAGCAGTGCATTTATACTTGTGCGCGCTGTTTCTGTTTCTCTGCAATAACACTTCCGAAACGCTAGCTGGCAGTAGGTGTTTATGTTTCTCTGTGTCGAGTTTCTTCACTGGTTTGTCATTTTTTCTGAACACTTCCTTAATGTACAGGTGGCTCAAATTCGCTCATTTTGAGACTGGAATCGGCGGACTCGCAACAACTTTAATCATGAGGTAAACACAAAACAACAGTCTCCATCCGGAGCTCCTTCACGGGACTCCACACTTGTAAACACTCTCTGCATCGGGCGCGCGGCTCTCACCTCCGCCCAATCTCGTCAGAGCTACCAAGCCGACCAATCACAGAGCTTGCGCTACGCGTACGCGTTACATTTTTTGAGAGGTGCGCGTCAACGACGGCCACGGTGAAGGGCTATGCGTCCACGCGTAGGCTGCGCCGTAGCAAACGCGTGCACTTGACGCAGAAGTATAAGTCGGCCTTAACTGTTCTGCTGTCACATTCGGATTGTCGGGTCAGAATTTGGTGTCAACAACATGAAAGCATGGATCCATCCTGCCTTGTATCAATGGTTCAGGCTGCTGGTGGTGGTGTAATGGTGTGGGGGATATTTTCTTGGCACACTCTGACCCCATTAGTACCAATTGAGCATTGTGTCACAGCCTACCCGAGTCATGTTGCTGACCATGTCCAACCCTTTATGACCACAGTGTACTCATCTTCTGATGGCTACTTCCAGCAGGATAACCCACCATGTCATAAAGCGTGAATCATCTCAGACTGGTTTCTTGAACATGACAATGAGTTCACTGTACTGAAATGGCCTCCACATCACCAGATATCAATCCAATAGAGCACCTTTGGGATGGGAGATTTGCATCATGGATGTGCATCTGACAAATCTGCAGCAACTGTGTGATGCTATCATGTCAAAATGGAGCAAAATCTCTGAGGAATATTTCCAGTACCTTGTTGAATCTATGCCACGAAGGATTAAGGCAGTTCTGAAGGCAAAAGAGGGTCCAACGCATACAAGTAAGGTGTACTAATAAAGTGGCCGGTGAGTGTATATTTTAAATATAATGATTCACCTTAAAAAGGTTAAGAGGGAAGATTTGCATTGTAGAAATAAGCAGATATAAGGTGAATATTTTGCGTTGTATTTTGATAAGTATGCGTAATTTAGCCTCAAACGTAAATCTATTTTGACTGACTGATGTTTAAGCATTTGCACTGAGCAGAGCTGGATAAAGTGTGTGTGTGTGTGGGCTGTGCCACCTGACGGTCTCTTCTTGGTGTGCTGTCTGCCGTCCTCTGCCTGCTCAGATCCTCCAGAGAGCCTGCAGTGGCCTGAGCTTCTGCTCATGAAGAATCACGCTATTTTAAGACACAACACACACAGCTTAAGGCCATCGTGTCTCATTCTATTCATCCCATTGAGGAGTGTGTGGGTTATAATCAGCCAACACACTCTCCGTGAGGACACTGGGTTTGTTTGTTTGTTTGTTTGCTTGCTTATTGGTGTGTTTGTAGCGAGAGTTCAGCCAGAAATCATCATTCATTCATTCACTGCTGTCGGTGTGTACAAACCGCTGTGCCTTTACTTCTGCAGTGCAGCACAGTAGAAGATCATTCTGTTCAGCAGGTGTACTGTACATCCATCCATCCATCGATTCATTCATCCATTCAAACATCCATCCATTCAAACCTTCATTCAAACATTCATCCATTCAAACATCCATTCAAACATTCATCCATTCAAACATCCATTCAAACATTCATCCATTCAAACATCCATTCAAACATTCATCCATTCAAACATCCATTCAAACATTCATCCATTCAAACATCCATTCAAACATTCATCCATTCAAACATTCATCCATTCAAACCGTCATTCAAACATCCATTCATCCATTCAAACATTCATTCAAACATCCATCCATCCATTCAAACCTTAATTCAAACCTTCATTCAAACATCCATTCTAACATTCATTCAAACATCCATCCATCCATTCAAACATTCGTTCAAACATCCATCCATCCATTCAAACATTCGTTCAAACATTCATCCATCCATTCAAACATTCATTTAAACATCCATTCATCCATTCAAACATTCGTTCAAACATTCATCCATCCATTCAAACATTCATTTAAACATCCATTCAAACATTCATTCAAACATCCATCCATCCATTCAAACATTCATTTAAACATCCATTCAAACATTCATTCAAACATCCATCCATCCATTCAAACATTCATTCAAACATCCATCCATCCATTCAAACATTCATTCAAACATCCATCCATCCATTCAAACATCCATCCATCCATTCAAACATTCATTCAAACATCCATCCATCCATTCAAACATTCATTCAAACATCCATCCATCCACTCAAACATTCGTTCAAACATCCATCCATCCATTCAAACATTCGTTCAAACATTCATCCATCCATTCAAACATTCGTTCAAACATCCATCCATCCATTCAAACATTCGTTCAAACATTCATCCATCCATTCAAACATTCATTTAAACATCCATTCAAACATTCATTCAAACATCCATTCATCCATTTAAACATCCATTCAAACATTCATTCAAACATCCATTCAAACATTCATCCATCCATTCATACATTCAGTCAAACATTAATTTAAACATCCATTCATCCATTCAAACATCCATTCATCCATTCAAACATTCATCCATCTATTCATACATTCAGTCAAACATTAATTTAAACATCCATTCATCCATTCAAACATTCATTCAAACATCCATTCATCCATTCAAACATTCATTTAAACATCCATTCAAACATTCATTCAAACATCCATTCATCCATTCAAACATTCATTTAAACATCCATTCAAACATTCATTCAAACATCCATTCATCCATTCAAAAATTCATTCAAACATTCATTCAGTCAAACATTCTTTCAAACATCCATTAAAACATTCATTCAAACATCCATCCATCCATTCAAACATCCATCTATCAATTCAAACATATCTTCATCCATTCAAACATCCATCCATTCACTCATTTAAACATTCTTTAAAACATTCATTCATTCAAACATCCATCCATCCATTCACACATTCATTCAAACATCCATTCAAACATCCACCATTCATCCATCTATCCAAACATTTGTCTATCCACCCAAACATCCATTCAACATCTATCAATCCAAACATCAATCCATCCATTCAAACATTTATCAATCTATCATTATATTATCCATCCATTCAGTGCTCCAACATCCTTTCATCCATTTATCCAGTTTTTCATCCAGCCACCCTTGTCAAATAATTCATTCATTATTCCATTCATCCATCCACTGTTCTATTTATGCATCCATCCATTGATCCAACATTTTTTCATTCATTTATCCAGTATTTCATCCATCCATCCTTGTCAAATAATCCTTCCATCATTCCATTCATCCACCCATCCATTGTTCTATTTATCCATTGATCAAACATTTTGTTCATCCATTTATCCAGTATTTCATCCATCCATTGTTGTCTGATCATCCATCCATTCAAACATCAATTCATCATTCTACTTATCTATTCATCTATTGGTCCAACACCCTTTCATTCATTTATCCAGTATTTCATCCATCCATCCCTCATCTTTATATCTTTACTTTGTATTTTTTATAAATCTATCAATAAATCAATCAGCTATGCTTTTTCTGTTCATTCGTCCATCGTTTTTTGATCCATCCATTATTTTTTTAAACATTCATCTATATTTGTCCATCCACTCATCGTCTGTCTGTCTGCCCTCCATCCATAGTTTAATAATACATACATAATTGCTTTTCTTTTAATCCAACTACCCATTCCTGATATTGTATATCCATCCATCCATCCATCAGTCTATCCATCCAACTGTACATCCATCCATACAACAGTACATCCATCCGTCCATCCATCCATCTATTCATCCAACAGTACATCCATCTATTTGTCCGTTCATCCATCAGTCTATCCATCCATCCAACAGTACATCCATCCATCAGTCTATCCATCCATCCATCCATCCATCCAACAGTACATCCATCCATCTATCCATCCGTTCGTAAATCCAGTAAATCCATGCATCCATCCATCCAACAGTACATCCATCCATCCATCTAACAGTACATCCATCCATTCATCTAACAGTACATCCATCCATCCAACAGTACATCCATTCGTCCAGCTGTCCATCCATCCATCCAACAGTACATCCATCCAACAGTCCATCCATCCATTCATCAGTCTATTCGTCCAACAGTACATCCATCCATCCAACAGTACATCCATCCGTCCAGCTGTCCATCCATCCATCCATCCATCCAACAGTACATCCATCCATCCATCCATTCATCTATCAGTCTAACCATCCAACAGTACATCCATCCATCCAACAGTACATCCATCCATCCAACAGTACATCCATCCATCCAACAGTACATCCATCCATCCAACAGTACATCCATCCATCCAACAGTACATCCATTCGTCCAGCTGTCCATCTATCCAACAGTACATCCATCCAACAGTCCATCCATCCATCAGTCTAACCATCCAACAGTACATCCATCCATCCAACAGTACATCCATCCAACAGTCCATCCATCCATCAGTCTATTCATCCAACAGTACATCCATCCATCCATCTATTCATCCAACAGTACATCCATCCATCCAACAGTACATCCATCCGTCCAGCTGTCCATCCATCCAACAGTACATCCATCCATCCATCCATTCATCCATCAGTCTAACCATCCAACAGTACATCCATCCATCCAACACTACATCCATCCCTCTGTCCATCCATTCATTCATCCATCCATCACTCTATCCATCCAACAGTACATCCATCCAACAGTACATCCATCCCTCTGTCCATCCATCCATTCATCCATCCATCACTCTATCCATCCAACAGTACATCCATCTATCCAAAAGTACATCCGTCCGTCTGTCCATCCATCCATCCATCCATCCATCCATCCATCCATCCATCCATCAGTCTATTCATCCAACAGTACATTCATCCATCCATCCATCAGTCTATTCATCCAACAGTACATCCATCCATCCATCCATCAGTCTATTCAACCAACATTCATTCGTTTGTCTGTCTCTCCGTCTGTCCGTCTATCCATCATTCTGTTTTTGTCAATCCAACTACCCATTTCTCATATTGTTTTTCAATCAATCAATCAATCAATCAATCAATCAATCAATCAATCAATCATTTTTCACATACTTTATAATTGCAATTATTTATTTATAAATAAATCAAAGATTTTTTAAACTGTTACTTCATAGTTGAATATTATTGCTTGTATCATCGTGGAACAGCCTCTAAGTCCAGACTGTCGCGCGGTTTGTAACATGATGTTGAGTAAAGGATGACATTATTATTATAAAGAGGCGATCTGTCCCTCTGAGCCCTCCACAATGTTCTAATGACTTTATTAGGCGCCGTTCATAAATCATTGCTGAATTAAAATCAGCCTTTTAAGAAGGCAGCAGAAATGGAAGGACACATTTAGGGAACATTAAGCAATGTTTAGCAGGCGTGACATCCTCACAGGAGGATATAACGGATGGAGACACCACACACACACACACACACACACACACACACACACACACACACACACACACACACACACACACACACACACAGCAAATGGAACTTCTAAGGAAAAGTGAGGTGCTATTTGGACCCAAAAACACCAGAGACTCCTTTCTAGAAAACTCTTTGTCTTCTCGTATGCTTCATTAGTTCGTGAATCTCACAAAAACCTCACCCAGACAGTATTTCAGGCCAGAATCAAAGCAAAAATAGGAATTTGCATTTTGGATATTGAAAGTAAGTGCTATTTTGAGGCCAAGGGATGCATTTTAGAGCATTTTTGTCTACCTGAACATGATGTAACGGATGTATTATGTTCAGGTTATATTTCACCTATATATAAGATAAAGCACTAAAAGTTTTTTTTTTTTTTGCATATCTTTGTCTTTATTAGCGAGTTAATACCAATACGGTCATATTTCAGTCCTAAAACTAAACAAAATTAATCTTATTTTTTGATCACTGAGATTTTTTTTGTTCATGGCATCACATTTTCATGAGCATTTTTTCCAGATTTTCATTATTATATTGTGTTATGTTGTCTTGGATGTAATATAATGTCTGATGTAATATAATACAGTACTTTTACATGATTTATATTACATTAGATGCAAACTAATGAGTAAAAAACTAATACCGTAATGCATAGGAGGACTTTTTAATAAAAGTACAGGTGAAAAAAGTTCACAGAGAACATTACATAATTATTTTTTATTTGTAAAAAAAAAAAAATTAAACAGGTATTAGTGTTATTCATTCATTTTTCTTGAAGGCTTAAGGCTTAGTCCCTTATTTATCAGAGGTCACCACAGTGGAATGAACCGCCAACTATTCCAGCATATGTTTTTACGCAGCGGATGCCCTTTCAGCTGCAACCCAGTACTGGGAAAACACCCATACACTCTCACATTCACACACACGCACTCATACAGTACAACCAATTTAGTTCATCCATTCCCCTATAGCGCATGTTTAATATTCACTGCTGAGAGTCCAAACGCTGAAGAGCAAATCCATCGATGCGCAGCTCCACAAGTCCCCAACTATGCAAGCCAGTGGTGACAGCGACGGGAAAAAAACTTCACAAATTGGCGAAAGTGAAGGATTAAAACCTCGAGCGAAACCAGGCTCAGTTGGGCACGACCATTTCTCCTATGGCCAAACGTCTTGTGCAGAGCTGCAGTCTAGGTGCCGGAGGCTGGAGAACACTGGACCTCAGCGAAGACTCGTCTGTCCCTGGAGTCTCACAGGAATCAGACGCATGCCCTCCACTCCTCCATGACCACCACAGCAGCTGCTCAGGATACGACCTGGTCCGGGATTGTGGAAACCTTGGGATCATCTCTTCACAGGTCTTGGATCGCATCAGTGGCACTGCATAATCTCTGAGGGCCTCAGGATGAGTATCCCCAGGTGGAAATAAAGAATAAAGAGAATAATTAGCGTAGCTGCTGTTCATAGTGTATATAAACGAGATGCGTGGAGCACATTCATGCATCATACCACTATGTAATGCACTGAGTGTTTGCTTTGCTAAAAAGATAGGTCTTTATTCTAGTTTTGAATTACGAGAGTGTGTCTGAGCCTCGGACATTATCAGGAAGGTTATTCCAGAGTTTAGGAGCCATAAATGAGAAGGCTCGACCTCCTTTACTCGACTTTGCTATTCTAGGTACTACCAGAAGCCCTGAGTTTTGAGATCTTAAAGAGCGGGTTGGATTGTAGCGAGACAGGAGGTTGGTTAGATAAACAGGAGCTAGATTATTTAAAGCTTTATAGGTAAGAAGTGATATTTTATATTCAATACGAAACTTAACAGGCAGCCAGTGTAAGGAGGATAAAATTGGGGTGATATGATCATATTTTCTAGATCTGGTAAGAACTCTGGCAGCTGCATTTTGTACTAGCTGAAGTTTGTTAATAGAGGATGCTGGGCAGCCAGCAAACAGAGCATTACAGTAATCCAGCCTAGAGGTCATAAAAGCATGGACTAGCTTTTCTGCATCTGAGATGAATAGCATACTTCGTAACTTAGCGATATTTTTCAGATGAAAGAAAGCAGTTTTTGTGACATGGGATATATGATTTTCATAAGTTAAATTGCTGTCTAATATGACACCCAGATCTTTTATATGTGCTATAGGTGAGTTGATGAACTAAACCGGTCGTAGTGTATAAGTGTGTGTGTGAGTATGAAAGTGTATGGGTGTTTTTCCAGTACTGGGTTATGGCTGGAAGGGCATCCGCTGCGTAAAACATATGCTGGAATAGTTGGCAGTTCATTCCGCTGTGGAGACCCCTAATAAATAAGGGACTAAGCTGAAGGAAAATGAATGAATGAATGCTTAAAGATGATTTTTTTTATGGTCCAGGTATATTTGAGAATATTTTGAAAATGTATTTAATAGAAAATAGAAATAAAGTTAACCTAAAAACTTTAAAATCAAACTAAAAATGAATTAAAAAATATACAAAGGCACACAAAAATTAACTAACACATTAACCAATAAAAAAATCCAAATGTTCTAAAATATTAACAAAAAAAATGCATACAAAAAATAAAATAAGCAAAATCTAATATAGTAATCTATATAATAATAATCTAATAATAATCTAATAACACTGCAATTAAACATCCAATATGATCTCACTAATGTCTCATCAAATGCTTTAAGCTGTTTCCCGCATTATTTATACACCTCTAATTACAGTTTCCCACACAGTGTCCGTTTGTATCTTCATTTTTCCGTGTCTTCAGACCATATTGTGAGTGCCGTGAGCCATAAGACGGGGACTTCTGCTCCTCTGGGCCTCCATTAGTATCCCAGCAGCCTCTCTGTCAAATATCTCTCTCTCTCTGGTGATGTTTCAGGTCAGTGAACATCAGCTGTAAGCATTCCTGTGAGAATAATAGCGTATCGTACATGATCATAGCAAAAAAACCACCCACTCCGCACTGCGTGAAGCGCACGTTCATGACAGCGGTTTGATTCGCGGCGCCGCAGGACTTCAACAAACCATCCCATAATGCAGGACATGATCAAGAACAGCGTGTACACATCGCATATTAATGCACGTACAGTTGAAGGCTAAATTAGTAGCCCTCCTGTGAATTTTTTCAAATATTTCCCAAATGATTTTCAACAGAGCAAGGAATTTTTCACAGTATTTCCTATAATTTTTTTTCTTATTATTTGTTTTATTTCGGCTAGAATAAAAGCAGTTCTTAATTTAAAAAAAAAACATTTTAAGGTCGATATTATTAGCCCCCTTAAGCAATATTTGTTTTGGATTGTCTACAAAACAAACCACTGTTATACAATGACTTACCTAATTACCCTAACTTTACCCTAATTAACCTAGTTAAGCCTTTAAATGTCACTTTAAGCTGTATAGAAGTGTCTTGAAAAATATCTAGTCAAATATTATTTACTGTCATCATGGTAAAGATAAAAGAAATCGGTTATTAGAAATGAGTTATTAAAACTATTATGATTAGAAATGTGTTGAACAAAATCTTCTTTTCGTTAAATAAAAATATATACCCGACGGTGAATAATTCAGGAGGGCTAATAATTCTGACTTCAACTGTATGCGTACATATTTGTAGTTCTAATGATTGAAAAATAATATCTTTAAAAGGCAATGATATTTTGCACTTCTTAATGTCTGTAGCATTTTGGTTTTTGTGTTGTTTCTCGTCTGGTGCAGACGGTTATATAGCTTGTAGGTGTGACATTGTCACATTGTGTGTTGTTAGGACACAGTGTAAAGCCACATTTGAGAGATGCAACTCAAAATTCTAAGGGAAAAAAGACAAAATTGCTAAATTTCTCAGAATTCAGATTTGAATTGGGAAATGTACAATAAAATCAGAATTCCAAGAAAAATAATCAGAATTACTCAGAATTCAGAGGAAAAATCCAGAATTCAGAGAAAAAAAAATTCTCTCAGAATTGTCAGATTTAAACTTTTGCCGAAATAAAACAAATAAGACTTTCTCCAGAAGAAAAAAAAATATCATAGGAAATACTGTGAAAACTTCCCTGCTCTGTTAAACATCATTTGGGAAATATTTGAGAAAGGAAAACAATTCACAGGAGGGCAAATAATTCTGACTTCAATTCTGTGTCTGTGTTCAAACGTTTTCCAAATGATGTTTAACAGAGCAAGAAATTTTTCACAGTTTTCCTAAAATATTTTTTCTTCTTATTTGTTTTATTTTGGCTGGAATATTAGCAGTTTTTATATTTTTAAAGCTTTTTAAGGTCAATATTATTAGCCCCTTTAAGCAATATTTGTTTTGGATTGACTACAGAACAAACCACTGTTATACAATGACTTGCCTAATTACCTTAACTTTACCCTAATTAACCTAGTTAAGCCTTTAAATGTCACTTTAAGCTGTATAGAAGTGTCTTCAAAAACATCTAGTAAAATATTACTTACTGTCACCATGGTAAAGATAAAAGAAATCAGTTATTAGAAATGAGTTATTAAAACTATTATGATTAGAAATGTGTTGAGAAAATCTTCTTTTCGTTTAATAGAAACTGGGGAAAATATATACCCGACGGCGAATAATTCAGGAGGGCTAATAATTCTGACTTCAACTGTATGCGTACATATTTGTAGTTCTAATGATTGAAAAATAATATCTTTAAAAGGCAATGATATTTTGCACTTCTTAATGTCTGTAGCATTTTGGTTTTTGTGTTGTTTCTCGTCTGGTGCAGACGGTTATATAGCTTGTAGGTGTGACATCGTCACATCGTGTGTTGTTAGGACACAGTGTAAAGCCACATTTGAGAGATGCAACTCAAACTTCTAAGGGAAAAAAGACAAAATTGCTAAATTTCTCAGAATTCAGATTTGAATTAGGAAATGTACAATAAAATCAGAATTCCAAGAAAAAAAATCAGAATTACTCAGAATTCAGAGGAAAAAATCCAGAATTCAGAGACAAAAATTCTGTCAGAATTGTCAGATTTAAACTCTTGCCGAAATAAAACAAATAAGACTTTCTCCAGAAGAAAAAAAATATCATAGGAAATACTGTGAAAACTTCCCTGCTCTGTTAAACATCATTTGGGAAATATTTGAGAAAGGAAAACAATTCACAGGAGGGCAAATAATTCTGACCTCAACTCTATGTCTATGTGTTCAAACATTTCCCAAATGATGTTTAACAGAGCAAGAAAATTTTCACAGTATTTCCTAAAATATTTTTTCTTATTTGTTTTATTTTGGCTGGAATATTAGCAGTTTTTACTTTTTTTTAAAGCATTTTAAGGTCGATATTATTAGCCCTCTTAAGCAATATTTGTTTTGGATTGTCTACAGAACAAACCACTGTTATACAATGACTTGCCTAATTACCTTAACTTTACCCTAATTAACCTAGTTAAGCCTTTAAATGTCACTTTAAGCTGTATAGAAGTGTCTTGAAAAACATCTAGTCAAATATTATTTACTGTCACCATGGTAAAGATAAAAGAAATCAGTTATTAGAAATGAGTTATTAAAACTATTATGATTAGAAATGTGTTGAGAAAATCTTCTTTTCGTTAAATAGAAACTGGGGAAAATATATACCCGACGGTGAATAATTCAGGAGGGCTAATAATTCTGACTTCAACTGTATGCGTACATATTTGTAGTTCTAATGATTGAAAAATAAAATCTTTAAAAGGCAATGATATTTTGCACTTCTTAATGTCTGTAGCATTTTGGTTTTTGTGTTGTTTCTCGTCTGGTACAGACGGTTATATAGCTTGTAGCTGTGACATCGTCACATCGTGTGTTGTTAGGACACAGTGTAAAGCCACATTTGAGAGATGCAACTCAAAATTCTAAGGGAAAAAAGACAAAATTGCAAAATTTCTCAGAATTCAGATTTGAATTAGGAAATGTACAATAAAATCAGAATTCCAAGAAAAAAAATCAGAATTACTCAGAATTCAGAGGAAAAATCCAGAATTCAGAGACAAAAATTCTGTCAGAATTGTCAGATTTAAACTCTTGCCAAAATAAAACAAATAAGACTTTCTCCAGAAGAAAAAAAAATATCATAGGAAATACTGTGAAAACTTTCCTGCTCTGTTAAACATCATTTGGGAAATATTTGAGAAAGGAAAACAATTCACAAGAGGGCAAATAATTCTGACTTTAACTCTGTGTCTATGTGTTTAAACATTTCCCAAATTATGTTTAACAGAGCAAGAAATTTTTCACAGTATTTCCTAAAATATTTTTTCTTCTTATTTGTTTTATTTTGGCTGGAATATTAGCAGTTTTTATTTTTTTTAAAGCATTTTAAGGTCAATATTATTAGCCCCTTTAAGCAATATTTGTTTTGGATTGACTACAGAACAAACCACTGTTATACAATGACTTGCCTAATTACCTTAACTTTACCCTAATTAACCTAGTTAAGCCTTTAAATGTCACTTTAAGCTGTATAGAAGTGTCTTCAAAAACATCTAGTAAAATATTACTTACTGTCACCATGGTAAAGATAAAAGAAATCGGTTATTAGAAATGAGTTATTAAAACTATTATGATTAGAAATGTGTTGAACAAAATCTTCTTTTCGTTAAATAAAAATATATACCCGACGGCGAATAATTCAGGAGGGCTAATAATTCTGACTTCAACTGTATGCGTACATATTTGTAGTTCTAATGATTGAAAAATAATATCTTTAAAAGGCAATGATATTTTGCACTTCTTAATGTCTGTAGCATTTTGGTTTTTGTGTTGTTTCTCGTCTGGTACAGACGGTTATATAGCTTGTAGATGTGACATTGTCACATTGTGTGTTGTTAGGACACAGTGTAAAGCCACATTTGAGAGATGCAACTCAAAATTCTAAGGGAAAAAAGACAAAATTGCTAAATTTCTCAGAATTCAGATTTGGATTGGGAAATGTACAATAAAATCAGAATTCCACGAAAAATAATCAGAATTACTCAGAATTCAGAGGAAAAATCCAGAATTCAGAGAAAAAAATTCTGTCAGAATTGTCAGATTTAAACTCTTGCCAAAATAAAACAAATAAGACTTTCTCCAGAAGAAAAAAAATATCATAGGAAATACTGTGAAAACTTTCCTGCTCTGTTAAACATCATTTGGGAAATATTTGAGAAAGGAAAACAATTCACAGGAGGGCAAATAATTCTGACTTCAACTCTGTGTCTGTGTTCAAACATTTTCCAAATTATGTTTAACAGAGCAAGAAATTTTTCACAGTATTTCCTAAAATATTTTTTCTTCTTATTTGTTTTATTTTGGCTGGAATATTAGCAGTTTTTATTTTTTTTTAAAGCATTTTAAGGTCAATATTATTAGCCCCCTTAAGCAATATTTGTTTTGGATTGTCTACAGAACAAACCACTGTTATACAATGACTTGCCTAATTACCTTAACTTTACCCTAATTAACCTAGTTAAGCCTTTAAATGTCACTTTAAGCTGTATAAAAGCGTCTTCAAAAACATCTAGTCAAATATTATTTACTGTCACCATGGTAAAGATAAAAGAAATCAGTTATTAGAAATAAGTTTTTAAAACTATTATGATTAGAAATGTGCTGAAAAAAATCTTCTTCTCGTTAAATAGAAACTGGGGAAAATATATACCCGACGGTGAATAATTCAGGAGGGCTAATAATTCTGACTTCAACTGTATGCGTACATATTTGTAGTTCTAATGATTGAAAAATAAAATCTTTAAAAGGCAATGATATTTTGCACTTCTTAATGTCTGTAGCATTTTGGTTTTTGTGTTGTTTCTCGTCTGGTGCAGACAGTTATATAGCTTGTAGCTGTGACATCGTCACATCGTGTGTTGTTAGGACACAGTGTAAAGCCACATTTGAGAGATGCAACTCAAACTTCTAAGGGAAAAAAGACAAAATTGCTAAATTTCTCAGAATTCAGATTTGAATTGGGAAAAGTACAATAAAATCAGAATTACTCAGAATTCAGAGGAAAAATCCAGAATTCAGAGAAAAAAAAATTCTGTCAGAATTGTCAGATTTAAACTCTTGTCAAAATAAAACAAATAGGACTTTCTCCAGAAGAAAAAAAATATCATAGGAAATACTGTGAAAACTTCCCTGCTCTGTTAAACATCATTTAGGAAATATTTGAGAAAGGAAAACAATTCACAGGAGGGCAAATAATTCTGACTTCAATTCTGTGTCTATGTGTTTAAACATTTCCCAAATGATGTTTAACAGAGCAAGAAAATTTTCACAGTATTTCCTAAAATATTTTTTCTTCTTATTTGTTTTATTTTGGCTGGAATATTAGCAGTTTTTATTTTTTTTTAAAGCATTTTAAGGTCAATATTATTAGCCCTCTTAAGCAATATTTGTTTAGGATTGACTACAGAACAAACCACTGTTATACAATGACTTGCCTAATTACCTTAACTTTACCCTAATTAACCTAGTTAAGCCTTTAAATGTCACTTTAAGCTGTATAGAAGTGTCTTCAAAAATATCTAGTCAAATATTATTTACTGTCATCATGGCAAAGATAAAATAAATCAGTTATTAGAGATGAGTTATTAAAACTATTATGATTAGAAATGTGTTGAAAAAAATCTTCTCGTTAAATAAAAACTGGGGAAAATATATACAGGACGGTGAATAATTCAGGAGGGCTAATAATTCTGACTTCAACTGTATGCGTACATATTTGTAGTTCTAATGATTGAAAAATAAAATCTTTAAAAGGCAATGATATTTTGCACTTCTTAATGTCTGTAGCATTTTGGTTTTTGTGTTGTTTCTCGTCTGGTGCAGACGGTTATATAGCTTGTAGCTGTGACATCGTCACATCGTGTGTTGTTAGGACACGGTGTGAAGCCACATTTGAGAGATGCAACTCAAACTTCTAAGGGAAAAAAGACAAAATTACTAAATTTCTCAGAATTCAGATTTGAATTGGGAAATGTACAATAAAATCAGAATTCCAAGAAAAAAAATCAGAATTACTCAGAATTCAGAGAAAAAATCCAGAATTCAGAGAAAAAAATTCTCTCAGAATTGTCAGATTTAAACTTTTGCCAAAATAAAACAAATAAGACTTTCTCCAGAAGAAATAAAATATCATAGGAAATACTGTGAAAACTTCCCTGCTCTGTTAAACATCATTTGGGAAATATTTGAGAAAGGAAAACAATTCACAAGAGGGCAAATAATTCTGACTTCAATTCTGTGTCTATGTGTTCAAACATTTCCCAAATGATGTTTAACAGAGCAAGAAAATTTTCACAGTATTTCCTAAAATATTTTTTCTTATTTGTTTTATTTTGGCTGGAATATTAGCAGTTTTTACTTTTTTTTAAAGCATTTTAAGGTCGATATTATTAGCCCTCTTAAGCAATATTTGTTTAGGATTGTCTACAGAACAAACCACTGTTATACAATGACTTGCCTAATTACCTTAACTTTACCCTAATTAACCTAGTTAAGCCTTTAAATGTCACTTTAAGCTGTATAGAAGCGTCTTCAAAAACATCTAGTCAGATATTATGTGCTGTCATCATGACAAAGATAAAATAAGATATTAGAAATGAGTTATTAAAACTATTATGATTAGAAATGTGTTGAAACATAAACAGAAATTAGAGAAAAAATATGATTATGACATGCTCACAGTGCACTGACTTCATGATGTTTGCATTTGCGAAAAGTAATAGAGAAAATGTGTTTTCTTCATTTTTACAAGAGTAAAATATCATTAAAAAAAACATCAAATTTAAATGACTAAAAATAACTAAATGTGTTCTAGACATTGTAATAAACACACAAGAAAATATTTGAGGATTTTTACTTACTTAAATCTTGGCAAATCCAGACGTGCAAAAAAAGGAGATCAGCTCAATGTGAAGATTGGAGCTAGAGTAAGTTCATGGCAGAATGACCAGATCTATTAACACTTTTTTTTCTATCCAATTGCATCATGAGGACACACAATATAGGACCCATTAATCATGTAAATGTGGTTTTGAGAAAAAAAAAAAAAAACATTTGCTTGCATTTTTTAGAATTGTTAAATGGGAATTCTGCAACAGTGGGCTTTACAGGGTTAATTATTCATTTTAGGGCTCAATTACACTGAATGTGTCTTTGCTTCTAAAAGCACAAGACGTGGCGCTCAGGAATGGGATAAAAAAGCACACAGTGTTAAAGAATATATTCCCTATTTTGTGATTCATGTTTCTCGTTTATATATGGTTTTGAATTGCATTATGGGACCTTGATCTTTCTTGACAACAACTTTTAACTTTGAAAAATTGTATGTACATTTTTAATAGTTTAAAATGATATATTGCCTAGATTTGTGTTACGCTGGATAAACCTTGTCATATAATGTGATATAGGGTGGCACGGTGGCTCAGTGGTTATCACTGTCGCCTCACAGCAAGAAGGTCGCTGGTTTGAGTCCCGGCTGGGTCAGTAGGCATTTCTGTGTGGAGTTTGCATGTTCTCCCCGTAATGGCGTGGGTTTCCTCTGGGTGCTCCGGTTTCCCCTACAATCCATACAGATGTGCTATTGGTGGATTGGATGAACTAAATTGGCTGCAGTGTATAAGTGTGTGTGTGTGTGAGAAAATGAGTGTGTATGGGTTTTCCCAGTACTGGGTTCCAGCTGGAAGGGCATACGCTGTGTAAAACATATGCTGGAATAGTTGGCGGTTCATTCCGCTGATGAATAAAGGGACTAAACTGAAGGCAAATGAATGAATGTTTACACAGCTATACTGTAAACAAATATTTTGGTATAATCTCTATATATATCATTAATTCAGACAATTCCTTCTCAAAAACCTTAGGGAGAAAGATAAAAACCTCTTAATTGTAAGATATGAACACTTATAGAAACAATTAGCAAGATAAATGTACATATTTTATTAATTTTTTATTATTCTATAAGCTCTCACTATACTCCTCTCTCCTACACTGTTTTCTCATTTGTGTCCTGATGGATTATACATTTTGATAATTGTATATAATCTATCAGAGGACTCAATTAAAGCACCTCCGTGATGAAAGAGCGGTCTTAAAGAGAGCACAGTTTTCCTGCGGCCTTTTCTGTTTGTTCCTCCCGTCAGCCAATCAGATCGCTCCGTCTCCTGATGTGTGAAAACCAGCGTTATTAATTATTCATGCTGACCAAAGGGTGGTATTTTGTCTCCTTGTGTTTGCTTGACTGAGTTATGAAGATTGTTTGTGTTTGATTATGGCAGAGAAACAGCATTCTGGGAACTCCAAAGCAGGAAAACACATTTATGGTGTGTTGTTTTTCCTCTTTCTGCTCTTCTTCTGAGACTGTATCAAAAGCACCCTTCAAGAATATACTGATATTATACACAGGTAGACTCTACAGGGGTAGTTCACCCAAAAATTACAATTCTGCCATCATTTATGAGCCATTGACTTGTTTTAATCCAGTTTGAGTTTTTTTTTGTGATGTTGAACACAAAAGAAGATATTTTGAAGAATGTTGGAAACCTGTAACCATTGACTTCCTATTTGTTTTTGCTACTATGGAAGTAAACGGTTACAGGTTTCCAGCACTTTAAAGTAGAGTTTATAATGTGCTACTCTAAGTTAACCAATCAGAATTCTTTGGCCAAACGACAGGATCTGATTGGCTGAATATAGCGGGTCAGCATCTTGTCCATCATTGGGATTTAAAAAGAAGCTGTTGAGGCTCTTGTTGCCATAAATTACATATTTTTTCCAAAGTAGTACAAGATTATGCTTTAATGTATATGACATCAAATAAGGGTTAGCACAAAAGTCATTTAAATAGGTAACACTTTACAGTAAGATTGTGTTAGTTCATATTTACGTCATATAGAATTTACTCAACATAGGCTCATTATAAAAACATAGCCCTATATACATTTCTGGAGATCATGAATTATGTAGCCAGAGGCATTTCATCTTTAAAACGAATGCTACGGGGCGGTATGATCCCGTTTTTTTTTTCGCACTTTCCAGCTGACTGCTTACCTCCGTATGGACGGCTTTCCCGCTGTTACCAGTTTGTCCCGTTAGCTCGCTATGTACGCCGACGGACTTGAGACGCAGAGAGGAGTTGACCATGACAATGGGGTTTGAGTCCGGTGAAGAACAATTCCAGAAAGCAGGTAAGACAAAAACAGAATCCAAAAAATAAAATAAACAAGTAAATAACAGGGCGAGAATGTGGTAAAATCTGAAAACGTGGTAAAAATCAGAGGGCTTTTCTTGTTCTGCATTGCTTTTGAAAATTGTTGGTTGGGTTTAGGGAGGTGGGTGGGGGGTGGTCAATCAATACAATTTGTTGGGTTTAGGGTAGAAGGAGGGTGGGTCAGTCAGTCAGTCAGTCAACAGCGGCCTCTGGTGGATTTACATGAGAACAGCAAGTGTGAATGGCACTCGCGAGAGAAATTTAAGCCTTACACTGCTGCCTATTGTCATGCTGGTAGACAAGGAAGACAGAGATGGTTATCTTTTCACAAGGTTTATTCAAAGTAAGCAACAAAGGAATATCACACAGGCTGTATGATAGGCAGATCTCAAGTGCCGGTGATCTCGCTCACAGCACTGCTGGAGTAGAGCTGGTGTTAGAGCTAGTCAGTACTGTTCGCTGTAGCACAGCGGGGATCACAGTCACACAGTTCAGGGGGAATGGAAGATTGTAGAGGAACACCACACAAGTCTTCGCCTTATAAACACGGTGAGAGTTAAGCATGGGTTAACATCCTAAACCTCCGTAGATGGTGACAGGCATATAGTGCATGAGGGTGATTACAGATCTTCAGACAAAGTCAGATAGTAAAGACACTTCCCTTTATCAGTGCGATGGTTACGAAGACTCATAAGGAACATCCATGGAAGAAGAGAAGACGAGGGAGCTTGAGTGAAGACAACAATACGACTTCAATACCGGTCGCTGAATGAACGGAGGAGGTGAGTATATATGGAGTCCGGGCTAAAGAGGAACAGGTGCAGATGGTTAGTACTCAGGGGAAGGTTCACGTGATTGGATGGGACTGGAATGAGGTGGTGAAACCGGATTGGGTGAGCAGGAACAAGCCGGGGATGTGACACCTCTGGTGGATTTACGTGAGAACAGCAAGTGTGAATGGCACTCGTGAGAGAAATTTAAGATGTGAAAAAGTGTACACGGCTGCCTCTGGTGGATTTACGTGAGAACAGCAAGTGTGAATGGCACACGCAAGAGAAATTTATGTTTGAAAAAGTGCACACAGCTGCCTCTGGTGGATTTACGTGAGAACAGCAAATGTGAATGGCACTCGCGAGAGAAATTTAAGATCTGAAAAAGCGTACACAGCTGCCTCACATGGATTTACGTGAGAACATCAAGTGTAAATGGCAATCGCGAGGGAAATTTAAGATCTGAAAAAGCGCACACGGCTGCCTCTGGTGGATTTACGTGAGAACAGCAAGTGTGAATGGCACTCGCGAGAGAAATTTATGTTTGAAAAAGTGCACACGGCTGCCTCTGGTGGATTTACGTGAGAACAGCAAGTGTGAATGGCACTCGCGAGAGAAAATTAAGATCTGAAAAAGCACACACGGCTGCCTCTGGTGGATTTACGTGAGAACAGCAAGTGTGAATGGCACTCGCGAGAGAAATTTAAGATCTGAAAAAGCACACACGGCTGCCTCTGGTGGATTTACGTGAGAACAGCAAGTGTGAATGGCACTCGCGAGAGAAATTTAAGATGTGAAAAAGTGCACACGGCTGCCTCTGGTGGATTTACGTGAGAACAGCAAGTGTGAATGGCACTCGCGAGAGAAATTTAAGATCTGAAAAAGCACACACGGCTGCCTCTGGTGGATTTACGTGAGAACAGCAAGTGTGAATGGCACACGCAAGAGAAATTTATGTTTGAAAAAGTGCACACAGCTGCCTCTGGTGGATTTACGTGAGAACAGCAAATGTGAATGGCACTCGCGAGAGAAATTTAAGATCTGAAAAAGCGTACACAGCTGCCTCACATGGATTTACGTGAGAACATCAAGTGTGAATGGCAATCGCGAGGGAAATTTAAGATCTGAAAAAGCGCACACGGCTGCCTCTGGTGGATTTACGTGAGAACAGCAAGTGTGAATGGCACTCGCGAGAGAAATTTATGTTTGAAAAAGTGCACACGGCTGCCTCTGGTGGATTTACGTGAGAACAGCAAGTGTGAATGGCACTCGTGAGAGAAATTTAAGATCTGAAAAAGCACACACGGCTGCCTCTGGTGGATTTACGTGAGAACAGCAAGTGTGAATGGCACTCGCGAGAGAAATTTAAGATGTGAAAAAGCGTACACGGCTGCCTCTGGTGGATTTACGTGAGAACAGCAAGTGTGAATGGCACTCGCGAGAGAAATTTAAGATCTGAAAAAGCGCACACGGCTGCCTCTGGTGGATTTACGTGAGAACAGCAAGTGTGAATGGCACTCGCGAGAGAAATTTAAGATCTGAAAAAGCGCACACGGCTGCCTCTGGTGGATTTACGTGAGAACAGCAAGTGTGAATGGCACTCGCGAGAGAAATTTAAGATGTGAAAAAGTGTACACGGCTGCCTCTGGTGGATTTACGTGAGAACAGCAAGTGTGAATGGCACTCGCGAGAGAAATTTAAGATCTGAAAAAGCGCACACGGCTGCCTCTGGTGGATTTACGTGAGAACAGCAAGTGTGAATGGCACTCGCGAGAGAAATTTATGTTTGAAAAAGTGCACACGGCTGCCTCTGGTGGATTTACGTGAGAACAGCAAGTGTGAATGGCACTCGCGAGAGAAATTTAAGATCTGAAAAAGCACACACGGCTGCCTCTGGTGGATTTACGTGAGAACAGCAAGTGTGAATGGCACTCGCGAGAGAAATTTAAGATCTGAAAAAGCGTACACGGCTGCCTCTGGTGGATTTACGTGAGAACAGCAAGTGTGAATGGCACTCGCGAGAGAAATTTAAGATGTGAAAAAGCGTACACGGCTGCCTCTGGTGGATTTACGTGAGAACAGCAAGTGTGAATGGCACTCGCGAGAGAAATTTAAGATCTGAAAAAGCGCACACGGCTGCCTCTGGTGGATTTACGTGAGAACAGCAAGTGTGAATGGCACTCGCGAGAGAAATTTAAGATCTGAAAAAGCGCACACGGCTGCCTCTGGTGGATTTACGTGAGAACAGCAAGTGTGAATGGCACTCGCGAGAGAAATTTAAGATCTGAAAAAGCGCACACGGCTGCCTCTGGTGGATTTACGTGAGAACAGCAAGTGTGAATGGCACTCGCGAGAGAAATTTAAGATGTGAAAAAGTGTACACGGCTGCCTCTGGTGGATTTACGTGAGAACAGCAAGTGTGAATGGCACTCGCGAGAGAAATTTAAGATCTGAAAAAGCGCACACGGCTGCCTCTGGTGGATTTACGTGAGAACAGGAAGTGTGAATGGCACTCGCGAGAGAAATTTTAAGATGTGAAAAAGCGTACGCGGCTGCCTCTGGTGGATTTATGTGAGAACAGCAAGTGTGAATGGCACTCGCGAGAGAAATTTAAGATCTGAAAAAGCGTACACGGCTGCCTCTGGTGGATTTACGTGAGAACAGGAAGTGTGAATGGCACTCGCGAGAGAAATTTTAAGATGTGAAAAAGCGTACACGGCTGCCTCTGGTGGATTTATGTGAGAACAGCAAGTGTGAATGGCACTCGCGAGAGAAATTTAAGATCTGAAAAAGCGTACATGTAAATTTACAGTGTATTAACTAATGTATGTTAATACTGCATTAGTAAATGCTGAACTATGATTAAGACTGCATGGTGGCGCAGTGGGTGGCATGTTTCCCTCACAGCAAGGAGGTTGCTGGTTCAAGCCTCAGCTGTGTCAGTTGCTGTTTCTGTGTGGAGTTTGCATATTCTCCCCGTGTTGGCGTGGGTTTCCTCCGGGTGCTCCGGTTTCCCCCACAGTCCAAACACATGTGTTATTGGTGAATTGGGTAAGCTAAATTGTCCGTAGTGTATGTGTGTGGATGTTTCCCATTGATGGGTTGCAGCTGCGTAGAACATGTGCTGGATAAGTTGGCGGTTCTTTCTGCTGTGGTGACCCTAGAAAATGAATGAATGAAAGAAAATGAATGAGTGAACTATGATTAATAAATGCTAGTACAATGCAAGTGTGTAAATTATTAATTAATTAATTCATTCATTCATTCATTTTCGGCTTAGTCCCTTTATTAAATGGGGGTCGCCACAGCGGAATGAACCGCTAACTTATCAAGCATGTTTTTTATGCAGCGGATGCCCTTCCAGCCGCAACCCATCACTGGGAAACATCCATTCACACTCATTCACACACAATTCACCTATACCACATGTCTTTGGACTGTGGGGGAAACCGGAGCACCTGGAAGAAACCAAGCGAATGCGGGGAGAACATGCAAACTCCACACAGAAATGCCAACTGACCCAGCCGAGGATCGAACCAGCAACTTTCTTGCTGTGAGGCTATAGCACTACCTACGTCACCCATCTTTAATTTAGTTTATGTTAATAAATACATTAACCAATGTATACAGTACTAATGAAACCTCATTGTAAAGTATGACCTCTAAATGTAATCCAAAAGTAGTATGTTACATTAACATACGTTTGAAGACTAAATTATTAGCCCTGCTTTAAAATTTTAATTCTTTTTCATATATTTTCCAGGTGTTGTTGAACAAACAAGTATATTTCATTCATTCATTCATTTTCTTTTCTGCTTAGTCCCTTTATTAATCTAGGGTCGCCACAGCAGAATGAACCACCAACTTATCCAACACATGTTTTGCGCAGCGGATGCCCTTCTAGCCACAACCCAACACTGGAAAACAATTTATTTATTAAATTTTATTATTTATAAAATATTTATTTATTATTAAATATATTTATTTATTATAATTTATTTTTTAATTATTTTATTTATTTATTTATTTCACAGTATTTCCTATAGTATTTTTTGCTTCTGGAGAAAGTCTGATTTTCTTTAGGTTGGAATAAAAGCAATTTAATTTTTTTTTTTTTAAACATTTGAAGTTCATTATTATTAGCCCCTAAACAAATATATATATTTTTCGATTTGCTATAGAACAAACCACTGTTGTCCAAAAATTTAATTCATTCATTCATTCATTTTCTTTTCAGCTTAGTCCCTTTATTAATCAGGGGTCGCCACAGCAGAATGAACCGCCAACTTATCCAGCATATGTTTTACGCAGCGGATGCCCTTCCAGCCGCAAACCAACACTGGGAAACATCCATACACTCTTATTCACACACATACACTAAGGACAATTTAGCTTATTCAATTCACCTACACCACATGTGTTTGGCCTGTGGGGGAAACCGGAGCACCTGGAGGAAACCCACGCCAACACGGGGAGAACATACAAACTACACAATAATGCCAATTAACCCAGCTGAGGCTCGAATCAGCGACCTTCTTGCTGTGAGGCGATTGTGCTACCCACTGCGCCACCGTGTCCAATAATTTGCCTAATTAAACTATTTAATTTTGTTAAGTCTTTAAATTGCACTTCATATTGCAAAATATCTAGTCAAACATTATGTGCTGTCATCATGGCAAAGATAAAAGAAATGAGTTATTAAAACTGTTTAGAAATGTGTTGAACAAAATCTCAGTTAAACAGCACTCAAAATTTCTCAAAATAATTGTAATAATTTTGCCTTTAACTATAAATGTGATATCAAAAAGATTATATTCATTCATTCATTTCCCTTCGGCTTAGTCCCTTTATTCATCAGGGGTCGCCACATCGGAATGAACCACCAACTATTCCAGCATATGTTTTACACAGCGGATGCCCTTCCAGCTGCAACCCAGTACTGGGAAACACCCATACACAATTATTCTCACGCACACTCACACACTGTGGCCAAATTAGTTCATCCAGTTCCCCTATAGCGCATATGTTTGGACTGTGGGGGAAACCGGAGCACCCGGAGGAAACCCACGCCAACACGGGGAGAACATGCAAACTCCACACAGAAACACCAACTGGCCCAGCCGGGGCTCTAACTAGTGTTGCCAGATTGGAAATGTGAAAGTATCGTACCAGAACCTCAAAATTATCATATTTGGAGGAAAATTATCATACACTAGTCAAACGGAGAGTATACAGCTATTATCTAGACAAATAGAGTTTTGACACAACGTGCAAATTACCTCAATAAGTAAAAAAAAAAAAAAAAAAAGAACATAGGCGTACCTTAGTGGGAAGAAAACCTGCGTGTGTTGCCAGATGTTGAGGGATTCATTTTGCGGTACAATTATGATATAAAGGTAAAGTTGGTTTTATATTCGCACATTCGGACTTTCCCCTTAATAATATAATTTCATGAAAGTATTATTTGCAAACTCTAAATAGCAAAATCATATTAGCAGCCAAAGACTATCAAAGTCCAACATTGTTCACAGTCAAATAAACAGTGTTAATGTTGTTTTGAAGTCATACTTGCATGCTAATTTCGATTGAATATTCAAAGTAACATGGTAAACAATATAGAGACTTCTAAATGAACGAATGTGCGAAGATAAAACCAACTTTACCTCTATAAATATGATGCCTACATGGAGCGCAACATAGTGCTTGTTGGCTTGAAAGCAGTGCACCCTCCCGAATTTTTAACAGTCTGAGGGTGTGCACGAGCCCATCCAGAGGATCTGTAATGAGCTGATCTCGTGGCTTCGTTTTGATGAGATTAACTTTGGAAAAACATGTTTGCATGATGCATTTGAATGGGGGAAAATCGAGAACATCAAGGGCAAACTCTCCTGTTCTTCTCACCTTCCTTTTCAGCACTACTTTTTAAAACTTGACCGACCTCAACCTGAAAATGACTGACTGAACCACGGCCGCGCGCAGCAGGAATGTTAACTCGTGAGAGAGCTATTCTCCACGTTGATTGGCTGAGAAGATGTAACGTAAGATGAGATAGAAACTAGTCATTGGATAGAAAACGTGTCTAACTCCACCTTCTCCTCACAGACATCAGACACAAGATGCAGCTATCAATAAGTATAGAAGCCCTAAGATTACAATGAAACTCATTTTAAATGCCATAAAATTCTGAAATTATCGTACATTATAGGATTTTTTTACATTATTGATCATACATCGTACAGAGGTCGAAATTATCGTACAAATACGATAATTATCGTACGTCTGGCAACACTGGCTCTAACCAGCAACCTTCTTGCTGAGATGGCGACAGTGCTACCCACTGCGCCACCGTGTCGCCAAAAGATTATATTACTGACTACAAATCTTTTAATATACTGCAAGTTAACCAATCAGAACTCTTCTTGGCCAAATGACAGGATCTGATTGGCTAAATATAGCAGGTCAGCATCTCCTCCAGAAACACACACACACACCGATTCAAACAGGAATATTTTCGTGTGCAGTAGTTATATATTAATGCCCAAAGTTGCATGACTAAAGAGAGTCTCTCTGCTCTAATGCAGTATATATGCTCCGTTTCTTGCCGTTTTCTTGCATTTTTCATCAAACGGGCGAGCAACTGAAAGTCGTGTGTGTGTGTGTGTGTGTTTGCAGCGCTGAAATCTCGATAAAGTCCCTGCTGTCGCGCTTTTGCTAAGTTGCTTAGTAACTGAGGAAGTGAAGCTTTCGAAGACTTCTCACTGTGAGCATATGTTGAGCACAAACACACACACACACACACAGTGGTGAGAGAAAGTGTGTGCTGATAGTCTCAATTATCCAGCTGATTGTAGTAATTAATGACTTAGACTGAGAGTGGAGATAGACATTAATACAGACTATCAAGCAATCAATCAATCAGATCATTGTGTGTGTGTGTGTCATAAATCAGAATTAAATTATTCAGTGACACTTAAAATGAGGTCTGTTTCAAAATAGAGTCACACCATCAGAATATACATGCTTAAACATACTAACTACTGCAAAAGACACTTTATTTTATTTTGTTAGGTGACTGTGGAGGCCATTTGAGTACAGTGAACTCATTGTGATGTTCAAGAAACCAGTCTGAGATGATTCACGCTTTATGACATGGCGCGTTATCCTGCTGGAAGAAGCTATCAGAAGATGTGTACACTGTGGTCATAAAGGGATGGACATGGTCAGCAACAATACTCAGGTAGGCTGTGGCATTGACACCATGCTCAATTGGTACTAATGGACCCAAAGTGTGCCAAGAGAATATCCCCACACCATTACACCACCTCCACAATCTTCTATTGTCCAGTTTTGGTGAGTGTTACGTTTGATGTATGTTTTTGGTGTTTTGTTGTTTGTTTTGTATTTCGCTTTCTCTTCCGGTGTGTACTCTGTCCTGTCCTAGGTGTGCATCCATCGGTCGAAAAAGCTGTCAATCATCATTATGACGCACTCTGCGAACCAATCAGGAGCCGGTCTGCCACATATAAAAGGTGTTCGCTTGATCTGTTCAGGAAAAGCGCTTGGCTCACCGCCAAACTCCTCACTTGTGTCGGCCAGCCTGTTCATTTGTGTTTTGTATAGTTTTGTTGCTGTTGTTGTGTAGTTTGTCTCGCGTTTAAGTGATCTATTTATTAGATAAGCTTGTGCAGCTCGATTTAGTATTAACGGGAAGTCGAATGATCTTTATGAGAATTAGATTATCAGGGGTGCATTTCCGAAAGCCATCGTTAGCCAACTAAGGTCGCAAGTTCCATTGTTACAAACATAGTTCGTTGATTTGCCGTTTCTCAAATCCGTCGTTCCAATGAACATTCGCAAACTGCGTTGCAAACTTTTATGTTTGCAACTACACCTCTGGAGCTGTAGTTAGAAACATAGAAACAGTTTCTGCCTGTGTTCTATGCCCACTTATCCCCCCTATGCCCTATTCATTTAGAACATTCTAACATTTGGTGTACAGTGTTTCCTCTAGGATTTTTTCCAGCAGTGGCGGCAGGACTTTTTTTTTACACAGATCTGCCAACTATTTCAAAGACAAATATTATACGCAGTATTACAAGGCGAGATAGCATTCATGTAATACGAGCATGCGAATCTCTTTGCTTGCACGCCGATTTCCTCTGTTAGAGCACAGAACTTCTTGCACGCACTCAAATTTACATGTTCAAGTGCAGATCTTCTCGTGCGCTCTCCAGTAAGCGCTGCTGAAGCGCGATTTAGTGCGTTTTTGTGCGTTTTCCGACATTAACGCGTCCTGAAGTAAAATGAAACCGCTATAAACTCCAGCAAGATAAAGTCATTGTATGCAAAGCCATTGACCTTTATCAATAAAGGATACTTATGGAAACTGTGTTCATCTTAACTGAAAGCTACGCGGTGTTTGCTAGACTCACGCACCTGTCAGTCAGTCTGTCAGAGAGTCAGTCAGCATGTCACCTTGAACAAATAGCGCACAGCACTACGGTTACAGAAAAGTTTGCGCGGTTTACCTCTAATATGTTTTGGTGCGATTATAATCCGCTATAAAAAACACGACTAAATGTTTTAAATAAGAAGCTGTAATGTAGCCGTGGCGGGATGAATTTTGGCGTGGCGGTAGTAAGAAACCCTGGCTCTTTATAGTGGATTAGGAATCGTCTGATTGGTTGGTCATACATAGTTAATGCATAACCAGCCGTGTCCAATCATAATCACGTGATCCTCTCGAAATTAGTTTTGAAATAAAATTCACTTATGAAGTATCTGTACTGTATATGACATGGGCTTGTTGGTTAAAACATTTCTGCAATAGTTTGCATGTGTCAAATTGTATTATGTAAATTGTAAATTGTAGTAATAATAATAATAACAATAATGGTGATGCAGTGGCGCAGTAGGTAGTGCTGTCGCCTCACAGCAAGAAGGTCGCTGGTTCGAGCCTCGGCTGGGTCAGTTAATGTTTCTGTGTGGAGTTTGCATGTTCTCCCTGCATTCGCGTGGGTTTCCTCCAAGTGCTCCGGTTTCCCCCACAGTCCAAAGACATGCGGTACAGGTGAATTGGGTAGGCTAAATTGTCCGTAGTGTATGTGTGTGAATGAGTGTGTGTGGGTGTTTCCCAGTGATGGGTTGCGGCTGGAAGGGCATCCGCTGCGTAAAACAAATGCTGGATAAGTTGGCGGTTCATTCCGCTGTGGCGACCCCTGATTAATAATGAGACTAAGCCGAAAAGAAAATGAATGAATGAATAACAATAATAATAATCGCCATCTTCATTAATATTATTAATATTATTATTAAAGTAGATTTTTTTTCATTTCCTAATAAATAATAAATATTACATTTAATTTTTTAATAAATCGCCTCATTATTATTTTTTTTACTTATATGATTTATATAGGATATTAGAATACGTGTTAGCTTTTGTAAGTGATTTTATGTTAATTTATAATAGACTATGTGATGTCTCAATAATATTAGTAAAGGAAACACAGGCTCTATATGTGCCGTTTACATATATTTCAATTAATATGGAAAGCAAGTGCATGTTTTTACCAAAACTAATATTGGATGTTTTTAAATGCGTGTTTGTGTAAAACTATATAATCTGCACAAAGAAATTATGGGGTTCTTCTCTAGAGAAGTAGTTACTCCACCCCCTTTAAGAGCTCATTATGAGCCTTTAACGTAATAACTAACGTGGTTTAAACGATGGATCTGTGACAGAGAAACTACGGGTTTTGGGAAACACTCTGCACTACATCGTTCTTTTCCCAAACGATGCATCGCACTATGATAATTCAGCCACGAGTTACGTCGTTGTTTGGGAAACACACCCCAGATAAGGTCTTGTTTTGCTAATGGCTAACAGTGTATACTTTACGAGAACTCTAGTAATTTTGAGCAGCAAAGTTTTTTTGTCTTAGCTAGTTTATGGAGGAGTTGCCACATTTGTAATTATGTTTTGGAATAGGTAAGTAGTTTAGTTAAGCGTCGCATACGCTGAAGATTACTGCATTTTTCTTTGGTTAGTTAGTTTAGTGGGTTGGGGTTTAGTTAGATCGTTTTGTTTTATTTATTTCTTTGTTTTGGCAACACTCCTGTTTTTTTCCGTTTAATTCAGTTATTTAAAAGTGCATTTTAAATTCCTATATTCATTGTTTGATATGCTCTGTTTAATAAATTGTTAATTTTTGTTTCACTTATCCATCAGTTGTGTGTTCTCATTTTCATCCAGCACCGGAGAGACTCACTGAATGTTACATCTCATCCAACTTAATAACTTAAACACGTAACAGTGAGCCTGTGTGAATTCTAGCCTCAGTTTCCTGTTCTTAGCTGACAGGAGTGGCACCCGGTGTGGTCTTCTGCTGCTGTAGCCCATCTGCCTCAAGGTTGGACGTGTTGTGTGTTCAGAGATGCTCTGCAGACCTCGGTTGTAACGAGTGCTTATTTGAGTAACTGTTGCCTTTCTATCAGCTGGAACCAGTCTGGCTATTCTCCTCTGACCTCTGGCATCAGCAAGGCATTTGCGCCCACAGAACTGCCGCTCACTGGATATTTTTATTTATCTAGAGATGGTTGTGTATAAAAAATCCCAGTAGATCAGCAGTTTCTAAAATACTCAGACCAGCCCGTCTGGCACCAACAACCATGCCACGTTCAAAGTCACTTAAATCCCCTTTCTTCCCCATTCTGATGCTCGGTTTGAACTGCAGCAGATCGTCTTGACCATGTCTACATGCCTAAATGCATTGAGTTGCTGCCATGTGATTGGCTGATTAGAAATTTGCGTTAACGAGCAGTCAGACAAGTGGATGCACTATAATTACTTAATTAACACATAGAACTGATTATAAGTGCATCATAAAATATATATGCAAGCTGCGTCCCAATTCGCATACTATCCGTCCTAAATAGTATTTGCAAGTAGAATTAGTATGTCCCAAATCATAGTATGTTGAAAAGATATTGAGCCAAAGATTCCCGGATGGTTTACTATTTCCGGTAAAAACCCAAAGTGTAGAAGCGTCGATACTCTAACCACTAATATTGCCCACAGTGCATTGCGCGTTGGACGTGAATTCGATTAGAACTACAAACACGGGTGGAAAGTGTAAACAAACTACAAACATGATGGACTCGCGAGACCAGGCACGTGCACACATAGGGCTCAACCTGTGCAGTGTACAGTGTACAAGAGCGGGGGTGGGGGGGGGGGGGATGGCACTTACGTTCATTTTGGAAGGGCACTCACAATCAACCACCATAACCCCCCCCCCCCAACCCCCCGGTTTTACAGTTCGCGATCTCTACCCAACCCACGCAAACCCCCAACCCCCTGCGCTCTTCAGTTTGCGATCTTCTACTCTGCACATGCCCTTTGGAAAGCCTCTGCATGGGCCTGCGCGAGACCAACCATAAAGTAGAGAGGTTTCGGTAAAGATATTTGTTTGACTGTTAATTAGTGCTGGGCTGTTATCGGCGTTAACGTGCTGCGTTAACGCGAGACTCTTATCGCGCGATAAAAAAAATATCGCCGTTAATCTATTCTCAAAGTTAGGTCGGGAGCTGGGTCTAATTTTACCCAAGCTGTGATAACTTTCACCTATTAGCGCGGATGGATACCTGACCGGTGAGCCGTCTGCCCTTCTGAATCAAATCAGCAGGCTGCCTGACTCTAACTGCAGGTCGGCAGTTTCATTTTAACTCACGGATATTTCATTTATTCCTTCGTGACAAAGTGGGGTATTAGACGCAAATACGGAGAGAATGTTATGGAATTTAATAACGCATGCCAAATGGTAAGAAAAAAAACTTCCGCATTTCGCGGTATGTGTGTGTGTATGTATGTGTGTTTGTGTGCGGTCCTTTACTGACAGCCGCGTGTGGATCTTGTCGGAAAATATGGCGAAAGGTCCTAAAGACCGCCGTGTTTACTTCAATAATGCCACTAATATCTGCATACTCCACATCTTAATTCCATTTCTGTTTAGTTCAGTTATGACTTTAGATGGATTAAGGTAATAAAAAAATCGCTGTTTGGAGCTTATGTGGGCCTACAGTTCAACATTGATGTTTAACTGAATAAACAGTAAACACAAGTACATCTTATTGAACATCATTTATTTTCATCACCAATTATCATAGTAGAACAGTTTCTCAAGCAGTTTGTGATGCATTTTTGAAACAGGAGATGAGCCCCTGGTCTAATGCACCACCTGGCTTGAGAAACCTGTTCTCAAAGACTTATTATTTGGGTAACACACATATTTTGAATGCCTTTGGCAGAATTCAAATGAACCATTTTAATCTAGATTAATCTAGATTAATTTCGAAATTAATCTAGATTAATCTAGATTAAAAAAATTAATCTATGCCCGCCTATACTGTTAATTAATATCTAGCCCAATATTTAAATAATGTTTTCTGTGTTATATTTCATCTGCAACAACAATACTGAACCTATATAAAGACTTGTTTGGACATTAACGTCTGAATGCACAATTATCCAAAGACCTGAGGAGATTTCTCTGCATGAAAGCCTCAGGAATGGGAGATTAACCTGCTGCTGCTTCTTCTCCAATAAGATAGGAAATTAAATATGAAAGAAATGTGGATGACGTGTGGATGATTGACAGGGCTCATAGCAAAGCAACATAACATCTGTTAACGAGGAAGTAGTATGTCGAAAAAGCTTGCATACTCTTCTGTTACACACTCAAAAGTATATATGTTTCCTTCATAAAAAAGTACATACTTTTAGGGCCTAGTATAAGTTCACGAATTGGGATGCAGCATTAGTCTTTATGAAGAAGTTTTTCCTGATGACATCATCTGACAACATATGTCTAGGAAGACTTTGCCGGTTGCCATGACGATCAAGCAAAGAAACTTTACTTTCTTAACCACGAATGTACTGTCACGACTTTCGTCCTTAACAACAGTAACATCCACAACCACGCAGTCACGAATCAACCCCTAAACCAACCTCTTAATGAAGTGTGTTATACATCTGCTATAATTGAGTAGTGATGATCTGAGGCTTAAAATAGCTGATACTCGTCCTCCTCGTCTCAAGTTTTATTCACTGTTGAATAAAAGTGAAGGGATTTACTTCTCACGTTCTCCATTCAGTTGCTAAACTAACTCCACACCACATTTTTAATCAGGCGCAGCTCGTTTCTATTGATTTTTCACAATGCTTAATGAAATCTATTTATAATCAACAACTCCATCAACTCGGTCCACCATATTTAATGGATTTCTTTTCCCACTGAGTGTGTGTTGCGGTGCATTCTGGGATTGCCTTCCAATGATTGCTCCTGATGTGATGGCCAAGTTTTAGCAATGATTATATGCGACCCTGGATTACAAAAGCAGTGGTAAGTGTCAATTATTTATTTATATAATCATAAATGATAGCTGAATAAATGTATTCTATTGATGGATGATTTGTGTGATTAGGACAATATTTACACAAGATACATCTGTTTTATTATCTGCAATCTTAAAGTCCAAAAAACACCTTTAAATGTGTTCAAATTAAGTGCAATACATATTAATAATTTAAATTATTATATTAAATATAGCGATGCGGTGGCGCAGTGGGTAGTGCTGTCGCCTCACAGCAAGAAGGTCGCTGGTTCGAGCCTCGGCTGGGTCAGTTGGCGTTTCTGTGTGGAGTCTGCATGTTCTCCCCACGTTCGCATGGGTTTCCTCTGGGTGCTCCGGTTTCCTCCACAGTCCAAACACATGCGGTACAGTTGAATTAGGTAGACTAAATTGTCCGTAGTGTATGGATGTTTCCCAGAGATAAGTTGCAGCTGGAAGGGCATCCGCTGCGTAAAAACATGTGCTGGATAAGTTGGCAGTTCATTCCGCTGTGGCGACCCAGGATTAATAAAGGGACTAAGCCAAAAAGAAAATGAATGAATTATATTACAGTTTTTTCTGAATGCTTAAACTCTAACCGAGATTCTTATAGCACAATTTATAAAACGATTAATTCTTATAGCAAAACCACTCACTGAGTTTACTAAATTAAAAGCACAAACACTCCTTTGCACTAAGTTTGCAATTTTGTAACACACACTTTGCAAAATTGTAGGTACAATCCACTGCACAGCACTCTTTTTGCGGAACTGTAAACACAAGTCACTGCTTTACACTGAATTTCCAATTGATCAACACACTCATTGCAAAGCTATACACATGTCTGGCTATTATTTACACTATTTTGCCAACTGTCTGGCACACTGTCACATGTGAAAACTGATTTAGATTATTAGTTCACTTTGCAATCAGATACTTTCCCCGGTGCC
Source organism: Danio kyathit (assembly GCA_903798195.1). Lineage (NCBI taxonomy): Eukaryota > Metazoa > Chordata > Actinopteri > Cypriniformes > Danionidae > Danio > Danio kyathit. The sequence continues at coordinate 53,740,771 of LR812533.1, forward strand.
TTGGACTAGAGGACATTGCATGTGATGTAGATGAAATTTTGTGGACCCAGAGAGACAACACGATGTAGTCTGATTTTTTTTTTTTTTCTCAGTGAAATTACTATTTTGAGTTTTGATTTGGAAAAACACTTGTGCTTGTTTTGATGTGTGTAAATAAACACCAGTACTTGAAGTTTGCATCCCTGTATGTTTACAGAACTATGAGAAAGGTATGACCTCAAACTGACATTGCCTAGTTTGTGCTCAGTGAAGGCAAAAGCCAGACGTTTTTCTTTATTTTCTTAATAATTTTTTATATTTGCCTTTCAAAAACACAACAATTTAGGCAAAACTCAATTCAAACATAATCTTGCACACACTGACTGAGACATGTCATACAGTGAATCAAATATAAAGCCATAATATTACACACACAAAAACAAAACAAACAAACATACAAATAAACCAACAAACAACAAAAATATATATAAAATAACTTGACAAAATAACGTGCATACATAACATAACGTGCAGACATCAAATAGAAACTCTGTAAGGGGTCAAATAAAAGCATATTCTTGAAACAAATCATATAATTGTTTAGTCTTCTCACTCTTCATTATTTTTAAAGCTTCTACATTGACGGCAAACTCCTTTTTAAAGATCAGTTGAGAAGCTGTTTTTAAAGCGAAAGCCAGATGTAGTTATTTATTCCATCAGTGTGTAGTTGGCGCATTGTGTGCTTATTAATGTGATGGCTTGTGTTAAATGTTTGATACAAAAATACCATTTTTACGAAGGTTTGAAGAGTTAAGCGAGGTTTATTAGCTTTTGCAAGAGAACTAAAATGTTTTGCAGATTTGGTGAAGGGTTTTCTTATTTGTGTGTAGAGTTTTGCAAAAATAGCCAATAGTTACAAAAAATGTGCTTAAGCATTCAGAAAAAACTGTAAATACTCACCTGCCACTTTATTAGGTACGAGCACCGGGAAGAACCCTTTTTTGCCTTCAGAATTTCCTTAATCCTTCGTGGCATAGATTCAACCAGTGGTGGAAAGAGTACTAAAAAATGACTTGGTAGTTACTTACCATTACTTGCCTAAACCTAAAAATGTATAGTGCAAGCCAGGGGCGATTTTAGGATTTTCAATTTTAGGGGGGCTCAGCTCCTTATAAGGTAAAAAATAATACATATATAACCTAATATTACATTTATAAGTAGTAATTTAATAGTATCAGTTGGCGTTTCTATGTGGAGTTTGCATGTTCTCCCTGCGTTCGCGTGGGTTTCCTCCGGGTGCTCCGGTTTCCCCCACAGTCCAAAGACATGCGGTACAGGTGAATTGGGTAGGCTAAATTGTCCGTAGTGTATGAGTGTAAATGAGTGTGTGGATGTTTCCCAGAGATGGGTTGCGGCTGGAAGGGCATCCGCTGCGTAAAATCGTGCTGGATAAGTTGGCGGTTCATTCCGCTGTGGCGACCCCAGATTAATAAAGGGACTAAGCCGACAAGAAAATGAATAAATGAATGAATTTAATAGTAATACATGTAACAATGTTTGTTTAATATGGGTTGTATACAAGTATTCCACTGTATTACACAGGCAGGCACAGCCATTTGAGTTCTGAATAAGCCAAATAGGCTCAACCCCCTGTTTACTGTAGTAAAAACCACTTTCTATTCTAGAGCATTTTTTGTTTCCATGTATCAAATAAATAAACTGCCATAATTTAGTGTACAGTTTATGAGCTAATTGCAAAAGTTTTAGGGGGGCTGAGTAGAAATATAGGGGGAATACAGCCCCCCTAAAATAGGCCTAGCAACGTCCATGGTGGAGCAGGCATGTGCACAGATAGGGCTCAACCTGTGCAGTGCACATGCCTTTTTTTGTCTTGGATAAAAGTGCCCTTCAAAAATGTACTAAAGTGCCCTCTAGTAACACCAACTTCCCCCCAGTTCGCCGTGTCTCGCATAACACCCCCTCCCCTTCCCTGCTCTTCAGTTTGCGATTGTCTCATCCACCAGCCCCAACCCTTGCTGCTCTTTAGTTCGCGACCGTCTCCCCCCCCCCCCCCCCTTTCTTCAGTTTCCGATTACACCCCCCCCCCCTTTTTTTTTTATTTTTATTTTTCCAGCACATGCCCCTTCGAAAGTCTCTGCACGGTACTGAGTGCAAGTAGAGTAAAAGTATCTGTTGTAAATATTACTCAAAGTACTCAGAGTAAAAAGTAGCCCTGTCAAAAGTACTCAAGAGTAGTGAGTATTACGCTGTGAAAAGCTGATGCGTTTACATGTCATTTGTGGATGTGGGTAAACGTAACATTCTGTAGTGCATTTAGTTATTGCCCAGCAGGCACACAACATCATAAGACGTTAATATTAGGTTAGATTTAGGTTGTGATGTCAGGTGACCAAAACTCAATGCCTGGCCAGCATCTGAGGACAATGTTATTTTGACGTCCAATAACGACATCAAACGACGTTGATATTTGGTTGATTTTAGGTTGTGTTGGAAAGTGACCAATATCCAAGGTTGAGCCAACATCTTAAACCAGTGTCATATTGATGTCCAGTACCGTTGTTCCCTATACGCAGAGTACGCAGGTTGCGTAGGGCACCAACCCCGGAGGGGGGCACCATCTCGTTTGCTCAAAATATATATAATATTTATTTAGAAATATTAACATAAACTGAGTGCAGATAAAAATATATGTTGTTAAATACATTTAAAGAATTCATTTTATGATGAACGTTTTTTTTTTATATCTTGCAGCTCTAAGCCTGGGAAAAGACAACAGCAGTCTGAAGACGAGAAGAGGAAAAAAGTACAAGATGAATCGCGTTCATCACTTTCAGATAACTTATGTCCATGAATCTGGAAAACATATTTTTGGTTGTTCAAGTAAATTAGTGATACTAACTTTTGGTTGTAGTTTGGAAACAGTATGAAGAGCGTTTGACTAGCCCATTGTTTTAATGGTATGTCATGAGTTTTTCTTTAAATGGCTAATTTCTTCTGTAATGTACATGGAGGTTTAATGCTGAAATTTCTCATAAAAGGTGAGATGGCCTGATCCAGCACTGCTCCAGCAGCTGCACAGATACAGACACAGGATGCAGCACTGAGGACCGTCCTTCTCTACAGGTACAGAGAGGGTTTTATTCCTTACCTTTTGTAAATGTTTGAAATGAGGAATGCTTCTGCAGAAGACATGTCAGTGTTTATTTTTATGTAAACTATTATTTTTATAATGTAAGTATTTGAATGTTTAAGTATTTTGAGTGTTTATATATATATATATATATATATATATATATATATATATATATATATATATATATATATATATATATATATATATATATTAGGGATGCAACAATACAGTTAGCTCACGGTTCAATACATACCTCGGTTTTTTAACACGGTTTTCGGTTCGGTTCGGTTCTGATGGCTTAACACATAAGTGTTTTTTTTATTGTTATTCTATGCTTAGGCAATAGGAACAGTAAGAAAGAGAAAAAAATAAAAACGATTTATTGCAATACTCCTTTATTTTACTTCAAAGCCAAGAAAGGTGCACATAGTTCCTAGTGTATTGTATAATAAAAAAATGAACACTGAAATCTCACAGCTGCTGGTAGCCTATGTACAAAATGGGGAACACATAAATTCCTACATTTTAAAAATAAACATGCATGTGAAGTTAATGAACATAAATTGACCATTTCAAATAAACACATTTGTATTTCAGTAAATATAAATTAACCATCTTAATTAAACTTAACACTGCCTTTGTTATTTTTATGTGTCTTTCGGAACCAGTTGGATATGTTTGCTGGAAGGATTCAGTGAGGGATTGTTGTTTTATGGAGGTCTTTACCTTCTCTGCTATTCTGCCTTCAGACAGTGATATTGCTGGGTGATGGCGACGCAGATGTGCAGTCATGTTGGAAGTGTTTCCGTTCGATTAGTCTATACCAGGGCTATTCAATTAGTTTGTCATGGGGGCCGGTTCATGAAAAGCATCCCAAATGAAGGGCCGGAGAGATATGACTTGCTATATGAGTGATAACACAACAGCAATATAAGAGCCCATATATGTTGTATTTTTGCTCCTTAAGACACCCACGTTGGCTTTTTCTACATTAAAATGTTAATATGTTGTATTTTGAAACTACATAACATCACTGCATTGTACAATAGACTTTTTTTTTTTTTTTTTTACAAACTTTCAAATGTTGTATTTCAGAGCACAACAAAAGCAGTGCATTGCTTAAGCAGGCTTCTTCTACATTCAGACACATTCATATGTTATTTTTTGAACTGCATAACAATTAGGGATGCAACAATTATAGATTTTGGTTGTACGATTATATAGTCTGAAGAATAATCATGGTTTGACGGTTATCACCTCTAATGTAAATTTAAGCTTTATATTAGGTCAGCTATTTAGATGAACTGTTGTTGCAATCTGCGTTCATGCATACATAATCATCTTAATATTAATTCGTCTTCCATATCTTTTGTTTACACTGCACTGAAAGGCACGTACAACTCTCACCGTGAGATGCTTTCTACTGCGTGCACCCGCAAAGACGCAAGCGCGTTGCTCCGCTTGTGCGCGCATATTGTCATATATTCTTACATTAGAAACAACAAACTTGCGAGCGGAAGAGACGTGATATGGGAACGGCCGCTGCGTTAATCCGGTGTGCGGGCGTATTAGCCTCAGTGTACATACTTGGAACTTTAAACTAGGGCACAGTTGGCAACTTGGCATAACTTTGTTTAACTGCAGCAGTTTCGTTTTGTTCCGTGCAACAGAAATGCGGCTTAGAGAAGCCTTTATGCCGATTTGAAAGACACCGGCATCTTATTGCTCCCTCACTTCACTGCCGCTCGCCATGTTAAAGTGTGGAATGATGGTGGAGCGCCCCCTAACTTTAGAACATAGTGATTGAATATTTACTCGCGGGGAGGAGTTTCCTCATCTCAGCCCGTAGACTTACAGGCACACACAAACAGTCAATTCGGAGAGAAATAAAACGCACATAAATTATTTAAACGTAAAACCGGAAAAACCGCAATTCACAAGCGCGTATTGAACCGTGGATGTCGTACCGAACGGTTCAATATTGTATTGAGAATTGTGGCATCTCTAATATATATATATATATATATATATATATATATGTATTAGGGCTGCCAATTGATTAAATAATTAACAAATTAATCACACTTTTTTTAAATTAATCATGATTAATCACGAAAAGCCGTATTTATTACAGAAATAAAAACACAGGCATGTAAGTGCCATTTGAATTTCAAAACAACCAATGCCAATAACAAACAAAAATGATTTCCATGTTGGATTCTAAGTGGACTGCAAAAAAAAAAATGCAAAACACAGGCATTGCAGATATGGAAAATGATAATAGTAATAAAGTATTGAATACAAACAATTGTACTCATTGTAAATTTGTATTGCGAGTTGAGAACATTAATTATGAAGTTGAAACAATTTTGCTTAGTCGTTCTTAACATTTAGCCAGTTGCTAAAATAGTCTAGTCTATTGACATTATCGGGGGACAATGTGGCCAAGGGGTACTTCAAAGGCATGTACCAAAGACTGTAGAGTTCTTACAGGGACTTACATATAGAATGCCTTAAAGAGACTTTGGACACTGTCAGCGATGTCAGGCGTTTGCTCTTGTTGCTAGAAAATGCACACACACACACACACATACATAGACAACACGCGCAGCACAGCTGATGAGCGACTCCCTTCAGATTCATCAACACGCACGATCGCGTTCATCAAATTTGCTTAAACTAAGCGTTCTAAAGTATGGCTATATTTTACAAGCAAGGATTCTGACACAGCAACATGAAGCAGACGCTTTACAAAAGTTGGGTGTAGGGGGAAACACGTCAAACTTAATGAAACATTTGAGGGCGCATGGACTTATAGGCAGAGGAATGGGCTGTCTTTGACAGCTTGCGACATCATCTGGCACTTTCACTGAGTACATTTACATGGACACCAATACTCCGATTAAGAGTCTACCATGTAAGCAGCGATTTTTGATTACCTTAAAGAACCACCCGAGTCACGAAATGCTGATGTTTTTCTTTCTGTGCGCCATGCGGTATCAAATTCCATTAAAACAGCACTCTTTCAGCAGTCCTTACTTCATATTTTCATCCAATAATTGTCACGGGGCATGAACAATATGTTGCTGAATGAAAGTGAACTGCTGAACTGCAGTTAAAGTCTAAAGATTAAAAATGAAACACCCGAAATTGCATGAAACTCTAGAGGAAGTGCTGGATAGCCTGGTGATGTAGCATTAATTGTTTTATACTGTAACTTTCCTTTTAAAAGCGCTTACTTGCTCTTATCCATATTTCTTTGCACGTTAAACAGACGTCGGCCACAACAGGAAATAAAAAACCGCAACTGTGTTAACTGCGTAAAAAAATTTTCACGCGTTAAATATTTCAAATTAATCGCGTGCATTAACGCGCTAATTTTGACAGCCCTAATATATATATATATATATATATATATATATATATATATATATATATATATATATATGTTTAAATACATATGTTTGTGTTTTTGTTCCTCTGTGGGGGCACCGCAGTAAAATTTCGCAAAGGGGACCCTTTTGGCCCTGTTGAGGTCAAATACTGACATTTATTCATCAGCTATGGCAACCAAAATTCAACATCTGATAGACGTCATAGTAATAACGTCCACACAGCATCAAGCTGTAACATCATTAGACGTTGATATTTGGTTGATTTTAGGTTGGATGTTGAACATTGACGGTCTGATGTTGGGTTCTGATGTCAGTCCGATTTTCATTTCATTTGGGCCTCTATTAATATCTCTGGGGGCCCCAAAACTGCGAACTGCGTGGGCCCTTAGAATCATCTTAACGTTCCCCCTCTAGCGGCGCCCCTGCGCAGAACTCCTTAGCTACCACTTTGCAACACCCAGTGATTTCATGTGACCTATTTGAATTTTAGCAAAGTCTGCATGCAATTCATGTATTATTAGTCCTCAAGTAAATCTCCAATATACATGCATTCCAGTATAAACAACCTGATATTGCCTATGAAGTTTTGCAGATCGATGATAAATGTGTATAAACTGTACATTCAATGTCATTATTTATGTGTAAAAGAAACGTGGGACGTCCTCTGAGATGGTGCGAGAGTAACATGGTGTAGAAATGAATGCGACTGTGAGTGATTCCACTATTGCCGGCATGCAATAAAAGCAGTGTGCTCATGTTGCCTAGGTAGGCATCTCTCTGTAATAAAGCCTCGGTCTTTGGCTCCTCGTCTATATATGAAAGTGTGTCTGCTCTGTCACCCTCCCGGTGAGGAATTAACACAAGCCGTTCTCTGTTCGAGAGATTGCGATCAGTACGCTTCCTTTTGTCCTTTCATCTTCTGAGGGAGAGCAGATCTTGTCGGGCAGATGTCGAGCCACGGCTGTGATAAGTGAAAGTGTGTGTGATACGAGGAGCTGCTTTGCATTAAACAGCTAGTTCACACAAAATATGAACATTTACTCACTGTTTACGCTCCCTCAAGTGGTTCCAAACCTTTATATATTTTTTAATTAAGCAGATACCTAAAAAACAGTAAGTACAGACATGTGAAATGCAAAGTATAATCTGCTGCACTGAAAAATATATATATATATTTGCAAAATTGTTGCAAACACTTTATATGGGCTGAATAAAAACTAACAAATTAAATTTAGTAACTTATTTGCTTAAATTTCAACATAGGCTCATTCTGAAAACGTGGCCCTATATACATTTCTGGAGACCGCTAATTATGTAGCCAGAGCTATGTATGACTGCATTTCATTTTTAAACAAACGCTACGAGGCGGTATGACGCTATTCCTTTTCGCACTTACTAGCTGACCACTTATCTCCGTATGGACGGCTTTCCCGCTTACCAGTTTGTCCTCTTAGCTTGCCATGTTCGCAGACGGACTTGAGACGCAGAGAGAAGTTGACCACGATGACGCGGTTCGAGTCCGGTGAAGAACGGTTCCAGAAAGCGGGAAAGACAAAAACAGAATCCAAAAAATAAACTAAACAAGTAAAAAGGGTGAGAACGTGGTAAAACGTGGTAAAAATCAGACGAGGGCTTTTGATTTTTCTGGATTGCTTTTGAAAATTGTTGGTTGGGTTTAGAGTAGTGGGTGGGTGGGTCAATCAGTAAAATTGGTTGGGTTTAGGGAAGGAGGAGGGGTGGGTCAGTCGATCAGTCAAACAGTCAGTCAACAGCGGCCTCTGGTGGGTTTACGCGAGAACAACAGGCGTGAATGGCACTCGTGAGAAAAATTTGAGATCTCAAAAAGTGTACACAGCGGCCTCTCATGCAATCACAAAAACAAAAACTGCATAAAAAACGTTCCCCCTGGGACGTATTCCGCAGTCTCCAGAAATGTATGTAGAGGTACATTTTCAGAATGAGCCTGGGTTGTTAAATTTAGCCCAAATAAATTGTTTGCAACCACTTACCCTAAAAAATGGTAACACTTTACAATAACAGTTCATGAATAAGTGAAGTTTATTTATAAACTAATTTCAAGAGGATCACGTGCTTATGATTGCTTGCAGCCGGTCCTACATTATTCAATTCATTATTCACCAATCAGACGATTCTTAAGCCACTATAAATACCCTAAGTTCCATATAACAGCCATCTTCGTTTTGAAGAATCCCCCTTCCGCCCCTACTCCTCCTCCTTTCCTAGATGGGTGGCACGGTGGCCCAGTGGTTAGCACTGTTGCCTCACAGCAAGAAGGTCACTGGTTCTAGTCCTTACCAAGCCAGCCGACTTTTCTGTGTGGAGTTTACATGTTCTCCCCGTGCTCACGTGGGTTTCCCCTGGGTTCCCCAATTTCCTCCCACCGTCCAAAAACATGCAACTTAAGTTAATTGACTAATTCAAATCGGCACCAAAGACATGCTCCTAGTAAGTAGTTATCTCTTAAGAGCAATCACTATCTGTTCATTAGCTACTACAGCAGGGGAGTTCTCGAGATCTACCTGAGCTCAAACTCCCCTCTCGCCCTGCAAAATGGGAGGGAGCCCGGGGATTCGGGAGGAGATTGCTGAGGAGATAAGTGTTATTATTCAATTTCTGTGTCATTTTACCATGATAAAATGAGTTGTCCAGCAGTAAACTATACTTTCTGACATACAGGATCTGATGGATCACTGTTTATTTGGTAAAGGTTTTATCGGGCTTAATTAGTTTTCTGATGCACGTCATGACGGGGAAAATACAGGTGATCGCTATCTAGCAAATTCTCTTTATGGGTCTAAAATAATAATTAGGAAGACAAAACTAATGTTAGCCTATCTCTAAATTGATCTCCTGTAATGTTATTTGAACTTGATTTAAAGGACGTCTCTGACATTTTAGTCAATCTTGAGTTAATCTACTGAATTTGCTGTTATAAAATATGAATGTTCTAGAAAGAGAATCTTAAATAACAAATAGAGCTGTAAATGTTATATATTATTGATATACACCATTTACTGTTGGCTTTTTATTTGAAAACTCTAGTGTTGGGGTACTCGGACTTGGACTCGGACTCGAGTCCAGTTTTGATTGGACTCGGACTTGTCACGGACTTGGGTAAACTTGTACTCGGACTTGACTCGGACTTGGACATTTTGGACTCTGGAAAATATCACGAGTCCAGTCGAGTCCACATCATTCAGAACATAAATAAAGAGATTAAAAATTAATAAATAACAGCATGAAATGAACAAGAATTTAGCGAACTCTCTGGCTGCCAGCATTTTTTCCGCCGCCGCACCGCACAGGTGTCATGAGAAATCGGGTCCCCCCTGCACGATTCGTTCATTTTGGATGAATCTTTTGTATGACTCGAGAACGATGAGTCCTTTCGGAGGGATTCGTTAATTTGCGCACGTGCACAACTGTGCAGGTGGAGCAGAAGATTAGTTCCTTTTTTGAGTCTTCTATCGGGTTTGAGCCCTTCGTTCATCGCGTGAAAGACAGAAGCCAGTCATATGCATTTAGAGCCGGAATAAGATTTGATTCATTCATTTCTCGAGTCTTTTGATTCGGTTTGATTCTCTTTACATGCTGCCACATGATGAGCAAACTCAAGCGAAAGAGACTCAAAGGTCCGAGTCAGTAAAATGATCTGAACTTCCCATCACTAGCAGGCAGCAGTAGCACGTCTTTTCCTTAAACTTGTAACCAAAAATAGCCATATCACACAATGCGTGGCTCTAGGACAATAATGACTTCAGCAATAATTTGCCTTCTACCGACGTGCTGAAAGAAAACAAAGAAAGGTAAGAGCTTATTTTCTTGAATTTTCTATTCATATCGTAGGGAAGATGCTTATACATACTGAAGATAATGTGCCGGGCCTAATCGTGATCGAGCGGGATAATCGTGCATGTGCCTGCGTTAACACCGCAGCAAAGCGATCATTTGAATGGATGAAGATGTCGGCCTCACGGAAAAGAAAACTTGATGAAGAGTATAGACAGTTCAAAGTTGAATGAACAGATAAGTATGCGTTTATTTTGCCACAAGCCAGCTCGAATCAGTGACCTTCTTGCTGTGAGGCGATTGTGCTACCCACTGCGCCACCGTGCTGCCTGTGATGCATCTTATGGATGTTTATTGAAAACAAGTTATGTAATATCAATTGTTTCGTACCTCTGACCTTAATAAAAATTCAGATTTGGACCTTTTAATGTAGACATGGTAACACTTTATAATAACAGTACATGAATAATGATGTATTAATATGTAAACTAAACATTACTTTATTATGAATTAATGATGAGTTAATGTATGCACTAATCATGAACTAACTTTAACTACAACATGAGTCACATGAGTTCATGTCTGAATAACGGCTACCTTAATTACTTGTTAGTACATGATTGTTTGTTAATTAACGTATTAATTACCACATTAGTTTATGCTTAATTTTACCATCATGAACTCATGATATGTTAATATATAATTATGTTGTGACTTTACTTGAAGGGGCACATCATCATTAACCCATTCTTAACTACTCATGAACTCCTTATGCACGTCCAACTAGTCAGTTTACACTGAATAACAATAGAAAAGTGTTCTGTCAACGTCAGCATGAGCAGGAGTTCATGAGTAGTTAAGCATGAGTTAATGATGATGTGCCCCTCCAAGTAAAGTCATGACATAATCAATAATTAACAGCTCATGAGTTCATGTTGGTTACATTTAGCTTAAACTTAAATGTTAACTAATACATTAATTAACAACATGTACTAACAAGTAATTAAGGTAGCCGTTATTCACACATGAACTCATGTGACTCATGTTGTAGTTCAAGTTAGTTCATGATTAGTGCATACCTTAACTCATCATTAATTCATAATAAAGTAATGTTTAGTTTGCACATTAATACATCATTATTCATGTACTGTTATTGTAAAGTGTTACCGTAGACATTGAGAACCCCTGTTTTAGGCTATCGCTAACAGGAGGACCCAGATCATCAGCCTAGAAATCTGTGCTGGACTGTTTTTTCAGTCTCACTCCCGCTGGGTTTTATTTCGCACCCAATCGCCCCCGCTATTTATTCACTCTTTGTTTGTTTAGAACAAATTTCTTCTGACTGTTAATTCCCTGTTAAGACAAGAGCGAAGCTGAATGGTCTCTCTTTGCTGAACCTTTATGTTCTGTGCAGATCTGGGTCAGTCGGCATGAATATGGTTTCATTTTCCACACTAGGGCTGATAACAGAGTTCTCTAAAATTAATGTTAATAAAAATGCATTGCTGCCTTGGTAATGCAAGCGTAAGTTAAACAGAAGAAATGTGAGAAAGTGGCATGAGAATAATGTCAAATGTATGTGTCATAAAGTGTAGACGCTTCAACGGGGTGAGGATCCTTATGCAGGTCTTTATTAGGATAGTCAGGCAAGCAGTGGTCAAACAGGAACAAACAGATGTATTAGGGCAATCCAGAGTCGTAGTCGATATAACAGGCAGAAGGTCACAAGGCAGGCGGCGTACAAGGAATAACAAAACAAAACAAAGCAAAGGTCTAAACACAGGAAAACAAGGCAAGGAGAAACGCGCCGTAATGTTCACTTTACAGGATACAAGACTCAGCCAACTTGTGTGTTTGTGAGGTGTACTTAAGGTGCTTGTAATCAGTCCTGGAGCGGCTACAGCTGTCGGAGTGTAATCAGTGGTGATCTGGAACATGCGTGTGTGAGCGGAGTGTATGTATGGAGTTGTAGTCCAAAACCTGGCAGATTTGTAGTCCATGTGACAGTGTGTGTGTGTTTACCAGCGATCTCTGGCTGTAGATCGCTGGTGATCGTGACAGTATGAGTCTTGTAAAATAATAAAAGTTCTACACATCCTCCTATTTTCATTTTCATTTAAAGCAAGCTAACAAAACGATTACAAGGCATTTTGTAAAAATTGATCAAAAGTTTAAAATATTAATTTAACAGTTTAATTGTTAGCTGAACATTTTTATTAGATTTATTATTATTATTATTATTATTTTATTATTATTATTTTCCATTTTTTTTAACTTAGGTGGCACCATGGCTCAACGCTTAGCACTGTTACCTCACAGCAAGAAGGTCACTGGTTCGAGTCCCGACTGGGCCAGGAGTATTTCTGTGTGGAGTTTGCATGTTCTCCCCGTGTTGGCGTGGGTTTCCTCTGGGTGCTCTGGTTTCCCCCACAGTCCAAACACATGTGCTATAGGGGAATTGAATTAACTAAAATGGACGTAGTGTGTGTGTGTGTGTGTGTGTGTGTGTGTGTGTGTGTGTGTGTGTGTGTGTGTGTGTGTGTGTGTGTGTGTGTGTGTGTGAATGGGTTGCGGCTGGAAAGGCATCCGCTGCGTAAAACAGATGCTGGACTAGTTGGCAGTTCATTCCGCTGTGGTGACCGCTGATTAATAAGGGACTAAGCCAAAAGAAAATTAATGAATGAGTTTTATGACTGTCTGGACTCGGCCGGACTCGACTCAGACTCGGATGTTAAGGACTCGGACTTAAGTCCGACTTGACCCCTTTTGGACTCGGACTTGGACTTAGACTCGACTGGTTAAGGACTTGGACTTGACTTGGACTCGAAAAGGTGGACTCGACCCCAATTCTAGAAAACTCCTAATAAACTTTAAAAAGAATGTAAATTCCTCTTTGCCAGATATTAAGGCATCAAATAAACCAAATGAAAACGGAGGCAAAGAAATGATAAACAATATACAAGTGATGTTCAGCAGCTGATAGACATCAGTTGATGTATTAATACTGCAAAGTTTATTGTACAAATTGATAAGGATTATATAATATAGTGCAGGGATGGGATGTGTAAATATTCTGTTGATATTTAGAAATCTTGCTGTGTTTATCTTTAAATTGCAAAATTTTTCCCGCATGGTAAATCGTTATCTATGGTGTGTGTATTTTGGTTCTGTTGATTGCTAATTAAAAATACAAACCTTTTCTAAAATGTATGTGTTGTTTATATGTTATTGTTCATATTTTACAAGTGTTATTTCTACCCTCATGAAGTAAATAAATACCAACAACCTGTTATAACGCCCCATTCACACGGGGCATCAGCTTCAACGCTTCCCATTCACTTTGAATGTGTGACGTCAGGCGTTGTCGAACTGCATTGTGGATCCGTCGGCCCCGCTTCAGAGGCGTTGCTCGCTGCAGAAGTTGGGACATGCTCAACTTTTCAAGCGCCGACGGAAGCGTCAGCCAATCAGATCGCTGTATGCAAATGCACCAGCTCCAACAGTGGCCTATTGCTGACTAATTTCATTGGCTGACGCTGCTATGACGATCGCGTCAGCCCCAACTTCAGACACGCCCTCTGTCAAGCGTTGACGCTGAAGCCCCGTGTGAATGGGCCGTAAGAGAAATATTTTTTTGTGCTTATAGCTGAGTCTAACTCAGGATTGAGTGTATGAAAGATTGTTTATTTCTGCAGTCCAACATGTATTGTTTATATTAAATTATTAAAAACAGTTTACATCACACAGCTTTTAATAAATTGTATATTATTACGTGTTTTTAAATGTAAGTGCTTATATTTATATTAGCGAGCCTTTGTTATAGTGTAGATACAGGCGGTCAAATAAGAAGTTCAGTGGGTGTGGTTTATTTGATGTACAAGCGTTTGGTTGGAAGCTTGATTCCGTGGCTCCGCCTCTGGCTCCATCAGGTCCCTTCTGCGCATGTCCAGGTTCCAATTTCAGCAGTGTTTTGCGACACTTTGTGCCTGTCATGAGGCGTTTTGCCTTCAAAGCATTCAATAGGAAAAGGCGCTGTTGCGTCGTCCATATTTTTAAATCAATTATACAGTAATTGATTTAAACTGTTGATGTTGACAGAACGGTGACCCGGTGGCACAGTAGGTAGTGCTGTCGCCTCACAGCAAGAGGGTCGCTGGTTCGAGCCTCAGCTGGGTCAGTTGGCGATTCTGTGTGGAGTCTGCATGTTCTCCCCGCGTTCGCGTGGGTTTCCTCCGGGTGCTCCGGTTTCCCCCACAGTCCAAAGACATGCGGTACATGTGAATTGGGTAGGCTAAATTGTCCGTAGTGTATGAGTGTGTATGGATGTTTCCCAGAGATGGGTTGCAGCTGGAAGGGCATCCGCTGCGTAAAACATATGCTGGATAAGTTGGCGGTTCATTCCGCTGTGGCGACCCCATTAATAAAGGGACTAAGCCGAAAAGAAAATGAATGAATTAATGTTGACAGAACACTTTTCTATTGTTAAGAATTAGACAAGAATTAGACGAACATGCATAAAGAGTTCATAAGCAGTTAAGAATGGATTAATGATGATGTGCCCCTAAGTCATAATACAATTATACATTAACACATCATAATGTTCATAAGGATAAACTAATGTGGTAATTAATACATTAATTAACAAACAATCATGTACTAATAAGTATTTAAGGTAGCCGTTATTCCCACATGAACTTTCTAATGAAAGAAAGAAACTCAAACTGGTTTGGAACAAGTGAAGGGTGAGTAAATGTCTACTTTTTGTGTGAACTATCCCTTTAAAGCTCAGAGAGACGCACGGACGTCCTGCTGGAGTTTGTTTACTAGAACAACCCAAGCTGAGGGGTCGAGGCTGAATCATGGCTCATAGGTGAAGTAAATGTCAGTGAAAACAGAAGCTGCATGAGCGTGAGCGTCCAAATGTCTCTGTAAAAAAATAGGAAAAGCTATTTTGTTGTTCCAAGAGCGAAAAAAACAGCCTCATATAGAGCATTTTCTATCACACACACACACACACACACACACACACTCATCTGTTGGGTCCCATTTGGGTTAAGCAGAGTCGTGACCCCGAGACACTGCTCTCTCATGCATCTCTCTCACACACACGCACACACATATATGTACGTGCCAATGGGCTTTTTGCACATTTGTTGAAGTTGAAATGTGTGTGTTTGTGTTTGTGTGTGTGGATATAACCATGCATTCATGCTACATGAATAGGCACTGAAAAGAAGATAAAGATGTCATCTTGATCTACACTCACCGGCCACTTTATTAGGTACACCTGTCCAACTGCTCGTTATCGCAAATTTCTAATCAGCCAATCACATGACAGCAATTCAACGCATTTAGGCATGTAGACATGGTCAAGACGATCTGCAGCAGTTCAAACCGAGCATCAGAATGGGGAAGAAAGGGGATTTAAGTGACCTTGAACATGGCAGGGTTGTTGTTGCCAGACCTGGTTTGATTGCCTGGTCTGATGAGTCTCGATTTCTGCTGCAACATTTGGATGGTAGCAAGGCTTAATTTGTGCCGTAACACGCCGGATCCGGATCCGGATCCGGCACCTCTGAAATCTGATCCGGCACCTCATTTTACCGATCCCCCTCCTCAACCGTCCTTCTTCCAGTTTCGCTTTCTTCCACGACTCCCCAACCCTCTTCACTGTCATCCGCAACACCTCCGCCCCGCTCACTTTCGTCCGCAACACCCCTCCGCCATCCACCGCACCAACCCCCTTTCCCCCGCTCCCCTATTGTCCTAATTAAATCATTCAAAATCAAGGCATGATCATAATTTATTGTGATAAAATAAGCGTAATCTAGAGATCTTTGCCTTTCATATAAGAGACTTCTGATACCAAATGATCAACTAGAAGTTATTAGACTACAAATCCGCCATTTCATGGACTACAAGATCCAGTCATGCATCACACACACACAGCAGTTCCTAATCCTGACTGATTCCATACACACAGCCTGAGGATTGGCAAACACTGAATAAATGTACTATTTAAGCAGCACAGAAACACACACTAGTTGCTGAGTCTTGTTTACTGTATGTGTGATATTACAACGCGTTTCCTTTGTCTTGCTTTGCCGTGTTTTGACCCTCGCCTTGTTTATCTGTTTATTTCTGTCTGCTGCCTGCCCTTTGACCATCTGCCTGTGTATTTAACTACGACTCTGGATTGCTCGTATACATCTGTTTGCCCCTGTGTTGATCATTGCTTACCTGACCTCTCTAATAAAGCTGCATTTGGATCTACACTTCTGTTGTCACCGTCACATCTCAAAACAAGGTGACTAAGCCCAAAAGAAAATGAATGAATGAATATACAGTACATGATTTTTAAATTTATTATGTTTTGAATAATTTGCTGTATGTAGAACTTTATAGCAACCATCCAATATATGCAGAACATCTTTTTAGTTATTAAAATATGGCACAACAAAAATTGCATTCATATCAAGCAATTGTATCTTCTTTTTAAGTTAAAGTATGTGAATATCTAAGTATAAAAGTCAACTTTCATGAAAACAGACGCATAAATCTCTCAAATATAAAGTCAGATATGTTCATCTTACAGCAATGTTGAAATCTCATTAAAAGCGGTTGGAAATAAACTATGAAAACAAGTATTAATATCCTTTTTCTGATGGTAAAACCAACCCACACATGTGCAGGAGACACATGTTCAATAAACAAGCTGACAGAACCTGTTTACATGCAGACATAAAGCAGGCATAATGATTTGATTAAATAACACTGTGGTGGTGTAGGTGTTTACATGACCTTACACATTGTCAACTTATTAAATGCAATCAGTATAAGCGCACACATGTAAACACAGGTAATGAGTACATGCATGCATGGTTTTAAATGATTAATAACATGACAGTGTGTACGGTGATTGAAAACACCTTCGGCTGAGTTATTTTATCAGGTAAAGGTCATAAACGGATCAGATTTGTGTCCATTACTGCAATTTTGCTTTGCTCGTAAACACCTTTCTGACAGGAAAGTGCAGGAACTCCACACGTCTGTTCACATCAAAACTGAAAAACCTCAAATCTAATTTAACCACTTACTTTTTATTGCTGTGTATTGTTGTTAGAATCAATTTTTGATATCTACCATCAAATCATTGTGCATATAAACACAACACTGTGCTGAAATATGCACTATTACTTTTCATAATATCTTAGCAAACACCTAGCAACTTCCAGAACATCTAATTGACTGCCCAGCAACACCCAGAATGCCTTAGCAACTACTAGAATTTTTCACAGAGCAACAATCAGATCTTATATATTAATAATTATTAATAATTTGTACAGATCTTCTTGGCAAGCCGCCTAGCAACATCCAGTCCTTTTAAGAACACATCATCAACCACCAGAATACTTCAGAAACCGCAGTCACATCCAAAACAACTTAGCAACCACATAGCAACAACCAGAATATCACCTAGCAACACATAAGAACACTTTAGCAACCACAACACCTTAGCAATCACCTATTAAACACTCAGAACACTAACAATGACTAATCAACTCTTGCAACCACTTAGCAACACCCAGAACATCTTGACAACCACCTAGAAGCATCCAAAATGTCTTAGGACACACCAGGCAACAACCAAAACACCACTTAGCAACACATCAGAACACATTAGCAATCGCCACAAAATCTTAGCAACCACCTTTCAAATCTCAGAACACTAGCAATGACCGAGCAACACCTGCAACCACCTAGCAACACCCAGAACATCTTGACAACCACCTAATAACACCCTGAATATCTTAGGAGTTACCAGGCAACAACCAGAACACCACTTAGCAACACTAGAACACATTAGGAACCTCCACAATACCTTAGCAACCATCTATTAAACACTCAGAACACTATCAATGACCAAGCAACACCTGCAACCACTTAGCAACACCCAGTACATCTTGACAACCACCTAACAACACTCAGAATGTCTTAGGACCCACCAGACAACTACCAGAAAACCTCTTAGCAGCACATTAGAACACCTTAGCAACCATTACAACACCTAAGCAACCACCACAACACCTAAGCAACCACCTATTAAACACTTACAACACTAGCAATGACCAAGAAAAACCTGCAACCACCTAACAACACTCAGAATGTCTTAGGACCCACCAGGCAACAACCAGAACACCAATTAGCAACACATAAGAACACATCAGAAACCACCACAACACCTTAGCAACCACCTATCAATCATTCAGAACACTAACAATGACCTAGCAACACCTGCAACCACCTATCAATCATTCAGAACACTAACAATGACCAAGCAACACCTGCAACCACCTAGCAACATCCAGAAAATCTTGACAACCACTTAGAAACACCCAGAATGTCTTAGCGCTCACCAGGCAACAACCAGAACACCACTTAGCAGCACATAAAAACACAATAGAAACCGCCACAACACATTAGCAACCACCTATCGAACACTCAGAACACTTGCAATGACCAAGCAACACCTGTAACCACTTAGCAACATCCAGAACATCTTGATAACCACCTAACAACCACCAGAATGTCTTGGGACCAAGCAGGAAACAGTAAGAACACCATTTAGCAACACATAAGAGCACATTAGCAACTGCCACAACACCTTAGCAACCACTCATCAAACACTCAGAGCACAAGCAATGACCAAGAAACACCTGCAACCACCTAGCAACACGCAGAACATCTTGACAACCACCTAACAACACCCAGAATGTCTTAGTGCTCACCAGGCAACAACCAGAACACCACTTAGCAACACATAAGAACACATTAGGAACCACCACAAGACCTTAGCAACCACCTATTAAACACTCAGAACACTATCAATGACCAAGCAACACCTGCAACCACTTAGGAACGCCCAGAACATGTTGACAACCACCTAGAAACACCCAGAATGCCTAAGGACCCACCAGGCAACAACCACAACACCACTTGAGCCGCAGTCACACTAGAGTTTGAGCTTGCAAAATTCTGTCATACGGCTCTGTGAAAAGGGGCGGGATTAAACAAGAAGTTATGTTTTGATCCTGAATTGGTCTCACGCAGTCAAGTGATGCGATTTCGCAGGTCAGAGTTCACCAAGCTTGAACTTTGCAACGCAGCAATCTGCGAAACTCGACGCATGACCCTGCGTTTCTGGTCTGACGCATTTGCGTGCGTATGAATGGAAGTCTATGGGGAGGGAAGTCCAGTGTGACTGCAGCTTAAGCAACACATAAGAACTTTTTAGGAACCACCACAACACCTAAGCAACCACCTATCAAATACTTAGAACACTAGCAATGACCAGGCTACACCTGCAACTACAGTACCTAGCAACACCCAGAACATCTTGACAACCACCTGACAACACCCAGAATATCTTAGGACCCACCAGGCAACCACCAGAACACCACTTAGCAACACATCAGAACACATTAGCAATCGCCACAACACCTTAACAACTACCTATCAAACATCAGAACACTAAGGATGACTAAGCAACACTTTCAACCACTTAGCAACACCCAAAACATCTTGACAACCACCTAGTAACCCCCAGAATGTCTTAGGACCTACCAGGCCACAAACAGAAAACCACTTAGCAACAAATCAGAACACCTTAGCAACCACCTATTAATCATTCAGAACACTAACAATAACCAAGCAACACCCGCAACCACTTAGCAACACCCAGTACATCTTGACAACCACCTAACAACAACCAGAATGTTATGGGACCAACTAGGCAACAGCCAGAACACCCCTTAGCAACACATAAGAGCACATTAGTAACTGCCACAACACCTTAGCAACCACATATCAAACACTCAGAACACTAACGATGACTAAGCAACACCTGCAACCACTTAGCAACACCCAGACATCTTGACAACCACCTAGAAACACTTAGAATGTGTTAAGACCCACCAGGGAACAACCAGAACACCACTTAGCAACAAATTAGAACACCTTAGCGACCACCACAACACATTAACAGCCACCTATTAAACATTCAAAACACTAGCAATGGCCAAGCAACACCTGCAACCACCTAGCAACACTCAGGACACCTTAGCAACCACTTATCAGCACCCCTGCTGTAGATTTAGGCAGTTTCAATGTGTGTCTGTTGGATTAGTAAAGTAACACACAGCGCTCCTCAGCAACACACATGATTTGAGGAACTGTTTGTGTCTGTGTTAGAGCTTTGAGTGCTAGGAAGAGTAATGTTTGCAAACGAGCAAATGCCACATGATTTGTCACTTTTAATTGGCCGCCGGGAAATAATCATCATGGAATGATATTGTGTTTGGAATTGTGCTCATGAATATTAAATTCTCGGCTCAGTAATCCCAGTTTTTGGCTCATTAGCGTGTCGGTTTCTTACTGCGTGAGACAACAGAGTTTAATATCTGCTCAAATAAATCAAAAACCGGGAGGAGGGAGGGTGTTTATTGTGCATCTAGTTTGTATTCTCAGCTCATGTCTGAACACACACACAGACACGCACGTTGGTTTTGGTGGTTTATGAGGACTTTCCATAGGGTTAATGTATTTTCAATCATTCATTCATTTTCTTTTCAGCTGCAACCTATCACTGGGAAACACCCACACACTCTCATTCACACACATACACTACGGACATTTTAGCTTACCCAATTACCCTATAGCGCATGTGTTTGGACTGTAGGGTAAACCGGAGCACCCAGAGAAAAACCCATGCCAACACAGGGAGAACATGCAAACTCCATACTGAAATGTCAGTTGATCCAGCCAAGGTCGAACGTTCTTGCTGTGAGGCGACAACTCAGCCACTGCACCACTGTGCCGCCCGTAATGTATTTCATTTTGTAAAAACTGCTTATTATATGCCTGTAAAAGTCTAAAGACTTAAGGCCCGTTCACACGGGAGGCTTTTTGCTTGCGTTTTCAGTCAACGTTTAACGCCTCGTGACTAAATATAGAGTGGCAATGTGATCGTGCACACCAACGCGCAAAACGGCAGGCGTAAAAGCGTTATTTTTTAAGAAACGCCTCATGCTTGTTTCTTTGTTGTGACGCACCGCGTCAAAACCTTCTCCACCAATCAGGGGTGCGTTTCCCAAACAACGACGTAACTCGCGGCTGAACTATCATAGTGCGATGCATCGTTTGGCAAAAAAACGATGTAGTGACGAGTGTTTCCCAAAACCCGTAGTTTCTCTGTCGCAGATCCATCGCTTGAACCACGTTAGTTATAACGTAAAACGCCCATAATGATGCTCTAAACGGGGTGGAGTAACTTCTTTAGAGAAGAACCCCATCATTTCTTTGTGCAAATTATATTGTTTTACACAAACACGCATTTAAAATAAAATCCAATATTAGTTTTGGTAAAAACATGCACTCGCTTTCCATATTAAATCAAATAAATGTAAATGGCACATATAGAGCCTGTGTTTGCTTTACTATTATTATTGAAAAGTTGAACATTACATATTCTATTCTAAAACATAAAATCACTTACAAAAGCTAACACTATTCTAATATCATATATAAATCATATAAATAAATAAATAATGAGGCGATTTATTATAAATATATTTACTTTAATAATAATATTAATGATGATGATGATGATGATTATTATTATTATTATTATTATTATTATTATTATTATTATTTACAGATGTGTATTAAATACACAGCAGAAATTTCTAACCAACAGACCCATGTCATATACAGCAGAGAAACTTAATAAATAACCCACTATAAAATAAAATAATTAACGTATGCTGTGTTTTTTATTTTCACAAGCTTTGGAGACGTACTGTAACATAATTTCCGTTTTTAAATATACCTATAGCTTTCGCCATGAGGCTGTGTTCAAAACGATATCAATGTTTTCAAAGTGCACTGCGAAGGGCGCACAATTGTAAACATGAAGATCGCTAAAACTGAACTGTAAAAATACTTTGAAAGCAAATTACACCTAAGAGAGATTAACTTAATGCTTTTTTATTTTTAATAATTTCAACTTTGAATGTTAGAATGTTCTAAATGAATTGGGCATAGGGGGGATAAGTGGGAATAGAACACAGCCAGGAACTATGCTTTTAACTACAGCTCCAGAGGTGTCGTTTCAACTGCTCAAGTTTGCGACGCAGTTTGCGAATGTTCGTTGAAGCGATGTATTTGGGAAACAGCAAATCAACGAACTATGTTTGTAACGACGGAACTTGCGACCTTAGTTGGCTAACTATGGTTTTGGGAAACGCACCCCAGATTGGCACTTTTGTTCACGTGCATGGAGCTGTTGAAGTTACAGTAAACAGCACTTGGAGGCTCTCAAGCACAAAACTGTCAATGCGAGCGCACATTGAAAAAGATGCCCAGAGGCGATATGAACTTATTGCATTGGTGAACAATAATCATTTCTTCATCACTAGAGCTGGAGCTGCTACTTGAACCATCCATGCTTGTTCGAATCACCAGTAACTTTAACAACAAGCTTGTCAACTTTCTGTCTTCTCCAGTGTTACAAGCGGGTGTCAGAAGCTTAAAGTGATGTAGCGCCATCTAACGTCAAGGAGTGATTTTGCATACTCTTCTGCTCAACGCCAGTGAAAATCCTTTGGGTTTGAATCCGGAAAAATGTCTCGAAAAACGCTGACTAAACACAAGCGAAAAGCGTCCCATTGTGTACGAGTTTTTACTGTTAACCAGGTTACAGAATTTCACTTAAAACTTTTCCAGAATTCCCTGCACGACGTTAGAAAATTATGTTACATCTAATGTTAATAAATAATGTTTATTGCATTTAATTTTATGTGTGTTACCATGATGGTGTGGGAAAAGTTGTGTATGATCAGCATTGGTTCACCATGAGTCTTTCTTAGGGCTGATTTATACTTCTGCGTCAAGCTACGCAGATGGTTCGGTGCAGCCTTCGCGCGGTTGCATAGCCCTCGCCATGGCTCACGCTGAAGCTGATGCGCACCTCTCAAAAAACGTAACTACATGTCACAACGACACATAGCACAAGCTCTGTGATTGGTCAGCTTGGTAGCTGTGACGAGTGTGGGTGGTGCTGAAAGCCGTGAGCCTGATGGAGCGATTGTTTACACGTGTCGAGTCCTCCTGTGAAGGAGCTCCAGATGGAAACTTGTTTTGGGTTTACCTTATAGTTGAAGTTGTTCCACGTCCGCCAGTTCCTGCCTCTGAATGAGCGAGTTTTAGCTACTTGTAGAGTTCAGAAGAAACTTGATGTTGTGTAGATGTTAATACTTCAAAACATTGGTGTATGAAATACAGTAATGTACTGTAAAAATTAGAAATGTCTGTTAGCTTCCTACTGCATTTTTAATCCGTCAATTCCAGCAACCACAGCTGACTTTTTTCTTTACGTAATTTTTATTAGTGTAGCATTTTTACCGATTTTTGTATAACGTTGAAATCACAGACATTTTTTTTGTACTTTCCAGTGTAGTACGTTCCTACCGTATTTTAATAATTCAATTCCAGAAACGACAGCTGCCTTTTTTCCACTGTAAAGTTTATGTAATGTTTTATTAAAGTGTAGCATTTTTACTGTTTTTTGTTTACTGTTAAAATCGCAGACATTTTCTTCAGTGTAGTAAGTTCCTAACATATTTTAATGATTAAATTCCAGAAATAACAGCTGCCTGTTATTCCACTGTAAATTTATATAATTAGTATTAATGGAGCAGTTTTACCGTTTTAACCATTAAAATCTGTCATTTGTTTCAGTGCAGTACTTTCCTACTGCATTTGTAATGAGTCAATTCCAGCAACCACAGCTGCCTCCCCCACCCCCCTCTAAATTTTATGTAATTTTTATTAAAGTGTAGTATTTTTACTGTTTTATTTTTACTGTTTTTTGTTTACCGTTAAAATCACAGACATTTTTTTCAGTGTAGTACGTTCCTAACGCATTTTAATGATTCAATTCCAGAAACAACAGCTGCCCTTTTTCCGCTGTAAATTTTACTAATTTTTTTTTTTTTTACAGTGTAGCATTTTTACCGTTTTTTTTTTTAACTGACATTTCTTTAGTGTAGTACAGGGGTGTCCAAACTCGGTCCTGGAGGGCCGGTGTCCTGCAAAGTTTAGTTCCAACCCCAATCAGACACATCTGGGCTAGCTAATCAAGTTTTTACTAGGCTTTCTAGAAACACCCTTGCAGGTGTATTGAGGCAAGTTGGAGCTAAAATCTGCAGGACACCGGCCCTCCAGGACCGCGTTTGGACACCCCTGGTGTAGTATGTTCCTAACTATTGCTAGTTATCACAGACTTTTTACAGTGTAGTATGTTCATACTGTATTTTTAATGATAAATGATGATTTTTTTTATTTTTTTTTTGCTGTAAATTTTACATATTTTCAAGAATTAACACTTAGCTCATACATAGCTTGTTTGGCATGCTGTCCCAGGAGAAAGCCCTGAGCTCTTAGCCTCTTACCTCAGCAGCGGGGGAGTTTTGAGATCGACCTGAGCTCAAGGCAGGGCGAGGGGAGATTGAGCTCAGGTCGATCTCAAAACTCCCCCGCTGCTGAGGCTAAGGTGAACTTCCTGAGAGTAAGACATTAGAAAAAAGATTTAGGCTTATTTTATATATAACATAGAGCATATTTGGACGGAGGGAGGACCCCGGGGAAAACCCACGCGGACACGGGGAGAACATGCAAACTCCACACAGAAATACCAGATGGCCCAGCGAGAACCTGACGCCATTGGTATTCTTGCTATGAGGTAACAGTGCTAGTCACTGGGCCACCGGGCCGCCCATTCTGGATAAAAGTGGAAGAAGGGGCGGACAGGGGTTTCTTCCAGACAAAGATAGTTGTAGAAAGGAAATGGGGATATATATATATATATATATATATATATATATATATATATATATATATATATATATATATATATATATAGTGACTTGGGATCCTTTTGTTAGAGGATCGTGATTAGCTAATGTGGGCCAGCTGGGTCAATTATGAGCACGTGCTCCTCTTGAAGTTAGTTTAATATTAAACTTCTTTTTTTTTTTTACGGTGTAGCATTTTTAGTTTTTTTAACGAGGAAATCACAGACATTTATTTTCAATGTTGAACATTCCTACCATATTTTTAACAATTAGATTCCAAAAACCATCGCTGCCTTTTTTTCCACTATAAATTTGACATTTTTTTTTACAGTGTAGCATTACCATTTTTTACACATAGGCTCATTCTGAAAACGTAGCCCTATATACATGTCTGGAGATCTTGAATTATGTAGCCAGAGGAACATATGGCTGCATTTTGTCTTGAAAACGAACGCTACAGCGCGGTGTAATGCCATTCCTTTTCACCCTTACCAGCTGACTGCTTAACTCCATGTGTATGGCTTTTCCGTTGTTACCAGTTTGTCCAGTGGCTTGCGGTGTACATCGGCAGACTTGTGACGTGGAGTGGAGTTGACAGGAATGACGGGATTCAAGTCCAGTGAAGAACGGTTCCAGAAAGCAGGTAAAACAAAAGCCAAAAAATAAAACAAACAAGTAAATAACAGGGTGAGAATGTGGTAAAATCTGAAAATGTGGTAAAAATCTGGCTGCTGTGAGGCCTTTTCATTTTTCTGGATTGCTTTTAAAAACACTATCGGTTGGGTTTAGTGAAGGAGAAGGGTAGGTCAATCGATCGGTCAGTCGACAGTGGCCTCTGGTGGATTTATGCGAGAAGAGCAGGCGCGAATAGCACTCGTGAGAGAAATTTAAGATTTAAAAAAAGCGTACACAGCAGCCTCTGGTGGATTCACAAAAACAAAAACTGCAAAAAAAAAAAAAAAAAAAACATACCTCCTGGGACATATTTGGCGCTCTCCAGAAATGTATATAGGGGTAAGTATCCATAATGAGCCTGGGTTGGTTTTTTTGTTTACTGTTACAATCACAGACATTTTTTTCAGGGTAATATGGTCCTACCATATTTTAATGATTCAATTCCAGCAACCACAGCTGCTTTTTAATCCCCAGTAAAATTTTTATTGTTGTGAGAGAAATTTGAGATCTCAAAAAGCTACACAGCGGACTCTGGTGGATTCGTGAAAACAAAAACTGCAAAAAAGGTACCTCCTGGGATGTATTTGGTGCTCTCCAGAAATGTATATAGTAGTACGTATCCATAATGAGCCTTGGTTGTTGTTTTTTTTGTTTACCGTTACAGACTTATTTTTCATTGTACTACGTTCCTACCATATTTTAATGATTTAATTCCAGCAACCAGAGCTGCCTTTTTTCCCCCAGTAAATTTTTATGTAATTTTATTAAAGTGTAGCATTATATATATATATATATATATATATATATATATATATATATATATATATATATATATATATATATATATATATATATATATATATTTTTTTTTTTTTTTTTTTTTTTTTTTAACCGATGAAATCACAAATATTTTTTTCAATGTTCCTACCGTATTTTTAACAATTAAATTCCAAAAATCACAGCTGCCTTTTTGCTGCTGTAAATTTTGCATATTTTTTTCGGTGCTTTAGAAAACACTGTCAGTTGGGTTTAGTGAAAGAGGAGAGTTGGTCAGTCGATCGGTCAGTCAGACGACAGCGGCCTCTGGTGGATTTATGTGAGAACAACAGGTGCGAATGGCACTCGCGAGAGAAATTTAAAATCTCAAAAACGTACGCAGAGGCCTTTGGTGGATTCGTGAAAACAAAAATTGCAAAAAAGGTACCTCCTGGGATGTGTTTGGCGCTCTCCAGAAATGTATATGGACCATTTTGAGGGATGTAAACAAAAACAATGGTCCCAACATATTTACTGTTTTACATTTTTAATTTCTATAGCTTCTGGGAATCCAAAAAGAGCCGCATATTGATAAATAATGTTATGATAGCTGTTTTAACCTTAAGTTACGATTACCTCTTATTACAGTTATGATATAGTTTGATAACAAGCAAGAAATGTTCATGGACCAATGATATCACCACATTGAAATGGTCTATAGGGGTAAGTATCCATAATGAGCCTGGGTTGGTTTTTTGTTTACCGTTACAGTCACAGACATTTTTTTCAGTGTACTACGTTACGACCATATTTTAATGATTCAATTCCTGAAACCACAGCTGCCTTTTTTTCCACTGTACAGTTTATGTATTTTTTTTTACAGTGTAGCATTTTTACTGTTTTTTTAACTGTACATTTTGTTCTGTGTAGTATTGCATTCTTAAAACAAGATTTTTTGGCTTAGAAATAAGACTGTAACTCGTGACTACATAAGCTGTTTTTGCAGTGTGCACACACAAACACAAGCGTACATTATTCCAGTAAGACCTTCTAAGCATTCAAGCGTCGTCGTCACACACATTGAGAAGCAGCGCAGGTGTATTTCTGTATCTTTCCTCCAGCAGAATCTCTAATGTGTTCTCCGCAGCGGTGCAGGACACGTACACGCGTGCTAAAGAGCAGCGAACAGCGAACAAGAGGAGTGAAATGGAGGGAAATCCATCTTTTTTAAAGTCTAATGTAGGATGAAAGCGTGTGACCGGCCGCGGTCTCGCTCTTTAAAGTGCTTTTCCACGTCCAGCGGCGCCGACACGCCAGCGTTTTTGATGGATGGCCTCGTTCAGGGTTCAAATTCGGTGAATAAAGACTATAAGCAGGCCGGAGCGACACTAACACCCCTTCAGTCTCTTTTATTCTGTCTGTTCTCCTGTGTGTGTTGGATCAGATGGACGTGTGACCTGCTGAAACTGACCTCCGCTCTGTGTTTCATGCTCTGATTGTTCGCCTCTTGAAGAGTGTGAAGCGTCTGTCAGAGGATGTGATGCTTCTGCTCCTCACAAATGCGTTATTATTAGTCCTGTGCTTTTTACACTTTTTATATCTGTAACAGAAAATATCAATAATCAGTCAGCATGTGTGAAATGCATATACAGTTGAAGGCAGAATTATTAGCCCTCCTGAATTATTAGTAGTCTTATTTTTTTTTGTGTAATGAAGAGAAGATTTTTTTCAACACATTACTAAACATAATAGCTGATTTCTTTTATCTTTGACTAGATATTTTTCAAGACACTTTTATACAGCTTAAAGTGACATTTAAAGGCCTAACTAGGGTAAGTAGGCAGTTCATTGTATAACAGTGGTTTGTTCTTTAGACAATCCAAAACAAATATTGCTTAAGGGGGCTAATAATATTGATCTTAAAATAAAAACAAAAATGACACTTCAAAAAAAATTAAAACTGCTTTTATTCTAGTCGAAATAAAACAAAAAAAGACTTTCTTCAGAAGAAATAATATTATAGGAAATACTGTGAAAATTCCCTTGCTCTGTGGAACATCATTTGGGAAATATATATATATATACGACATGCGATAAAATAAGCTTAAAAGGAGGCTTTTGTTCAAACCAGCACCTTAAATTTCTATTTTAGAAATGGTTTCTATCTCCCGCGGCAGTGCAACAGCATAAAATTTTATGACTTATATGACCTCAGATTGGGAAAATACAATAAATATTTGAAAATGAACGTTAGAACTTTGACTTGGTGCAAACCAACAAATATGAGTCACCCAGCATGTACCTGCTTTTAATATTAATATCATTATCTGTCACCAGAATAACAACAACATGAATGACAAAAACTGCTAATTTGGGTATACATGTATGCAGGGGCGTAGCAACCGGGGGGGACCGGGGGGATACGTCCCCCTCACTTTTAGAGACAGACCATTTAGAAACAGGTGATTAAGAATGTAAACTTTTGGATTTCATACAGCTGTCCACCAGCTGTCCCAGCTGTCCACACTCAAAACACCCTAGCAACCACCTCGCAACACCTTAGCAATGACCTAAAACATCTTAGCAACCGCCTAGCAACACCCCCCTCTCTCTCTCTCTCTCTCTCTCTCTCTCTCTCTCTCTCTCTCTCTCTCTCTCAATTCAATTCAATAATTGCTTTATTGACATTACAAATGTATTGCCAAAGCATTTATAAAGTTTACATAAAAATGTAACACATATATATAATAATAAAAAAACTGTACACACAATAGATAGGTAACTTAAACTACATTTAAGCTGGGTAAAATTAACGTTATATGTTTTTATCATTTCATGTTTTATAATTTATAGTTATTCTGTAACTAATTCAGCTGTAACAATAGAGACCTATTGTCATTAAATCATTTCATTTTCAAGTATTTGTGAATTACTTTTGATTTTAAATTAATACTTACTTGCTCCATATTGTAGAACACATGGAGCACATTTTTAGGTATTAATACAGCCCTTATTTCCATTTTTGATATAAGATTGCAGTTGGATGCTTTGACTTGAAGTGTTCAGAAGATGACCATGTTGCAATTTAGCTAAATTAATTCACACCTTCTCCTGAAGGGACGTACGATGTGCTATTGCCATTTGCAATGCCTTAAAACATTGTTTTTTAGCCGCAGCCGCACTTCATTCTCAAAATGTATAGTTTGTCTAAAGTTATGTATACAAACTATAAAGTATACGTTATTATGAGCAGGGATACAATCAGCCAGTGCAGTCGTAGCTCCATAGTCAAAAGCGATATTTTGTGTCTGCCTGTTTGTTTACTTGTGGGAGTTCCATTGGCATTTTCCCGCATGTGAATTCTGACCAATTGATAAGCAGATTCGGAAATAGGTTTAACAACATCTGGCCAATGAGTGATGTTTTGTCACTCCACATGAGAAATGGTCGTGCCCAACTGAGCCAGGTTTCTCTTGAGGTTTTTTAAATTCTTCACTTTCGCCAATTGGTGAAGTTTTTTCCTCGCCGCTGTCGCCACTGGCTTGCATGGTTCAGGATCTGTAGAGCTGCGCATCGATGGAATTGCTCTTCAGTGTTTGGGCTCTCAGTAGTGATTATTAAACCACAGTGAACTGAGCTAAACTGAACTGAACTTAAACTCTGAAAACTGAACTGACACTGTTTCAATTTACTATAATCTTCCATGTGAAGCTGCTTTGACGCAATCTACATTGTAAAAGCGCTATAGAAATAAAGGTGAATTGAATTGAATGACTGCATTTTGGTTCTTTTCAACTGGTTCGGACCAAAGCAATCAGTGTGGTGTGAAAGGACCCAAAGATGGCAGAAAAATCCTACAGTGTATCATTTGTTGCTCTTGGTCCGGACCAAATGAACCGAACTACAGATGTGAAAGCACCCTAAATAAGACAGGTGTGAAAACGCCCTTAAGCCTGGTTTATACTCGATGCATCCGCTAGTTCGCTTGAGTGTGAGCGGCGAATGTGATGTCATCGCGGTGTTAGCGGAAGTTCGCTTTGTGTGCGCGTGACATCATTCCGGCTGGCGGTGCGCACGGCATTTTTTGAGCGAACAGTTTGTGCGGGGCCACATTTAAATTGAGTTGAATAGGAAACATTTTGAAGAGATTTTGTCTGAAACAGTACAACTGTACAGATCTTTATGATCCGTGACCATAGACATAACCTGATGAGCAATAATTCTTGGCTAGAAATGGCAACAGCCGTGGGAAAGGAGGATAGCTTTTGTTAAAAGGTTTGGAAAAACCTGAGGGATAAGTTTGTTAAAGCCAAAAGAGGCCATGGCAAAAGTGGAGACCCAGTACACAATTACAGAAATATGTTTTTCCACCAGTCACAGGTTTTACACTGATGTATATATTATAATTTTGAATTTAAAACAACTTTATAGCTACAAAACTAAAATGAATTAACAAATAATTTCTTTGATAACTGGAAAGGAATATTTGAACCTATCGGTTTACGATATACTGATGCCCTGTTTATCTAGGCTTTATTGGTGATAATGGTCAGGAATGTTGGACCATTATTGCCTTTTTAGCATAAGTAGAGGACAGAAACTAGCCAGACGGTGATGTGTGAGTTATGGAGCGGGCTAAATCTAAAAAAACATCTGTGTATTTTTAAGTGTGCTTTTATTTTGCTTTTGTTCTTGCCGTAATAAAAAATATATATTTGTAGAGTAAGCCATGTTCTGTTGTAATTGACATTTTAATAAACTTTAATAGGTAAAACTGTCCGAGAAAGGAACAAAAGCAAGTGATGCATCAAAGTTTGATTAAAAAAAAATCTTGAATGGTTATAAAAATCTTTATAATCATTAAAATAATTTATAAAAACAATAAAAATAGTTTAAAAATCTTGAATGATATTAATGATATGACGTAGTTCCGGACACTTTCTACTTCTCTGTTTATTCGTCTGACTTTACAGTCAGTTTCTTTTGACTGCCCCCTGTTGTTTTAAAGAATATCACAACGGCGAACGCGGCAAGTATAAAGCCTCGTCCGTTTCGCGAGGTGCGGGCATCATCAGCGGAGCTGCGCAATGCTTCGCCAGGCGAAAGTATAAATCCAGCTTTAGGGTGCTTTCACACTAGCACTTTTGGTCTGCACCTGAGTTCGTTTGACATCATAGTACGGTACGTTTAGCTAGTGTGAACGTGTCTTCTGAACTGGGGTACACACCCGTGAACCGTACCTTCTAGTATGAATGCAATCGTACCAAATAACGGAAGTGAACCGCCAAACAACCTATCATATTCATAACGTTCATTCGGTGTGTGTGTGTCACGTATTTTACCTTGGTGACAAGGTGAACTGAGCCAGGGCAAACACAGTGATACACAGTGATGTCTGCTTGTCTCCTTCAAAAACAGCTTCTGCAGACACTGTGTGATGTTCTGAATGTTTATATTATTTTTGCGGCAGATGGATGCGAGTCGCTTTCTGTATGTCCAAAACTAAAAGATTCAGCAAAAGCAAATCGACCGCGATGTGCGGAAGTCTTTCCATTTTGGCGCTTTGCTTTCGTGACTGTCACCTAGCAACAGCCGTAAACAAAACAGCAGCTCGATGACGCAAGTGTACCGCGATTCAGAAGGAAAAGAGACAGTGTGAACACAAACCAACTGAGAAGGTGGCAAGGGGGGACAATCGAACTTGGGTACAGTCCAGGCAATTGAACCAAGTGTGAAAGCACCCTTAGTGGTTGGGTCTGTTCTAGTTCTTCCTCTTCAAGGAGGTCTCGGTACGCTGTTTTGGTCCGCTTTTAGTGCGCACTCGAGTACGACTGCTCCATTCACACCTGCACAAAGGAACCGCACCAAGAGGGAAAACGAACTCTAGTGCGATTCAACTGAACTAAATAAGGCAGGTGTGAAAACACCCTTAAACACCCCAAACCCATTGCAAAGTAATGCGCTATACACATTTTGGTATTTAGTATCCAAGAAAACATCATTGTCATTTCTTTCCATTGCCACTGTGTGTTTTCTACAGCATTTCTGTGAGATTGTGTGGACGTGAGCTCTGTTGACCTCTTTGACTCCTTCACTGTCCTGCTAACTGATTTACATTCTCTATAGCAGGACTCCGGCTGTTTTCATATACTGTAGCTTTTCCGGGAACAAGCGTTTTCTTCCTAGTACTTGCTGTGGGTCTAAATGTTACTGCTGTCACATAGTGTTGCACAGGCAGCATCACACACAAACAAACCCAGACAATAAACAAACACACTTTCCCAGAATGCCCTCTATGGCAGGTTATGCTGGGAAGTGAAATTCATTTTATTGGATTAGTTTGCTCTGTTAGCACTGTGGCCTCACAGCAAGAAGGTTGCTGGTTCGAGTCCCGGCTGGGTCAGTTGGCATTTCTGTGTGGAGTTTGCATGTTCTCCCCATGTTGGCGTGGGTTTCCTCCGGGTGCTCCGGTTTCCCCCACAGTCCAAACACATGTGCTATAGATGAATTAGATTAACTAAATTGGCCGTAGTGTATGAGTGTGTATGTGAGAGTGTACGGGTGTTTCCTAATACTGGGTTACGGCTGAAAGGGCATCCACTGCATAAAACATATGCTGGAATAGTTGGTGGTTCATTCCGCTGTGGCAACCTCTGATAAATCAGAGACTAAGCCAAAGGAAAATGAATGACATACGAACATAGTCCTGCATAAAACATGACATGAATAATGTGTTTCTAATTGTTATTATCCATCAGTAACTGTTTATTGATGATGAAAGACATTGATTATAATCAGTTGTAACATATGGGTCGCAGCTGAAGGAATTGATTCCCTAAAAATACCATATCTCTTATTGGTGTGACATTTATGATCAGTAGGTGCCAGGGTGTCTAGTGGTAGAGACCCTGTGCTGACATTCTGTGTTTGCCCAGGTTGCTTGGTGGGCCCTGGGGATCCATTCTTTAGTCCATAATCTGTATTACAGATGGGACGAGAAGGGAGAAAAACCTCCCTTTGTGGACACCATTTACGACTCAAGACATTCCAAAGGAAAACTCCAACTTTTGACACACACGCACACACACCTAAAGACACACACTATTGAAGAGAATTATCAGGACTCAAAAACTCACTCCAAATGATATGTAATGTGTGTTTGTAATCTATATGCTCTGCCCTATAGCAAAAGTAGTCAAAAGAGTAAATGCATGCGTTAATTAAGTCTCTTGTCACCTTATATAGTATAGAAATCCCTAGATGCTATCTAATGTGTGTTTAGAATGTCATGTTTAGTATCATTATGTTTCTCCTGCTATTTTCCAACCCATGATACTGAATACATGATAATAGGTTATACGGTTTGCATTCTTTAATGCTCAGAGTTAAAGTCCATTTGAATGTTACGGGAGGATCCTCATTATGCATATCAGCGGTCCAGAGACAAAGAGAATCTCCCGCTCAAAACTTTGCCATGAAACTATTGGTCAGTCAGTAGAAAATGGGTGTGACTTGACCCATAGTTAAAACCCATTCTCTCCCCAGAATCAAGGCAGAAAGGTTCCGAAGAGAGTCTCCACAGGAGTGCCCCTAAGGGGGCAAACCTCAGTTCTGTACCCACGTGACTCGCCTGAGTCAACGTTTTCTTATTTTCCGGCAAATTAAACTCAGTTTAAAGTTTGCACCTCGCGTATCCTCCGATCTGCGTCGCAAACTCCACGCATCAGGAAAGGACTCCATCTTCCACGCATCAGAAAAACAACGAGAGAAAGAGACCCACTAAATCCAGGTATTTAGTTATGCGTTAAAGCTGTGCCCCTTTGTTAAAAGGTGTTTATAATCTTGGTGGTCCTTAATAGTTGTGTGGAACTGAGCGAGAATTGCCATTCTTTTATCTAAACTCTTTACTTCCTCGCTAGCTTTCTTTTCTATGTTTTTGTTGTTATGTTTTGTACGTTTGTTTGTTATATGTTAGACTAGTCAAATAAATCACGCTATAACCACTATGGATTGTCTTTATTTTGCCTCACAGAAAAAGTCACTTAAATGATAGATTTCGCTACATGCTGATTTAAGTTTACCAAACGATTAATCTACTTCACAAGAAGTAGTTATAATTCCCTTTCTAAACAAATGAATAATTACTGAGTCTGCTCAGACGAGCGGGCGAAGTCATTGTTATATTTATTTAGTCAAATTAACTGTAAGTTAATGCAGAATATTAATAATTAATAATAACTCGTTATTATTGATTATTAATATTCATAAACTGAGCAAATTGTGCTACAGATATTGGTGGAGAACCGGTGGCACTCGTTTTTAAACGTTTTCTGTGAAGCAAACTTTTTTCTTTCCATTGTGATTTTAGTGTGCGCACTAGAGAAACCAGAAGCCCAGAAGCGCAGCTGGTTCTCTCTCTATCTTAACAGCTGTAAGGACGCACGTCCTTTTGTTCACTAACATGCAGCAGACAACTGTGTAAATGTTAGTGCAACTTTTAAAACTGCAGTTCACAATATTTAAAATCGATTTTGCAAAGACGCACGTCCCGCAAATCATTTAAATATTATTGCGCCTGTCGGAACAGAGATTTCCCTCAGTGCTTATGAGATAGTTTGGAAAACCTCCAAATCTATCTGTTAAAGGCCTTACTTATAG
Organism: Danio kyathit; assembly: GCA_903798195.1. Taxonomy (NCBI): domain Eukaryota; kingdom Metazoa; phylum Chordata; class Actinopteri; order Cypriniformes; family Danionidae; genus Danio; species Danio kyathit. The sequence continues at coordinate 53,776,110 of LR812533.1, forward strand.
CTAGAGGGAAGCTAGGCACAGCCTGTTTCTCATATTTCTAGACTATATTCTCCCGTGGTTTCAAACTGTTAGATTAGCTACCTAACGTTTAAACTCTGTTATTCGCCGCCGAGCGAAATTAATTTCAGAACTGCTGGTCGGTTTCTAAATTAATCTATTTGGGAGTTGCAAGCTTGTCTATTAACCGCTTTCTGACGAAAAGAATTCGCAGAATCATAAGCGTGTTTCTTATGGTACCCGTATCTGATATGGATGTAAATTCCCATATTCTGTTTTAAATAGTGTAAGCCTGTTCACTGAGAACAGCCGCTATAAAGGTCTAGACCCATCTAATCTGCGTGTGCAAATGTTCACCGTAGCCTCGAGAGACGTCTCGTATTTTATGTTTGTTTGTCTAAATGTAATGGTCAGATATCATAAATCAGTGTTACTGCAACATGATATAAGAGGTGACCGTTTTAGCGAATCCTTGTGATTCGTATTTTACCGTCTGTGAAGTGAGCCGCACTCAAATCATGAATGAAAACCGCTCCCCGAGCGCTCATTGGCTCGTCACTCGCGCCTCACGTGTGCGCGCCCGTGAAGCGTGAATGACGCACCACAACCCCAAGGCAACAAAACCCGCCTTTCCAAAAAAAAAAAATTTATGACGCCGCTCAATTCACAGACCGGATGATGAACTCGCTAGCGGCTTATGCCAGCTAAGCTTAAGTAAACTAACCCTTTGCGTCTAAAGAATACCAGTTATTAGCATAAGGCTAACCGGGACGTGAAGTGCAACTCTTAAAACCATCCCCTGTCTCCCTCTGCTCTACTTCCTCAGTTCCGCCAACCATTGTGTCTCATGTGGTCTGAAATGGTCGATTGTTTGGGTTAATTTTTATTTCTTTTAAGCATTTCATTTTCCCTGTTATCATTTTATCCAAACAATATTTTAGTTATCTAAGTATAGATTATTGGTCTGCTTTTATTTCCTTTTGGTCATTATTAATTTATTTGTTTACTTTTATTTTCATTCATTTTTCTGCCTTCTGCCTTTCCATTTGAATACAGCTATCCATTTTTTTAATCAGTTTCCCAATAATCTATTCCAAACTTAGTTTATTTTTATTAATTTTTGTGGTTTTGCTTTTTAGGGAATAGCTTTTAATTATTACTATTATTATTAATAGCATTATTTTCTCCTTTCTTAATTTTTCTTCCATCCTTTCCTCATGCCTTACTTATTCCTTCTTCTGTTAGGTTATAGGGAATTTATTACTTTATATAAGGGCCCAAATATTAGTCTGAAGCCAAATTCAGAAAATATTGATCTATAGATTTTACATCTGATTAAAACATTTTGGTTTAACCCCATAATGTTTATAGACGCGTTGAATGCTAAGACACTCTTTCTTATTTTACTATAAGCCGTCTTGTACTATTTTCTACTGATATAGAATTTTTAAATTCTTTAACCATTTTCAATTGTCCCCTTTTAATCCTTCTTCCATCATAGGATGATAGAAGCTTTATAAGCCATCAGATACTAAGCATACTAATGATTTCTACTTCAATTGGTTTGCCAAAATTTGTAGATTCTAAGTACTGCCTTTATCTTAGACTGTTAGAGTCTTGTGTGCTTGTGTGGTTAAGGTACAGGTTGTCCAATCTGCAAAATCAGAGATGTGGCTCATCTGTCTGACATAACTGACCCCTGCTGGAGGATACGTCAGATACCTTGGCCTTGTAACTCAGATTGCAAACCGCAGTGAGGCATCAGCAATATCGTACTCCAAGTAGCACCTACCGTGTCAACTGGCATACGGTCAATCTTGGTTAATTACCCTGTTATGATTCCACACATGTGCCCGCCTGAGTGAGATTGGCGACCTCACTTTAAAGGCCTAGAGTGGCACCGGAATCTTCAGGCGAAACCCAATTTTGAATCGGGCCAGGCGGTCGGCGACTTCATTGAGTGTTACGTATTGTGCCAAAAGCCTATACTGTTTGAGAGTTTGCATCTGGTTGCAGTCCGGGCAAGTGATCTGATAGTGACTGCAGTAGGCGTTGGGGAAAGTCTAGCCAGATAGCTCATCCTTACGATTTTCATCTGGATGCCCTTTAACTCACCACCAAGCCCAAGTAGCATGTAAAGCCTAGTCTGAACCTGAACCACAATAGGACTATAGAACCTCTATAGGTTCTATAGTCCTATAGCATGTAAAGCCTAGTCTGAACCTGAACCACAATAGGACTATAGAACCTCTATAGAACCTCTATTCTAGACATAATCATTGGTTTTGCTACTCTCTCTCTCTCTCTCTCTACCCCGTCTAATTTTTTTTTTAAATTCATTATTATAATTTTAATAATTTATCTGAGTTTTCATTTTTCTCTGTACACTCGCTTAGTCGAGTGCTAGGTTATTTTGTTTAGCTTATCATTATTTTGAGTTACTGTTTATTTTATTTCAGTTGTTTTCTTTACTTTGACCTGCTCAGAGACCACACTATTGAGAACCACCAGAGTGTCTAAATAATTGATTGATAACCTGCACAGCCTAGCGCGTAACTAAAGCCTTGAGGCCATTCCGTAGATATCAACTATTATATAGGCACCCTAGTACAGTGTCTGGCCCACAGTGGTTTTTAAGAGAACCAACATCTGGCCCGCATATTTCCCCTAGCTGACAACCCTGTCAGCCTAGTAATATAGCAACCGCTAAACTTTACTCGAATTTGCATTTTGGCTCTCTCTCTCTCTCTTGTGATCTCCCTGTCTCACCCAGCGATCCAGCATGTCACATGCATCCAGCCCGCTGCTCACTGGCACCAACCGGAGGCCTAGTTAAGTGCCTTAACCCACGGCCTCCTGTCCAACCACGCCATGGAGCTGCAGCAGCTAAGCAGAGAACAGCCGGACCTCCGCATGGATCAAATGATGGCGAACAACCCGGCCCGGAGCCACAAAAGCAAAGAGCTGGCTGAACTCACCGGGACCCTCGCACACGTCCTCCTCGTCCAGGCAAGGTCGATCGAAAGGATCCCCTCCAACTGGAGCATCAGGCCCAGGACACATGCAAGACGACGAGGGAAAAGGACGCTGAACTTCAGGAGCAAGTGGACAAACTACAGCGCGCCCTGATGGAGCTACAAGCAGACAACGGACACAAGGAGCGACGAGAGAAAGAAGCCAGAGACGAACTGAGTGTAATGCTGCAAGAAGCTGAAACACTATTGCAAAGAGCAGAGACTAATTTAAGAGACAGTGAAGCTTGGGCCAAAGCCTCTGAAAGTCACCTGCAGAGGGCCCGAGCAAAATTCCAACATATAGCCCAACAAAGAGACTCTCTGAAGTATGAACGTGACAGAACTGTCACATTCCTACAGTCTATGAGACGACTCAAAATAAGAAGTGCCCCCCGATCAGCCTCAAAGCCAAGACTTTACAGTCCAGAGGGGGGGTGGTGAAAGCCCGTTCCTACTACTCTCGCCAGCCAGCATCCCAGAATGCCCATCAGCAGCACAGGGCAAGGACTCCGTCCAAAGAGACAGACACAACCAGTCAACAAAAGACCTGAACAAGCTGGCTAGGAACATCCCAACTTTCACTCCGAACACCACTGGAGGCCACGACGTGCACTCCTACTTACAAGACATTGACATTTTCACAGACGTGGCCAAGTGCCACTACACATGATAAATTATATCTGCTAAGAATTACTTCAAACCGCGAGGTGAGAAGTTTCCTGGATCGACAGCCCAGCGCCATCAAAGCAGATTATCAGCAGCTGCGAAAGCTCTGACTAGAGAGTTTTCTGACCCCGAGTCAGAAACAAGGACTGATTGTTGCCATGGTTCTCAAGCAGAACAGGCAAGAGACAACTCAGGCGTACTAGAACCGACTACGCCAAGCCTATTTCGGCACAAGAAATGAGCCAGGGATGGAGGAGGACTTCAACTTCAAGACCCTCTTTCTCAGAAACCTGCATTCTGCGGTGAGTCAGCACTTGGGGGTAATGGCCTGCCCCCACACCATGACCACCTAACAACTGCGGAATTTAGCTCATAAAGCCTATTTGGAGCAAAGAACTGCTCCCAAAAGACTGTCAAAACACCTACAAGCTACCCTGTCTCAGAACCTCATTCAGAGCTGGTTTTAGAAAGCACACAACAGCAGCAAGACTTGCAATCAAGAGTCAAGGCCTTTTCTCCGCCAGCAGAGAAAAGTATCATCATGAAGGGGTACATCCCAAACACCCGACGGGACGCTCAGAGGTACACTGGGACAGGCCACGCTCAAAAAGCGGAGCCCTAAAAGGAGCCTATCAGCATCAAAGAAATGTCCAGCCTGCCTTAACCAAAAGTTCAAGCAGTCAGAATCCAGCTCGTTACATGCCAGACAAAGCCAAGTTTGAAAACTCAACACAGAAGGACAGCACAGTGGTGTCAGACACAGCAGAACTGCTGAAAAGTGTGAAGGAATCCCTCCAAAAGAGGCCCCACAAGGAAGAAAAAGGAGACAAGTCAGACACCTTATGACTAGGGGGGGAGGACCAAAACCATTCCTCCCTTTGAAAACCTTCCTTCCGCTCCATCCACACAGATTCCTGCAAGTCCAACACAAGCCAGAGACTGTGTATCCAACAACAGCACCAAGTTTCCCCTACAGCAACTGCCAGCGCCACCACGCATGCAACCTGAGGTACCCAAAAGCGCTGTTCTGGTTGTCTGTTTACCTTCCGAGCCACATCCTGCCAGCCCCACCTGCTTACAAGTAACTGCTCAGGCCCCCGTACCTCAACTCTTGGGGAACCTGATTGAAAAGGGCATGGTAAAGAAGCTCTACTTGGCCGTAACCTTGAAGATGGAAGTAAGACTCAAAGCGCTGGTCACATGGGAGCAGACCTCACATTAATGCCATTTTCTCTGTTTGAGCAAGTCAAAGCAAGAGCTCAGAGACTAAACCTAACACCTAAATGCCAACGATGCAGGCTGAATGTGCAATCATACAGCCAAACTGAGGTCCAACTTTCATATATCGCTCCCATTCAACTAACTATTGGCCCCATGACTGCCGTGCACCCCGTGTACATGTCACCAATGAACACATACCCGCTGCTGATTGGTAAAGATCTGCTGGATTGTTTTGAACCCTATTCGGACTTTAAACATCTCAAAATCTTGGCCCAAGTGCAAGAACCCCTTTCTCTCCAGTCTGCCAGGTCAACCCCAACAGACGGTCAGGTCACCAAGGTCGCGGGAACCACGAAAACCCAGGCTCAACAACAGAGACGGGGTCAAGGTCGCTACTCCTCTGCAGCCTTCAACCATCCAATGACCCCATCGCATTCCGCCCCCAAGCCTCAAGAGGCTAAATGTTGAATGACCTGACTGTGACCGACGCTGTACTGGCATTATGGGCAGACAACTCAGCCATCAGCCTCGCACTGTTCAACACTTCATCTGAACGCACCTCAGACCTGCTTTCAACGAACAAGCTTGCACGCTACCTTCTAAATGCTGAACTTTCACACATGACAGCTGTCAAAGGCATCTGTGCGTTGAACTTGAATTAGAATGACAGACGGTTAACCCGTTCCTTCCTGATTCTCACAGCCCTGCCACATGATGTTTACATCGGAGCTGATAGCCTGATTCACCTCAAGGCATATGTTGACACCCTTAACGACCTGGTATGGACACCAAGAGCTTCACAGCCAACAGCTATAGCTGACACCCTTGAGAACCTCCACTCAGGCCAGACCATTTCAGAGGTCTGCACCCTAATCAGCGAACAAGAGTCTGTTATGCCAGCCTATACCAAAGGGTGCTCTATACAGCTCAACATACGAAGGGGCCAAACTCTAAACCACACACTGGGTTTCTTCCAACTAGCACCAGAATGCCTAGAACTGGGCCTCACCCTGGTAGCTACACCCTTCCTTGAACTGTCCTCGCGAACAGTATATGTCCTGTTTAATAACTGCATGGCAACTGACACCACAATGCCCAAAGACTACCGGGTGGGATGGTTGATCAGCTATGACATACATGACTTTGAACTCTTAGTGCCAATCACTGGCCCATCTCACATGCAATGATACCAGAGGGGAGCTTAGAAAGCAGTCGATACAGCTCCTTCCAACCTCATCACACTCACGTCTGTCTTGCTAGTAAAGAAAGAACAGGTATGCAGAAGTGAGCTCACGGAGGACAAACCCCCCCTTGCTGTGTACACAGTCATTCATCACTGCATCACTGAGATGGATAGAAACATGGCACTTCTCTCTACAAAATGGACGACGCTGATGCCTTGCAGGATAATGTTGCCCGAAAAGAACTCCAGCAAATCCTGTATAAATACAAAGAGGCCTTTGCTAAAGACTCTTGAGACTGTGGTCTAACTGACCTCCACATGGTATGCATACCTACACCTCTGAATGCACCCCCTCACGTTCGTTAAGCAGTACAAAATCAACATTGCTTCACACGAACCTGTGCAAGAAATAATCGACTCCATGCTGGAAAAGTGCATCATCCGTCCATGCGACAACACCTACTCTGCACCCATCTGGCCTGTCCTCAAGCCGGACGGCAAGTGGTGCCTGACTATAGACTATAGAAAGCTAAATCAGCAAGTGCATTGCCACGATGGCTGATGACACAACTGGAACAGGAAATACCCAGAATTCAAGGAGCAACCATCTCCTTGACGCTTGATGTGGTCTTCATCTTCTGGAAGATACCTGTACATCCAAATGACCAGCATAAGCTAGCTTTCACCTTTAACAACAGACAATACACATTCATGAGGTGCCCTTTCGGCTATGCCAACTCACCAGCCGAATTTTACATCTCCCTGTACAAAGCATGTCCTGATGCTAGGGTTAGAGGCAACCTCATCTACGTGGGTGACATCCTCACGGAAAGTACCACCGTGTCTGACCACTTAAGGAGATAGACCATGTCCTACTCCAGCTGACCGCCGCTGGCGCAAATATTTCCATCCGCAAGGGACAGTGGTGTAAGACCAAAGTCAACTACGCGGGTTTGCTTATCGGACCACGAGGCATTGAACCTCAGATCAACCAAGTCCAAGCGACCCAGAACATCAAACCGCCCAGCAATGTCTCAGAACTGAGAAGCTTCCCAGAAGCCCAAGAGCTGGCCATGACTGAATTAAAACAACATCTGTGCAGAGCCCCATGCCTGGCTTACCCTGACCCACAAAAAGAGTTCCACTTGAAAGCGGAATTCTCCAACCACTGTCTCAGTGCTGGACACTACCAGCTTCACGAACAGGACAAGAAAGTGGTCGCATATGCAAGTAAAACAGCACCAGTATGCAAACACTTAGACTGTGAGAAAACATTACTCTGCACAGTATGGGCCATTCAGTGATTCTCCAACTACATCGAAGGACAAACAGTCATCATAGACACCTGCCACCAACCTGTCATGTTCTTAAACAGTCAGCGCATCCGGGATGGCATAGTGATTAACGCCTGCATAGCCATGTGGCTGATGGCCCTCCAGGGCCACTGTATCGAAACATGTTACACCTTAAGCCACAAATCCACGCTGGGCAACGGCCCAACTGCTTACCAAGACTGTACAACTGACAGGTCATCTGCAATGCCATAGTAGATGAACCCCAGCCACCTTAGCCAACCTGTCCTAAGTACTTTGATGAGAATGCGTGCCAAGGTCTGCCCACGGCCTATGTCGACGAACTCTCCTACAACCACGAGAGCACCCTTAAAGCAGGGACAAGAGCCCTATGGCTTGACGACAACCTTGTACACCGCAACACTTCATGCTGGGGCCACAATCATTGCAGTATGCAGAAATAGCAGCCATCCTTATAACCCTTCAAATCGCAGCAGCCCATGACATCAGAGGGCTCCTTAGCTGCACAGACTCCAACTATGCCAGACTCAGTTTCACGTGCCACCTCCCAGGGTGGAAACAAATGGCTTCAAAACTGCCAACCACAAGCCCGTGAAACACCAACACCTTTTCCAAGCAGGCGACCACATCACCGACAAACACATCATGGTCGTTTACTAGGAAAATGTGAAAGAACATTACAACCTTCCAGGCCCTGACAAGGACCTGAATGATCAGACAGATGCCCTTGCAAAGAAGGGCGCACTACATGGTGAACCATGGTCACCACCCAACCAAGACCACGGAGAAGTGGCAGCTGTAACTCGGAGCCAACAAACCTGCCTGATCCAAACACTGCTGCCACAGCCAATCTCAACGGCTCCACAAATGTCTACAAATGACATTGCAAACATGCTTGCGTCTGACTTCCCAAATCAGACCAGTTTTTACCTTTTTACCACCACTAACCCCTCCTACCACCCGATCCTTTTGTCTGACCTCAGCTGCACCGCAGACGTGACAGAATACCTCCAATGTCTTACAGACAGGTGCGTGTGCATCATAACACTTTTTGTTTGTCCCTGACGACCCCACGACACCACAGTTCGTGCTCCCTCAGAGCCAGAGGGGGGGTAATGCTAATGTATGCCCACGACGCACCATATTCAGGTCATCATGGCACAAAAGCCACGTACAGTGCACTGTGACAAGTGGCATATTGACCCAGCACACATCAAAACATGCCTAGTGTGCGGCCAGCTTCAAGCATCAAAGCCGATTCCCCGAGTATCACTGCAACACAGAGGAACCACCGTCCCATGGTCAGACATCCAGATGGATCGGGCGGAACATTTTCCTTGGCTCACAAGGAACAACAATTTAAATTTTTTTTTTCTCTTCCTCTCAAATTCATATGTCATTCCACCAAATGGGTAGAGTGTCTCCCAGCACCAAGAACACCGCCCAGAACATGGCATATCTTCTGATGATGGAGAGCCAACTCAGACTGAGAAAAACCACCGCACAACCAACATCACGCAGGAAGTGCAAAGACTCCTGGGTGTCCACGTTCAACTGCCTATCAGCCAACCTATAAATCTGCTCATCACAACCAGACTAAGAGACATTTGGCTACAGGCCAGGAAAGTGGGGGGGAGAGACCCCACAACTGGTGTCACAGTGAAATGTCCAGCCAAGCACAGCTGTCACTGACACTGCTCACTCTCTCCCCTGTTCCCTCTCTTTCCTCCTCTTCTACACAAGATACAGCCACAACCCTGTATCTCTGTCTCACCAGAGGACCACTACAACCTTACAACTCCACTCACCCATCACTCATCCCTGAACACTCTGTGTCTCTTGACAGCAAAGGGGGAACGCATTAAAACACTGACCTTAGCATTCAACAAGATGCAAAAATCAGTGGACAAGTGCCACAGCTGCCCTCCCCCCGAGCCTTCCAGCGGAGAACACAGAGAAGCCACACCACCGCAAATTAAAATGAAAACACGACCAGCTGACCCAAGAATGGCGACCAACGGAAGATCATCTTCGACCAGGAGGCTAAGTCTTCAGTTCCGATCAACGAGGTTTTCTTCGAACCTCATTGTCCGGAAAGGGGGGATCTGTAACATATGGGTCGCAGCTGAAGGAATTGATTCCCTAAAATACCATATCTCTTATTGGTGTGACATTTATGATCAGTAGGTTGCCAGGGTGTCTAGTGGTAGAGACCCTGTGCTGACATTCTGTGTTTGCCCAGGTTGCTTGGTGGGCCCTGGGGATCCATTCTTTAGTCCATAATCTGTATTACAGATGGGACGAGAAGGGAGAAAAACCTCCCTTTGTGGACACCATTTACGACTCAAGACATTCCAAAGGAAAACTCCAACTTTTGACACACACGCACACACACCTAAAGGACACACACTATTGAAGAGAATTATCAGGACTCAAAAACTCACTCCAAATGATATGTAATGTGTGTTTGTAATCTATATGCTCTGCCCTATAGCAAAAGTAGTCAAAAGAGTAAATGCATGCGTTAATTAAGTCTCTTGTCACCTTATATAGTATAGAAATCCCTAGATGCTATCTAATGTGTGTTTAGAATGTCATGTTTAGTATCATTATGTTTCTCCTGCTATTTTCCAACCCATGATACTGAATACATGATAATAGGTTATACGGTTTGCATTCTTTAATGCTCAGAGTTAAAGTCCATTTGAATGTTACGGGAGGATCCTCATTATGCATATCAGCGGTCCAGAGACAAAGAGAATCTCCCGCTCAAAACTTTTGCCATGAAACTATTGGTCAGTCAGTAGAAAATGGGTGTGACTTGACCCATAGTTAAACCCATTCTCTCCCCAGAATCAAGGCAGAAAGGTTCCGAAGAGAGTCTCCACAGGAGTGCCCCCTTAGGGGCAAACCTCAGTTCTGTACCCACGTGACTCGCCTGAGTCAACGTTTTCTTATTTTCCGGCAAATTAAACTCAGTTTAAAGTTTGCACCTCGCGTATCCTCCGATCTGCGTCGCAAACTCCACGCATCAGGAAAGGACTCCATCTCCTCCACGCATCAGAAAAACAACGAGAGAAAGAGACCCACTAAATCCAGGTATTTAGTTATGCGTTAAGCTGTGCCCCTTTGTTAAAAGGTGTTTATAATCTTGGTGGTCCTTAATAGTTGTGTGGAACTGAGCGAGAATTGCCATCTTTTATCTAAACTCTTTACTTCCACGCTAGCTTTCTTTCTATGTTTTTGTTGTTATGTTTTGTACGTTTGTTTGTTATATGTTAGACTAGTCAAATAAATCACGCTATAACCACTATGGATTGTCTTTATTTTTGCCTCACAGAAAAGTCACTTAAATGATAGATTTCGCTACATGCTGATTTAAGTTTACCAAACGATTAATCTACTTCACAAGAAGTAGTTATAATTCCCTTTCTAAACAAATGAATAATTACTGAGTCTGCTCAGACGAGCGGGCGAAGTCATTGTTATATTTATTTAGTCAAATTAACTGTAAGTTAATGCAGAATATTAATAATTAATAATAACTCGTTATTATTGATTATTAATATTCATAAACTGAGCAAATTGTGCTACACAGTAATGCATGCAGGTTGTTGGAGGACAGGGTTTGAAAAGTCATTTCAGAAGCGGAGAAACTTATTTTACCATAAAAATAGTAACTCCTTTATTTTAGTGGTGGTGTGTTTTACACATTTGCACTGGATTAGGAGAGAGAGAGATGGAGATAGAGACGTTCATACAGCTTACAGCTATAATGCATTAGAAATATCTGCTCGCCGGATTAAAAATACAGCCCTGTCAGCATGTAGCTTTACATTAACACAGAAAAGCCATCCATCGCCCGGCCTTTTTTTTATATCTAAAACAGCCTAATGTTTCAGTCTAATGGTGAACTGGCACAGAGTCGCATGCATAAATCAAGAACAGGAGATAAACACTGGAGACTGCTTTATTGCTCACAGCTCGGCTACTTTTGCACTTAATAAATTAGAGGAAAAATAAAAAGACGCTGCACTGTATCTTCACTCTGAAATAAAACAGTTGAGAAACACTCGGAAATAGCAACAAATATCATCAATAATCACAGAGAAACAGAAAGTAACATTTAATTGCACAATATTTGGAAGTGTAATATCATTTTGTTTTCTAAATAACCATAATTTTAAGCAAATGTTTTAAAATCGCATCAACCAAGGCTCATTATTGATACCTACCCCTGTATACATTTCTGGTGAGTGCCAAATACGTCCCTGGAGATCAATTTTTTGCAGTTTGTTTTTGCGAATTCACCAGAAGCCGATGTGTACGCTTTTTTTTTTAAGATTTATTTTTGGGCTTGTTGCCTTTTTTAAGTGGATAGGACAGTATTTCAGACAGGAAGTAAAGTGGGAGAGAGAGAGGGTGTAGGGACGGGAAATGTCCTCGAGCCGGGATTCGAACTCTGGACGCCCTGAAGTGCTACTGCACCATATGTCAGCGCGCTAACCACTAGGCTATTGCGCCGACATGTGTACGCTTTTTGAGATCTCAAATTTATCTCACTAGTAGGGTTGGGTATCGATTGGGGTTATTTCGATACCGGTGCTAAATCGATACTTTTAAAATGGTACCGGTGCCAAAACGGTGCCTGAACCGATACTTTTTAGCCACAAAATTATTTGACAAAAATATATATATATTTTAATCATTATAATTGAACAATATAAATATATATTTATAATAATATTAAAGTAAACATCAATTCATATTTTATATATTTGAATTGCATTAATATATTTCTTTTGATCATTTGTTTGTTAGCATGAATGCAAGGTATGCATTATGCTATTAACATTACATTAGCTCACTACTAACCTGTGGAAAGGCTGTCATCAAAATCAGGGAACACCTTTTTTTGGGGGTTTGGGGCTTGTGACTACTTTTACATGGACATCAGTGATCTAATGATTTGCCTTAATCTGAATAAGACAATAATATGATTCAGGTGTTTACATGAGTTGTTTTTTGAATGTTAAACATACTCACTGAAAGTGCCAGATGATGTCGCAAGCTGTCAAAGACAGTCCGTTCCTCACCTTTAAGTTGATTCCATGAGCCCTCACATTTCATAAGTTTGACGTATTTCCCCCCTTACACGCAACTTTTGTAAAGCATCTGCTGCATGTTGGTGTGTCAGAATCCTTGCTTGTAAAGTATAGCCATACTTTAGAATGCTTAGTTTAACCAAATTAGATGAATGCGATCATGCGTGTTGATGAAGGGAGTCGCTCACCACATGCGCCGTACTGCGCGCTTTGCCTTCTATAAGCGACAAGAACAAACGCCTGACATCACCTGTCCGTATCCCTCAAAGCTGTTTAGAATTAAGTATTTAGAGATGGTGTGACACAATGCGTATTTATGTGTGCCTTTGATGCACCCCTTGATGCTTCTTAAGGGCGTCACACACCGGATGCGCCACTCAGAGCCGCGGCACGGCGAGCACATGACAGTTGATAGTATCACACACACCAGACGCGCACATTCGTATGTTATTTAAAATGAAACTATTCAGATGGCGCTCTGTGAACAGTGTCCCGAGTCGCGGCTGGGCGCTGCAGACAGCCGCCGACTTGCGAATTCTAAAATGCATGGCGCTGCGTGGCGCGTCGCTTCTGGTGTGCGACCTGCTTTACGTTCTTGTCGCAGCACCAGTAGTACTGGAATTAGGCACCGAAATTCATATGCTGATTCGGTCCGCTGCATACAGGTTCCAAAGGCTAACCCTAACCCTAACCCAACGCTACTCACTAGTACTATGTCTTTGACGGTGTCTTTCGGATGAGACGTTAAACCGAGGTCCTGACTCTCTGTGGTCATTAAAAATCCCATGGCACTTCTCTTAAAGAGTAGGGGTGTAACCCCGGTGTCCTGGCCAAAGTCCCTCAATCAACACTTACCCATCATGGCCTTCTAATCATCCCCATCCACCGAATTGGCTCTATCACTGTCTCTTCACTCTACCAATAGCTGGTGTGTGGTGAGCGCACTGGCGCCGTTGTCCTGTGGCTGCCGTCGCATCATCCAAGTGGATGCTACACACTGGTGGTGGTGTGGAGAGACCCCCCTCATGATTGTAAAGCGCTTTGGGTGTATGGCCATACACAATAAATGCGCTATATAAATACACATTACATTACATTACTATTCATGCCAGCTGTTCTTGCATAAATCCACCAGAGGCCGCCGTCGACTGACTGAATGACTGACTGACCCACCCTCCTCCTTTCCTAAACCCAACCAGCAGTTTTCAAAAGCAATCCAGAATAAGAAAAGCCCACACTTGATTTTTACCACCTTTTCAAATTTTACCATATTCTCACCCTGTTTTTTACTCAACACAGGCTCATTCTGAAAACGTAGTCCCGTGGACGTTTCTGGAGACCGCGAATTATGTAGCCGGAGGTACGTATGGCTTCATTTAATAAATTTTTTTTTAAACGAACGCTATGGGGCAGTATGATGCCGTTCCTTTTCGCGCTTACCAGCTGACCACTTACCTCCGTGTGGAGAGCTTTCCCGCCGCAACCAGTTTGTCCCGTTAGCTCGTCATGTAAGTCGGCGGACTTGAGAAGCAGAGAGGAGTTGACCACGACGACAACGATGATAAGACAAAAGCGGAATCCAAAAAAATCAAATGAACAAGTGAATAACAGGGTGAGAATGTGGTAAAATCAGATGAGGGCTTTTCTTTTTCTGTTTCAGACCATTGGTCGGGTTTAGGTGAAGTAAGTGTGTGGTCGGGTCAATCGATAAAATTGGTTGGGTTTAGGGTAGGAGGAGGGTGGGTCAGTGAATTGGATTGGTCAGCCAGCCAGTCAGACAGACAGACAGTCTGTCGACAGTGGCCTCTGGTGGGTTTACGCTAGAACAGAGGGCACGAACAGCACTCGCGAGAGAAATTGGGGACATGAAAAAGCACACACAGCAGCTTATCGCAGATTTGCGAAAACAAAAACTGCAAAAATACATACCTCCCGGGACGTATTTTGCAGTCTCCAGAAACGTCCATGGGACTACGTTTTCAGAATGAGCCTGGGTTGTTTTTACTTGTTTATTAAATTTTTTTGTCTTTTTGTTTTTGTTTTACCCGCTTTCTGGAACCGTCCTTCACCGGACCCCAACCCCATTGTCATGGTCAACTTCTTTCTGCGTCTCAAGTCTGCCAACGTACATGGTGAACCACTGGACAATCTGGTAACAACAGTCCATATGGAGGTAAGCAGTCAGCTGGTAAGCGTGAAAAGGAATAGCGTCATACCACCTCATAGTGTTCGTTGTAAAGACGAAATGCAGCCATACATAGCTCTGGCTACTCGCGATCTCCAGAAATGTATATAGGGCTACGTTTTCAAAATTAGCCTATGTTGCATCGCATTCAGTGTCACTATCAGCAAACAGTGAGGTATGTTAGTGTGAGCATTATTATTAACTCTCCATTATTGCACTTTAAAAAGAAGCTGAGGCAACTGAAAAAAATTACATATTTTATTCTTGTATCTTTCAAAATTGTACAAGATTATACTACTTTAATATACTGTATGTGACATCATATAAGGGTTAGCCCAAACATAATCTAAATGGGTCACACTTTACAATAAGGTTGTGTTAGTTAATGTTATTTAATGCATTTATTAAAATGAACAATTCATTGACACAGTATTTAGTTCACGTTAGTTAATGAAAAAGTTGTTCATTACACATTTTTACAGACACACATACACTCAAGAAATATATAGATTTTTGCTAATTATTTAAACTACTTATTTAAAATGAGCTGTGTTTTTTTTTTTGGGGGGGGGGGGGGGGGGGGAGGGACAACTTAATTGTTTTATTTTCAATCCATTTAAGTTTGTAAAAACAATTAAGTTAATTTAATCAATTTGTGTTGGGAACCCAGCATTTTTTTTACATTGTACATATATTTATATATAGTATAAGGGAAAAAGTAATACATTACTAATGGATTCATATAGTAATATAACTCACTATTTTTTAAGTAACTAAACCTGATATGTGAAATTTAGTTATTGTGAAAGTATGTACTATGTTATTTGTAATGTTATTTATGTTATATATTTATGTTTTATACAGCGGGGGAAATAAATATTAAACACGTGATGTATTTTTTCCTGGGAATAATATTTCTAAAGTAGCTGTTGACATGGAATTGAACCAGATTTTGGTAAAAATCCAAACAATACAAACATAAAAATAAAACTAAACAAAGAAATCTGAAAAATGAGTTATGTGTAATAACACTGGAATGGCACAAGGAGAAAGTGCTGAACTACTGAAATGTATTTAATACTTATATAAAAGGCTTTTTTGGTGATGGCAGCTTAAAGACGCCTCTCATATGAAGAATGAAGTCACATGCATTGCTCAGATGTGAGTTTTTCCCAGACTTCAACTTCAGAGTGTCAAAATCTTGATGCTTCTGTGGGTCTCGTCTATCAAATCTGAGCTTTATTTTGTATTTTGTATCGGATTCACATCAGGTGATTGGCTGGGCCATTCCACAGCTTGATATTCTTTCTCTGAAAGCATTTGAGAGTCTCCTTGGCTGTGTTTTGGATCATTGTCTTGCTGAAATGTCCACCCTGGTCTCATCTTCATCCTCCTGCTAATGTAGATGCTGGACTGAAGCAGCTGATATTCATTTACACTGAGGAAGGGCAGAGGGTTGATGAAGAACTACTGAGAGATTTCAGCTGCTGTCTGGGCTTTCACTGTCAGAATACACCTCCCGTTCTTCATGTGTTCAATACTTTTCCCTGCTTTATTTCATTCTATTACACAGAACTTAATTTGTAAACTAATTAGATTAGTTTTCTTTGCATATATGGATTTCCTTGGTTATCAACATCCGAAATTTCAAGTCAACAGTGTAAATATCTCTACACACGCACACATGCATGTTTTTTTCTGAGATAATAATAAGATCTTATTAGAGATGTTTCTGTCCTATGGGGAAAAAGAATTTAGTGTATAAATGATTATAGGACGGAAATAATTAATTCTAAATATGTCATGTTAATTTCTATGTGCTTTATCTAATTAGTCATTACAGAACATAAAACATTTGAGCCTGAAGGATTTATGAATTTCAACGCTGTGTTACAGGATTTAGAATCTAAATAATGACACACACAAACACACACGCACACACAGCGTGTCATGGCGATGTAATTAGTGGCATTTGCAGAATGAGCTGATTATGTTAAACGGTGTTTAATGCTTTGGACGGAATGATTGCGTCTCCAGTAATTATGGTCAAACGGTTTATTACTGAACATTACTGTCACACATACACACACACATACACACACACACATACTGAAATGCAGGAGAGCAAACTGTTCAACATGGAATAAAACAGAATTTAGGTGTACAGAAAAGTGAGATTTAACAGTTTCACACAAAATTTTACATAAAGGCATATATATATCAGAATATATTTTGCCCTTACAAAAAAAAATTGTATTTAATATTTTTCCCTAACATATAAATTTGGATGTAATTTTGGTCCATTATCGTAAGTTATTTTGTAAGATAAGCTCCAGATTTGGCTTCAGTACTGACTAATCTAATGTATATGCACAAATATTTGTAAGGGGTTTACTCATATATGTTGAGCACTTTATATACAGTAGGGTGACACGGCAGTTCCGTGGTTAGCACATTTCTATATGGAGTTTGCATGTTCTCCCCGTGTTGGCTTGGGTTTCCTCCGGGTGCTCCGGTTTCCCCCACAGTCTAAACACATCCGCTATAGGGGAACTGATGAACTAAATTGGCCGTAGTGTGTGTGTGTGTGTGTGAGAATAAGCGCGTATGGGTGTTTCCCAGTACTGGGTTGCAGCTTGAAGGGCATCCACTGAGTAAAACAAATGCTGGATTTGTTGGTGGTTCATTCCACTTTGGCAGGAAGGGACTAAGCCGAAGGAAAATGAATGAATAAATATATATATTTTATTTATTTTAAGTTTCCCTTTATTTTTTGAGCAGTATGTTTATATACAGTTGAAGTCAGAAATATGTTTATTTGTTTCCCCAATTTCTGTTTAACGGAGAAAAGATTTTCCCAACACATTTTTAATCATAATAGTTTTAATAACTCATCTCTAATAACTGATTTATTTTATCTTTGTCATGATGACAGTAAATAATATTTGACTAGATATTCTTCAAGACACTTCTATACAGCTTAAAGTGACATTTAAAGGCTTAACTAGGTTCATTAGGTTAACTAGGCAGGTTAGAGTAATTAGGCAAGTTATTGTATAATGATGGTTTGTTCTGTAGACTATTAAAATATAAAGCTTAAAGGGGCTAATAATATTGAACTTAAAATGGGTTTTAAAAAATTAAAAACTGCTTTTATTCTAGCCGAAATAAAACAAATAAGACTTTCTCTAGAAGAAAAAATATGATCAGAAATACTGTGAAAATGTCCTTGCTCTGTTAAACATCATTTGGGAAATATTTATAAAAGAGAAAAAGAAATCAAAAGGGGGCTAATAATTCTGACTTCAACTGTATATTCATACAGCTATGGAAAAAATGAAGTAAATGTTTTAAATACTACTTATCAGTGGCGGCTGGTCAATAAAGGGCGCTGGGGCGCCGCCCCCTTCAAGTTAGACCCCTTTAATATGTTAATGTTTATTATCACAAATATTAACTAAATAAACTGATTTAATTATAACATTCTAACATTTATTGTAGTCATACTAACATTTATTGAAAAAAAATGTATGAACAATATGTTTTCATATGTGTGCGGGGCGCCGGACTAATGGGTGTCTATGTAGGTACACAAACTTTTCCAATGCACGTGATATGAGGATAAGCTCTAATTGGCTAGTTTTAAATTGTCTTTGGGGCGCATCGCTCTGCGCCCCGAACCCTTCCATTTTGTTGTTAGAACGAATCGTATTTGTTTTTATATGATTGGCCTTATGTGATTGGACCATTCTCACCAAAGAGCTTAGAATGCAATTTCTCGAGATGAAGGAAAATTCCGTTGTATCTTTACAATGATATCCGTTCACAAGGCGTTTGGATGAAGAAAAAAAAAATCAAGAAGCTTGGACCAGATCGACCTTCTTTGCAAATTCACCAGCAGTCAAGTGATGGCGAGCGCGCGAATATTCGGGGCTTTTCCAGCACTTGTTATGACAAACGGAGTTGGCTGGCAGCTTGTATCATGTAAGTCATCCCTTTTACTATTTCCATGTTTGCTGTTTCAAACAGCATGACGCAAGAGAGGCTGAATGCATTGGCCATGCTGTCAATAGAGAAGAGACTGGGGACTGAGATGACTGACGTTAACCAAAAGGTCATTGAGAAATTTTCAAGCCAGAAAAAAAGGAGAGCATAATTTATTTTCAAGTAGTGCTACTGGCCAGTGATTAGGCAACATCTGTGTGTGTGTGCGTGTGTTTACTGATTATCTTGATTACTTCATTACTGATAATAAACCCAAATTGAACTAAAATGAACTGATTTGTGATGCAGTTATTATATGCTTTAGTCATATTTTAGTTTTTTGATACATCACCTGAAAAATGGCTTTTTACACTCTTACTTTACCAACAGTTAGATTTTTTTTTTCTGGTGTTTGCGCCCTCCCCACATTTTTTAACACCAGCTGCCACTGCTACTTATTGTATAATGGTCAGATAACATTTAATATTGACGTTTCACATAAAACTATACCTAATAAATAGACAGACAGATCTCTTAAAGGTGCAGTATGTAAGTTTGACACCCAGTGGTTAAACTAGGTATTGCACTCCTGGTTCAAAACACACGCAAGCACAAGTTGCCAGATTGATGTGAGCGTGCCCGACTATTTATAAAATCATTTAATCATTTTACAAAAATATAAAATATAAAAAAATATAAAAATATAAAATATAAATGTTATAGAATATATATATATATATATGTATTATTATTATTTTTATTTTTATTACATATAATTTTTTTTGCTCTGTTAAACAAAAATATTGAAAAAGAGAAATATCTGAGATTGAGAAATATTTGAAAATTGAGAAATATTTGAAAAAGAATTACAATTTCACAGACGGGCGAATAATTTTGCTTTCAACTGTATGTGTCTAGATATATACACACACACACACACACACACACACACACACACACACACAC